>JAGIQG010000008.1:118710076-119250771 GCA_024679065.1 Sphyrna mokarran | reverse complement strand
TTAGGAGCCGCAGCGTCATGTTGCAACTGTACAAAACTCTAGTGCGGCCGCACTTGGAGTATTGTGTGCAGTTCTGGTCCCCACAT
Organism: Sphyrna mokarran; assembly: GCA_024679065.1. Classification (NCBI taxonomy): domain Eukaryota; kingdom Metazoa; phylum Chordata; class Chondrichthyes; order Carcharhiniformes; family Carcharhinidae; genus Sphyrna; species Sphyrna mokarran. The sequence goes on along the minus strand of JAGIQG010000008.1, from coordinate 119,250,685 downwards.
TATAAGAAAGATGTGAGGCATTGGAGAGGGTACAGAGGAGGTTTACCAGGATGTTGCCTGGTATGGGGGGCAGGTCCTATGAGGAGAGGTTGAAGGATTTGAGGTTGTTTTCGTTAGAAAGGAGGCGGCTAAGAGGGGATCTTATTGAAGCATATAAGATGATTAGAGGTTTAGATAGGGTGGACAGTGTTAGCCTTTTTCCTAGGATGGAGAAAGCTAGCACGAGGGGACACAGCTTTAAATTAAGGGGTATGAGTTATAGGACGTATATCAGAGGTAGGTTCTTTACTCAAAGAGTGATTAGGGAGTGGAATGCCCTGCCTGCAGATGTTGTAGATGCGCCAAGTTTGGTGGCGTTTAAGAGGTTAGTTGATAAGTATATGGATGAGAAGGGAATGGTTTAGTTAGGAGGGGCATTGCTTTTTATTTTGGTCGGCACAACATCGAATGCCGAAGGGCCTGTTCTGTGCTGTATTGTTCTATAATGTCTCTGCTTCTGCTTTAATTGTGTCACATATTAATATCTGATTACTGCCAACATTTATATACATAACGCCAGCTAACCAGACAGGGTGGCACGGTGGCACAGCGGTTAGCACTGCTGCCTCACAGCACCAGGAACCCGGGTTCAATTCTGGCCTTGGGTCACTATCTGTGTGGAGTTTGCACATTCTCCCCTTGTCTGTGTGGGTTTCCTCTAGGTGCTCTGGTTTCCTCCCACAGTCCAAATATGTGGGGGTTAGGTGGTTTGACTTTGCTAAATTACCCCTCGGTGCCAGGGGGATTAGCAGGGTAAACACATGGGTTTATGGGAATACTGTCTGGGTGGGATTTTTGGCGGTGCCAAATGGTTTCCTTCTGCACTGTAGGGATTCTATGAGATGATTGTCCTAACAACGGAAACTTATAAATGGAATTAATATACAAATGGCAATCTTGAAGATTGCCAGTGATGGGGCTCTGATTATTTCCTTTGCAGCTCATTCCATCGTGGGATTGTCCTTGGAAAGAAAATTTGTTGATACACGGTACCAGAAGCAAATGGTTTTTGTAGTTTGTGTGGATGACTACCTTGTATCTTTTCATTGCCAAGGCACATCAGGCACTTGTTTCTGACAGTTCTCACCAGCCCATTCCATATTTTATTGAACATCAACAGTCTATTTTTCTCCCCCTTTTGCTGTCGTGATTCCCATTCCAGATCTTTGACACTAGCATATTTCTTAACCTGATTTACGCAGAACTGTGCAGCATGTCTTTGGATCACTTCAATCTTATCTTTTTTACAAGACTCAACCTCGGAAGAGCATTCTAAAGCTTCACTGAGGTGACATTTTGGTTTACGTTTTCCACATGACCATTCTGGGCCTTCTAGTGCCAATTAATATTGAGAACTGAACTGGGGACAATGTTTGTCGTGTCAGATTGATGCCTCTTAGGATCTGGGTGCAGACTGCCCAAATCTATTTGCCAGAGGACCTTTACAACAAGCAGATTTCCATTGCTTCAGTCTGTGGCTTTGAATGGAGAGACAGAGCCCAACACAATTATCTTGACTTTTACAAGAATGGAAAGTGTTTTACTAACCTGGAGATGTTTTCATCTATTACTGTAGTATTGCAAATAATGAGCATTTTCCAGTTAAGTAAACTCAATGAATGTATAAACGAACTGTTGTTATATTGCAGCCATCTATTAAAACATGTATTTCTAAGGAAAGAACACATCAACTGAACACCAGTGCACTTTACCTGGGAACAGTAAAAACAATAAAGGCATCACAAAAGTTCACCCCTTTCCGCCTTAGATCCCCTAATTACTCCTGCTTAACCTTTCACCTCCTGGCTACTGGAACAATGGAAAGATCTGTTGATGCATAAAATTGTTTCCTTCTAATCAGGTTTTACTTCCTGAAACATGTAAAACAGGATGCACTAAACAAACCATCAAGCATGTGTGCTGAGATTAATGTACACTGGCAATTCCTTCTTCAATGTGCTTCTTGTTCGCTCACGAACAACATCTTTTTGAGAGTTGTCAGATACTGACTTTAAAAGAAAGAAACTCATTAATCCTTCAACAAATCACTGATTTCAAACAGAACTGCAATGACATCAAAGTATCAGAATATTTTCAGAAGCTTATGGCTACAAAATTCAGCTCGATCGTGCTGTTGGATCCAATACTACAGCAGTCGGAGGATCTCCAAGTGATGCAGGCATTGCTTCATGTAGACCCTTTTCGTGCTCCCTGATGAGAATGACATTAGCACAATGTATCATGCATATGCTGGATGCTTGTGCTATGTGAAGGTTATGATATCAAACAGGCTTTCAGATTAATTTCACGCATATTTTTGTCAATGTTACATTGCGTTAAGATTAAGAATAAACAGATCGATGGTATTGATCGGTTAAGTAGCATGGGTGCTTATAAAGAGGGACTTACTCAGGAACAACATCATAATTTAGTTTGCTAAGTTTCTATCAAAACTTTTGTTTTTAGTTACAGTGGACCTTTAGGGTGCTATCAATGTGTTAACTAATTAATTAGTATGTTTAATTGATATACTCAAAAGATTACGAAGAGGAAGGGGATGGTAGCAGTTAGTTTGGTTGGGTAGATCCTTGTGTCTGGTTCAGATTAACAGCAATAGCACGGGTTTAATTAACATTCCAGCTAAAGTTGGATCCTGCCTCCTTCCCCTGCCCCTCAGAATGGAAGGCAATGGAAAACCAACACCGACAAAATCTAACAAGAAAATGTCTCAGAATATATTATCAGCAGAAACAAGCCAAAGATCTGCTTTTGGGCAGAGTATCCATAAATGAAGGAGTTTCCAACTTAAATATATAAAGAGGGAACTACCTAAGGCCGTTCTAGTCTGAAAACGCCTGATCTTGTCTGATCTCAGGACTTAGCAGACTTAGGGATCTGTTTAGTACTGGATGGGAGACTGCTTGAGAATACCAAATGCAGTAGGCTTGGTGTCAGTTAAAGTTAATTTATTAGTCACAAGTAAGGCTTGTATTAACACTGTGATGAAGTTACTGTGGGGATTGTTTATCCCACCTGCCTCTCTTCTGTGGTTACCTACACAATCAGATGTCCCTGGAGAGGGAGCATACGGTGTCCAGCAATACATCTTATGTCCACTGGATGCGACAGGGGCTGGAGTACATCATCATCGTAAGAAGTCTGACAACAACACGTTTAAGTCCAGCCGAGCTTTCGAGGTTTCCCTCTTTGTCAGGTGAATGGAGAGTACTGGACCAGCATCTCCACATCATATAAATTATCATTCCCAGAAATGTTACTTTAATTTGATAAGTTTCCACTAAAGTTTTGTGTTAGTTGCAGTACACCTTTAAGGGGTTATTAAATAGTTCGCTCTGCTATGTTTCAGCTTACTGAAGAGTATAAATTCCTGCTGGCTGGTGAATAGATAGAAACAGACATATATAATGCTGCATTCTGTAAATAAAGGAATCATCAAGAGAAGGATTTGTGGAGTTTCTAGCTTGGGAGCACTGATAAGCTCTGCAAACTTCATAATGCAAGTCCAGCAAATGTCATTCATTAACTCATCATCTGTTTAGCTGCAAGTGGAATTTTTTTTTAATGAATTCTTTCTTGGAATGTGGGCTTCACTGGCATTTGTTTTCCATCCATAATAACTGAGCGGTTTGCTGGGCCACTTCAGAGGGCAGTTAAGAATCAACCACATCGCTTGTTGGATAAATGCCACATCCATTAAAGATGGCAGGTTTCCTTCACCAAAAGGACATTAATGAACCAGATGGTTTTTATGATGGTTCAATGAGACTAGCTTTCAATTCCAGATTTATTAATTGAATTTAAATTTCACTAGCTGCCATAGTGGGATTTGAAACCTATGTTCCCAGAGCATTAGCCTGAGCCTCTGTGTTGCTATTCCAATGACATTACCACTTTGCCAAAGTTTGATCTGCAATTTCTTTTGAAAATATTGTGGTGTTTTCTTAGAGTGGATCTGGTGTTTTGATTACCTTTAGAGAGTTGCTGCATTCTGGCATGGAGTTCTGAGGAGTTTTAACCCCGTCCAAAGAATGGTCAAGGGGACTATGAGTGAAGTCCCTCTGTGTCTGCAACATGATAGAGAAATGGAATTGAGACTGCCCAGCGAGGAAGCTCTGACCACAGGGAAGAGAGAAAGGGTTCTCTATGGAAGGCCAACTTCCGTACTCACACTGCCCCCCCGCACCACCCCCCTCCACACACACACACACACACACAAACACACACACACACACACACACGCACACACACACACACACACACACACAATCCCCAACCCCTAGAGTCTTCAGGGAATATTCCTTCTGCAACTCCCCCAGCCAAAGACAATGCTAGAGACACCTGCAATTCGCCAAGAAGGTGGTCACAGAACTTCCTCACTCCTTTAAAAGAATGTACAGCCACATAGCGAAGCCAACAGCTAACAAAATCCCTAACATCCTCAATGTCTATGCAGCCAGATCCTGACAGGTGGGAACACTCAACATAATAAACTCATCTCAATCCACCAGCCAATGCTGTATTTGAGGGAACAGAATCTGTTAGCAAGAGAAGACTTCATTATTTTCTTTTGAACTAGACAGAAGCAAAATGAGTGGATATATAGCTTTGCCAGGATAGTGGGAATTCCAATGGCATAAAGAAACTTTGGCAGCACACACTTGGTTCCAGTGGACTTATATGTAAATATGGAAAGGTAACAGGAATGATTTCAATAATACTCACCAGAACATGTCTCTAGGTTCACAGTGGTTTGCTACTACTGCCACCATTTTACTGTATAGAGTCGAAAGCTCGCGAATTTCCTATCAAATAAATTGGCTGGATTTAAAATTGGTGTTGTAAAACTTTACTGAGTTTACCCCAGTCCAACGCTGGCATCTCTACATCAAGGATAAGGAGGCCAGGAGGAAAAGGAGGAAGTGGAAGAAGCATTTAGAACCCTTTTACTGAATGTACGACTCCTACTCCTGCTCCTTAATTTCTATGTTCAGTGCAAACAAGCTTTCCATTAATGAGTCCACTGAGGTTCTGTCCCCTTAAGATGACATTCCATCATTGATCACTGTTCCACAGTTCACACCTTTCCATCTATTTGCAACATCCCATCACAGTGTCCTCTTGACCAAAATTCCTGCAATAAATCCCAGAACAAAAGCCCTTCCATAACAACTTGATCTAACAGCACATATGGTAATTCAAAAAGAAAGAACCGCTATCCTTGTGTGCCCACTGAAACCTGTCATTACAAATGCCACAAATTGCTTTCTTGTCAGGAGTGGGAGGTAGAGAATCTTCAAGTCCCAACAGACCTCAAAGTTTCTGCGCATGTGAAGACTGAAAGCAGGCACTTAGTCACTGATAGGTATACCAGCAATCAATTTAAGATAATCAGTCAACCTCCTAGCATGGTTCATTTATGCTTGTTAGAAGTGACTTACATTTATCCATGGAGGCTTGTTGTCTACAAATGAAAAAGAAATGTTCAAGCCTTGTGCTTGTTGACTTACTGCAAAGATTGGAGATTGGACAAAGTTAAACGTTGCTTTCTCCATGGCAACACCTCGGTCAATAAGAGTCAACCTGCCAACCAATCAACATCCCTTTTCTTCTGTGGTATAGATTGTTGTGATCGTTTGAAATTTGACATTCTTGCATTTGTCCTGCTGAATGCAAAATGACCAATTCTCTCTTCACAAACACAACCAATTTCTCCAGAGATAATCAACAGCAGCTTTTTGCTGCTGCAATCAACATCACCCCCACTTTAAGGTCACGCTGGACTAAACATCACAATGTTGGAAATGTGAAAGCAGCTGAAGGTTACTTGCTACTTGCCTCGATGGCTGATTTTGAATTATAACCTACCCCCCCGCCCCATCGCCACACCATCACCACCACCCCCCCAAAATCTCCCAGTTCAAAAACAAAGCAAACTTATTTTAATCCCAATGCTTACTGAGTTGGTTCAGATTATACTGAAGCTGAAAACATTTTCTAGAAGTTTATTGATTTGTGACATACCTGAAAGAATAAACTTTATATTATCCAGTATTCTATTGGCCAAAATTCTCTAGGATCCAGAATTTGTGGTAGCATGACCTTTTTTAAAAGCCAGTCTCTTTCAGTGTTCAGATAATGCATTCTTTAAATAAACTAATAACAACAATAGAGAGTGAATCTGGGGAAGTTTTCTGAGACATTACATCAAAATTATTATTATTGGGTCAGTTGCCTCACAGCACCAGGGATACAGGTTCAGTTCTGGCCTTGGGTCACTGTCTGTGTGGAGTCTGCATGTTCTCCCTGTGTCTGCGTGCGTTTCCTCCAGGTTTTCTCCTACAGTCCAAAGATGTGAGAGTTAGGTTCATTGGCCATGCTAAATTGTCCCTTAGTGACAAAGTAATTAGTGGTGTTACAGGTATAGGGCCTGGTTGGGATTGTGGTCGGTACAGGCTCAGTGGGCTGAATGGCCTCTTTCTGCATTGTAAGGATTCTATGATTCTAGTTTTGGTTATTATGTTTGAATGAAGATATACAGCTTGGATCAACTGTCAGTAGAACTAGCAGCTTGATTTTTTTTTTAAGAATCTGGCCTGAATGTGGTGCTGTCAGTTGTGGTGTTGGCTTGGTCTTTAGCTGTGATGGTTTTACTGTGATGCCCTCCTGTATTGGGGTTTTCGATCGTTCAGCTGCCTTCCCTCACCCTTCAAGAAAGCACCTTGTCTCATGTCCAGAGTAACGGAACTCCCCATTAACCAGCATCTTTCTGACTAACTGGCACCACCCATTCTCAGTGCATGCCTGATAACAAAGATTTTACTGTAATATTTGGTACAGAGATTTATACAGAGAGCCATCTCTATGCTCCTTGCTTGAAGGAATGTGTATGCATATTTCAAAAAATACAATGGAATTTCATTACTCAGAGGGTTAGAATTTGAGTACTCATAATTTTAATTTTGAAGTTTACCAAAACTTTTGCAAGATAATTTAACCAAGGTCTTGCAGAAGAGCGATAAATCAAACCGAAGGGAAAATCATCTTGACCAACACCATTAAACAATAACAGCTGTCCTGGAAGTGTTCTCAAATGAATCTGGATATTCATTTTATTTCAAAGAGTTTTCCTATTTGGATGAAAATCTGTGTATTTTTTGAGTTTGTTGTTGCTTTAAACAGACTTTATTAATTTCAATTTTAATGCAAAGTATGTATGTGGGAGTTGGAAAGATTCACCATCTGGCTAATCTTGCTGGCTTAAAAGATCGGGTGCTTTAAGGTTATAAATTCATTGAAATTACAACACAGAAAAGTGCTGTTCGGCCTCAGCAGTTGATGCTGGGTGTTGATTCCATCCTTTCTTCACTTTATTTCATGCACCATCTATCCAACCTATTTTACATGTTGCCATGGCTGTATTCATACTAGTGATGCCAGAAGAACACTGGCACAATTAGAGACAATCACAACTCTATCAAAGAGCACTCTACACAGTTTAGGTTAGGAGTAGTGGGATTACAGAACACATTAGAGTTGAGATTACTTTATTGCACTCCCACTGGTGTGTGAAAATGGGATGAGGACAATGGCATATAAATTAGACTCAAACAATCCATGCTGATCCACTCACCAATAGCAGTCTTCATTCCATGTGCCTGCTTTGTTCTTGTAACTCTTTGTCCTCTTTTGTTCATAGAACATAGAACAATACAGCACAAACAGGCCCTTCGGCCCACGAGTTGCGCCAATCACATCTACCAATCCACAGACCTATCTATAACCCCCTATCCTATTCTTTTCCATATACTCATCCAGAAGTCTTTTAAAAGACCCCAGTGAGTTTGCCTCAACAACCTCCGACGGCAGTCGGTTCCATTCACTCACCACCCTCTGAGTGAAAAACCTACCCCTGACATCTCCTTTGTATTTGCTTCCCTGCACCTTAAATCTGTGTCCTCTCGTAGTGACCATTTCAGCTCGGGGAAAATCTCTGAGAGTCCACCCTATCTATTCCTCTCAACATTTTATAAACCTCTATCAGGTCGCCTCTCAACCTACGTCTCTCCAGTGAGAAGAGTCCCAGCTCCCTCAACCTATCTTCATAAGGCCTGCCTCCCAATCCAGGCAGCATCCTTGTAAATCTCCTCTGAACTCTCTCAATAGCCTCTACATCCTTCCTATAATGAGGCGACCAGAACTGCGCACAATACTCCAACTGAGGTCTGACAAGAGTCTTATAGAGCTGCATCATTACCTCCTGACTCCTAAACTCTATTCCTCGATTAATGAAGGCCAGTAGACCGTATGCCTTCTTGACCACTTTTCCACCTGCGAGGCCGATTTAAGAGTCCTATGGACCCGGACCCCGAGATCCTTCTGCTCTACAACACAGCTAAGACTCCTACCCCTTATATTGTACTTCTTCATCCCATTATTCCTGCCAAAATGGACCACTACACATTTATCTGCGTTGAAGTCCATCTGCCACTTCTCCGCCCAGTCTTGCATCCTGTCTATGTCCCGCTGCAACTTTTGGCATCCCTCCAGACCATCCGCAACACCACCGATCTTTGTATCGTCGGCGAACTTGCTAACCCATACCTCCGCTTCCTCATCCAGGTCATTTATGAAAATGACAAACAGCAGGGGTCCCAGAACAGATCCCTGGGGCACTCCACTGGTTACCGACCTCCATGCAGAACAAGACCCATCCACAACCACTCTCTGCCTTCTGCTGGCAAGCCAGTTCTGGATCCATGAGGCCAAAGCCCCTTGGATCCCATGCCCTCTCACCTTCTCCAGAAGCCTTGCATGGGGGACCTTATCAAACGCCTTACTAAAGTCCATGTACACTACGTCCACCGCCTTCCTTCGTCAATGTGTTCAGTCACATTTTCGAAGAACTCAACTAGGCTCGTAAGGCATGACCTGCCCTTGACAAAACCATGCTGACTATTTTTAATCAGTCCAAACCTCTCCAAATGTTCATATATCTTATCCCTCAGAAGCCTCTCCATCAGCTTACCAACCACTGAAGTCAAACTCACCAATCGGTAATTTCCTGGACTATCCCTGTTCCCTTCCTTAAGGATAGGAACCACATCCACAATCCTCCAATCCTCCAGAACCTCTCCCGTTTCCATGGACGACGCAAAGATCATCGCCAGGAGCTCTGCAACTACTTCCCTCACCTCCCACAATAACCTGGGGTACATCCCATCCGGTCCCGCGACTTGTCTATCTTGATAGAATTTAACAGGTCTAACACATCCTCTTTCCTAACATCCACATACCCAATCTTTTCCGTATGCCTCAAACCTGCAGTGCAATCTCCCAGTTCACTTTCCACCGTGAATACCGAGGCAAAGTACTCGTTAAGTACTCTGCCATTTCTTCCGGATTCACACAGACTTTTCCCCCTTCACCTTTTATAGGCCCTATCCCTTCTCTTCTCAACCTTTTATTTTTCACATATTTGTAGAAGGCCTTGGGATTCTCCTTAATCTTACTTGCCAAGGCCTTCTCATGATCCTTTCTGGCTCTCCTAATTTCCTTTTTAAGTTTCCTTCTACACACCTTATACTCCTCTAGATCCCTAACATCCCCTAGCTCTCTGAACCTTTTATATAGCATTTTTTTCTTCCTAACTAGGTTCACCGCTACCTTCGTGCACCACGGTTCCTGCGTCTTACCAGAACCTCCTTGACTCCTTGGAACGTTGTCTTGCAGTGCCCTAGACAAACATTCCTTGAAAAACCGCCACTTTCCTTCTGTACTCTTCCCCAAGAACACCTCCTTCTAGTTTATGCGTCCAATTACCTGCCTAATGTTTTCATATTTTCCCTTACTCCAGACATATACCTTCCTAGCCTGCCTGATCCTATCTCTTTCCATCACTATCGTGAAAGAGATAGAATTATGATCTCCATTCCCAAGATGCTCACCTACTGTGAGATCTGACACCTGCCCTGGCTCATTAGCAAGCACCAGGTCAAGTACAGCCTCTCCTCTCGTAGGCTTTTCCACGTACTGTGTCAGGAAATCTTCCTGAACACACCTAACAAACTCCACACCATCCAAACTCCTTACCCTTGGGATATTCCAGTCGATGTTTGGGAAATTGAAATCTCCCATCACGACAACCCTGTTATTTCTACATGTACTTAACATTTCTAATCTTCTCTAAAACAGAATCATGCTAAATACTTCAATTACTAATTCCAGTAGAGCGTTCCATAATCTCATGAGCACAGGAGACACAGCTGCGAGCCTACTGTGGATCCTATATCATCAGGGATAGGATGAATGACGCTGCTAGTGAAGGCGTAGGAGGAGGCAAATATAACAATCCTTCTACAGTGCAGAAGGAGGCCATTTGGCCCATCAAATCTGCACTGACCACTATCCCAACCAGGCCTTATCCCAGTAACCCCACATATTTACCCTGCTAATCCCCATGGCCAATTAACTAAACCTGCAAATCTTTGGAACTGGTTCAGTCACAGGGCAGCAACAGACATCCATCCAATCTCTATATGACCCAGTTGTAATCCAGAAGTTAACATAAGAAAAATGTTAGTCAAACTCCATCGGCAAAATGTCAGTCAAACCCCATCATGACAACATAATCCCCTTCCTCTCCAATGAATAAATAAAGTCATTTTCTCAATAAGTTTAAAAGTAATCTTATCTTGATGAGTTTTTCTATCACAAGTACCATATTCCAAATAAACCAGCAAACTTGTAAAAGATTTGAAACAGAATTTTTGTACAGCTAAACCAATCAAAGCTGGAAGTGATAGTGCTTTAAAAAGAGAGAAATAATTATCAGTTTAATGCAGATTTCAGATTATATGTCAATTCAACTATTTTAGTCCAGAACATTTTTCTGCCTTTTATTCATTTTGTTTCCAAAGGGAACAATCAACTTATTTATTTCTATTTACTGTTGTGTTGCTCTGCCAATATCTGATCCAATGTTTATGGTTTCTCTTTATAGAAACATTGCTGGTTTTCAATTTTCCACTTCACACACTATTTAAAAACTACAAAGTAACTTATATAAGAGGCCAGATTTTGTAAGCTGTATGGGAAGCATAATTGGATTTCATACTGACTTGTGGTTGTTTTGATGACAGTAATGGGACTGTTTGTTTCCTAGCAATTTAATGCAAAGCAGAAAGTAATGGCAAGCGGGTGTTTTTCAGAATGAAGTTAAATGTACAGTAATGTCACCTGGACGTCGTTATCAATATCACTGCTCTTTTTATTATTTACAGGCAGTCCTTGGACTTATAACACAATTGGTTCCTAAAAACCATGTTGTAAGTCGAAATGTTGTAAGTTGGAACGATGTTATAAATTGGTTTCTGAACTAAGGCGTAATACCTTATGGGCAACACGATGGCACAGTGGTTAGAACTGGTGCCTCACAGTACCAAGGACGCAGGTTCGATTCCCAGCTTGGGTCAATGAGTGTATAAAATATACATGTTCTCCCTATGTCTGCATGGGTTTCCTCCGTATGCTCCAGTTTCCTCCCACAGTCAAAAAGACATACTGATTAGGTGCATTGACCATGCTAAGTTCTCCCTCAATGTACCTGAACAGGTATCAAGGTATGGAGGTTTTCGCAGTAACTTCACTGCAGTGTTAATATAAGCCTACTTGTGACACTAATAATTAAACTGAATAATGCACTTATCAATGCTGGAATTGATTTGATTCAGATGGCTGTTCGCTTTCCATCAACTTGTGGCCATAATACCATAAATAATGATATAGAATTATTTCTCTTATTCATTTGTGGGACATGAGCATTGCTAGCTAGCGAGCATTTATTGCTCATCCCTAGTTGCCTGATAACAGTTGAGATTCAACCACATTTCTGTGGCTCTGGAGCCATATGTAGGCCAGACCAGATAAAGAGGGCAGATTTCCTTTCCTAAAGGAAATTAGTGAGCAGATGGCTTTTTCCGACAATTGACAATGGTTTCACGGTCATTGGTAGATCCTTAATTCCGGATATTTTTTACTGAGTTCGAATTTTACCATCTGCCTTAGCAGGATTCCAACCTGGGTTCCTAAAACATTAGCTGAGTTTCTGGATTAATAGTCCAGTGATAATATCAGTAGGCTATTGCCTCCCCTAAATTATATGATTGTATAATCATTATTATATTTCTTCTCAGAACTGGGTAAGATTCTTGATGCAAATGCAAGTTGTCTCTCTGTTCCTTTGACAGCTTGTGGGTAAGGGCTGCTCCCACTCCATGTGCTAATGCAACTAGGCAACTAGGTTTAACTGGATCAAAACGTACAAGTGGTGTTTCACACTCTGAGGCTTGCTTTACTTTAGCAAATGTCTCATTTTGCACTTGTCCCATTTCCACTGTTGATGCTTCTTCAGAAATTGGTGTTAATGGAGTCAGAGTCATTGATACATTCTGCAGGAATCTCTCATAATAATCTACCATCCTGAGGAACTATTTTTACTCTGTCACATTCCTAGACTGTAGCACATCTTGGATGGCTTTCACTTTGTCCTCTAGGGAATACAAGCACTTGGCATCTATCTTGAAAGCAAGATATGTAACCTTGCCCACCTGGAAGGTGCATTTTCTCTCATTTTAAACAGGTGCCTACTTTTTGAAATCTTTTTAGGACTTCTTCTAGGATTGCCCTGAACTCCTCAAGAGGCACTCAGTAATTAGAACGCTATCCACTTTGGGGATGCCCCGTAACAAGCTTTCTATCATATGCTGGAAAATGATGCAGGCCGAGGAGACCCCAAGTGGCGGGGGAGTGTATTGATATAATCCTTTGTGGGTGTTAATAGTGACCAACTTTTGGGAGTCTGTAAAGAAGATTATGTTTGTGTGTGAATGTAAATGATTTAATTAAGTGGAGGAAAGATTAATAGAGACCATTTTTCTGGAAGAGTTCAGAAATGAATAGAGTACACTCAAAGCATGCATGTTAATGAAGCTATAGCCAAAGTAATTTTATAAGTAAATAAGTCAAGTTTAGAAATTTGCATTCGGAGATATAACGGGGCTTACTTTTTTCAATCGTTGAATTTCAAAGGTTTTCACAATTTATATGGGTTTCATTGGTAAACAATTGTTGAATTATATTTAAACCAAGAGTTGGGGCAATAGGAGATAAATTAAGGATTTTTATATTTGGGAAAAGTTAAGTCAAAGAAATGCTGAGATCATTGGAGTCGAAGATGAAAGGGAAAAGGATGTGAAAGAAGAAATGTTAAGATGGTTTAGTGTTGACTGTGAGAAGTTTAAATCAGCTATCCTGTCAAGACAGAAAAGGTATGGGCTGCAGAAAGCAGTCTTGGCCTGAAGTTTCTTAGATTTCTTTAGCAGAATGGAAAAACATTTGGGAAATAGTGTATGGAATGCCTTTACTAAAGCCTTGGGCAATATTACTGGGTTTTTAGAGTTAAATATCTATAAGGAGTGCTGCTTGGAAGGGGTTTACTTGTGGGTCAGCCCAAGTAGACAGTCTTTTGGAGGGAATGTTTTGTAAGACTATTTTTAACAGTGTAACTTTAATGTTGTGTGCTTAAGTTTTTTTTTCTTGCTAAGAAATCTTTCACTTAAAGTTGAAAAAGTGTTACTGGATTTCTTGCTGCTGAGATGAAAATATTTTCTTCTCATTCTCATTACCTCAGGCTAAAGGGACAATCCTTTAAGGAGGGATTTCTTCAGCCAGAGAGTGGCAAATCGGTGGAACTCTTTGTTGCAAAAGGTTGTGGAGGCCAGGTCAATGAATGTCTTTAAGACAGAGACAGATAGGTTCTTGATTAATAAGAGGGTCAGAAGTTATGGGGAAAAGGCAGGAGAATGGAATTGAGAAAAATATCAGCCATGAGAATGGCAGAGCAAACTTGATGGCCAAGTGGCCTAATTCTACTCCTATCTCTTATTATCTTATGGTCTTATTTTCAGAATACAAAGAAAGGCTATGGACATATCAATTTTCATCCTGGGATTTAATATCTGCTGTGGTCATAATGCTGGTAGAAAGAGAGGAAGACATAAGATCAGGTGACAAATGCGGTGGCGTGATTGAAATGAAGGGGAATTGGAAAATGAATGGGTGACTGACAGGAAGAGATGGAGAAGGTCTATCAACAATTATAGGGACTCCAGGTAAAATGAGAGATGGGTTTTGGTAGATGTGATTGTCTAACCAACCAAAAAATAAACTTATAAATCAGAATTTCGCTGTCCTTTAAAAATAGACGAATGTCTTTCCACTGATTGACTCCTGACAATTGTTTCTGTTTCCTGTTTGAAGTATTAGATCATGATTTTCAGAAGAGTTGCATAATCGAAGTTAACCTGGTTGATTTGGTCAAGTTCTAGTCTGAACTCAGATTATGAAAGATTGAGATGACTCTTGCATGATCTTGTGCACATGAACAAGATAAATGTCAATATGTTTAATATAGTTTTACAACAATATGACAAAGCCTTAAACATATAAAGTGGGATTTTAGATGTAATTATTTTTTCTTGTATGAATGGACTATCAAAGCAGGCACTGAGGCCTACTCTATCAGGAATAGAATCAGAATTTGAGAAGTATCTTGTGAATAATTTGATTGAGGAGAATGGACAGATTTATGAAATTCTGGGATAGGTTAGGTATATACAATGGCCTTTTTCTTCACATTACAATGCCATGTTCCTACAGATGAAGTGGAATTATTTTGGCAGTACTATGCAGCAATATTTCAGTCCATAGAGAATGGCTGTCCCTGCCCTTCCACAAGTGACCCAAGCCCAGTCAAGGGTCGCATTGTTGAGAATTACAGGCCATGTCCCAGAGTGCAACTAACACAATTTCAGTGGGGTGATGATGAAAAGAGTAGAATCAGAAAATCATAGAATCCCATCGAGACTGCACCAGCTCTCTGAAAGAACATTTTACCCAGGCCATGTCTGGCACCTTATTCTGTAACTTCACACATTTACCATGGCTAATCCATCTAACCTACACATCTCGGGATACTAAGGGTCAATTTAGCATAGCCAATTCACCTAACCTGTACATCATTGGACTGTGGGAGGAAACTTGAGCACCCAGAGGAAACCCACGCATACACAAAGGAGAATGTGCAAACTCCACACAGACAGTGACCCAAGGGTGGAATTGAACCCGGTTTCTAGTGCTGTGAGGCAGCAGTGCTAACCAATGTGTCACCGTACCATTCCATAAGGAACAGTGGCAGCATGCCGAAAGAACATCCTTTGAGAAGAGGACTTGTGTTTCCTTTATGCACATATGTGGAAGGCAATGGAAAGCACCTTGTGTATTCTTCTCCCCAGTCAAAATGCAATTGAAAATAGGAGGATCTTATGAGCAACTAAAGAGGAAAGTGCGACGTGAGCATGGAGAAATGAGCACTACTTGCTCTGAGGCATACCATTACTACCACACAATTTGAAGCCTCCCTGATGCAATAAGAAAAAAATGCAGAAAGAATTTTTGAAGAAATTCAGTCCACTGAAATCATGCTGCCCACATGTCTCTTGCAGTCACCAGCTGTAGCAAAGCAGAAGCAGAAACCTAGACTATTTATTCATCTGTTCTCTTGCTGTGAGACTGGAAAATGTATTTAAAAATACAAAGGATGGACTGGTTTTTTAGATAAACATTACAATTATCTATAATCCCAGTGCAACTCTTCACTTGATTTAATAGTATTGGGTGTTTCCATTCTGAATTCCATTAACAATACTGCAATGTAACTGAAATGTGAACCTTGTTACTCAAATACTTGTGACATTGCTGCCACTGTTCCTCCCCAAATAGCAAAACATACATTCACAATAAAAAATGGCTGCTAGTATTGTTTTGTCTTTCTTTCACGATTATACAACTATGGCAGATGATTCTTGCTGGTATCATCACACAGTTAAATTCTCGTGACTTGAATTGTGTTTTAACCATCAGCTGATCACATCATGTTAGTTCATTATTACTCAAGGATATTTGCTCAAATCTCATCAGAAGTGGCTCATTTATACATAATCGTTTCAGCATAAATCTTTCAAAATTTAGATTTGAAAGTATGGTTTACTACAAACAGCATCCTATGGATGGAAAAATAATCAAGAGGGAAAATAAAATCACTAGGTTCCCTAGCACCCCAAAAGGGAAAAGACACTCAGAACTCTGAACTGCATTAAAACATCCCAAATGATTTGTTATTTTTGCCTATTTTGCACATCAAGGACTTACATACAAACATAGGTATATATGAGTTAAGAGTAGGCCACTCAGTCCTTGAGCCTGCTCCACTATTCAATAAGATCATGGCTGCTTTAAATGTAACTCCAACCCCACATTCCTGCTAACCTCCAATAACCTTTCACCCCTTTGTCAATCAAGAATCTATTTAGCTCAGCCTGAGATTCTGCTTCCAATGCCATTTGAAGAAGAGTCCCAAAGACTCATGTCCCTCTGAGAGAAAACAATTTTCTTTATCTCCATCTTAAATGAGTGACCCCTTATTTTTAAAGAGTGACCTCCTAGATTCTCCCACAAGAGGAAACATCCTCTCCACATCCATCCAGTCAATACCCCTTAGGGTCTTAAAGGTTTCAATCAATTCACTTTTTTTTCTTCCAAAGTCTAGTGGATATCAACCTAACCTCTCCAACGTTTCCTCATAAGACAGCCTGCCTAGTCCAAGTATTAGTCGAGTAAACCTTACCTGCTTCGAATGCATTTATATCTTTCCTTAGATAAGAAAGTCAGTACTGACAGGGAGATGATACCTTCATGATATTATTGTTAGTTTATTAATCCAGAAAGTTAACAAGGACCAAGGTTTGAATCTTACCACAGCATCTGGTGGAACTTGAATTCAATAACAAATATCTGGAATTAAGAATCTACTGATGATTCTCAGAGAAACCCACTTCATTTACTAATGTCCTTTAAGGAAGGAAATCTGTCATCTTCATCTGGTAAACTTGTCAGCCTGTAGGCCCAATAAGTTACTCAATACCAATTAATTGCCTGGTAATTGCATTTTCCTGAGTTTCTCCCTCCCTTCCAGTTTCTGATTTATAACTATTTCTGGGATGTTACTTGTGTCCTCTATGGGTAAACAGATGCAAAATACCCGTTCAACTCATCCATCATAGCCCTCCTTTCCATTATCAATTCTCCAGGTGCACTTCCTATAAGACCAACATTCACTCTGACTATTTTTAAATTTGAATATCTATAGAAGTTCTTACTGTCCATCTTTATATTACTGGTTAGCTTTCTCTCTTACTCTAGTTTTTCCTTCATCATCAATGTTTTTTGTCATTTTTTGATATTCTTTACATTCATCCCAATCTTCTGACTTGTCACTCATCTTAACACAAATATATGCCTTTTCCTTTAACTTTCAGATAATCTGAATCATAATAATCAGATAACTTTCAGATAATCTAATCATAATGTGCCCTCCTCTTGGAATGTTTTTATCCTATTGGAATGTGCCTATTCTGTGTATTCTGAAATAGAACATAGAACATTATAGCGCAGAACAGGCCCTTCGGCCTTCGATGTTGCACCGACCAATTAGGAAAAAGCAATGACCCTCTAACTTAAACCATTCCCTTTTCATCCATAAACTTATCTACTGACCTCTTAAATGCCACCAAACTTGGCGCATCTACAACTGCAGCAGGCAGGGCATTCCATACCCTTACCACCCTCTGGATAAAGAACCTACCTCTGACATCCGTCCTATAACTACCACCCCTTAATTTAAAGCTATGTCCCCTCGTGCTAGCTTTCTCCATCCTAGGAAAAAGGCTATCACTGTCCACCCTATCTAAACCTCTAATCATCTTATATGTTTCAATAAGGTCTCCTCTTAGCCGCCTTCTTTCTAACGAAAACAACCTCAAATCCCTCAGCCTCTCTTCATAAGACCTGCCCTCCATACCAGGCAACATCCTGGTAAACCTCCTCTGTACCCTCTCCAATACCTCCACATCTTTCTTATAATGTGGGGACCAGAACTGCACACAATACTCCAAGTGCGGCCGCACTAGAGTTTTGTACAGTTGCAACATGACGTTGCGGCTCCGAAATTCAATCCCCCTACCAATAAAAGCTAAGACTCCGTATGCCTTCTTAACAACCTTATCGACTTGATTGCCAACTTTCAGGGATCTATGCACATATACACCAAGATCCCTCTGTTCATCAACACTATTAAGAGTCCTACCATTAGCCCTATACTCTACACATTTGTTATTCCTGCCAAAGTGAATTACCTCACACTTTTCCACATTAAACTCCATTTGCCACCTCTCGGCCCAGCTCTGCAACATGTCCAAGTCTCTCTGCAAACTATAACACCCCTCTTCACTATCTACCACTCCTCCGACTTTGGTGTCATCCGCAAATTTACTAATCCATCCTTCAGTACTCTCATCCAGATCATTTATAAAAATTACAAACAGCAGGGGCCCAAAACAGATCCCTGAGGTACATCAAAGGTCTGCCCCTGAGCCTCTGCTGATCTATCCCTTGAGCACATAGCCAGTTCACTCTAGCTTGCTCTGTTTTCATGCCCTCATCATTGTCCTTTTTCAAGTTTAAAATACTAGTCTTGGATACATTCTTCTGTCTCTTAAACTGCAAGTAAAATTCAATCATATTATGATTTCAGCTACCTAAGGGTGCCTTCACCATGCTGGTTATCAATTAATACCTAAGGTCTAATATAACCTGCCCTCTAGATTGCCCCAGAACATGTTCTAAGAAATGATCCTGAAAACATTCTATGAACTCTTCATCTTCCTACCTTTGTCCAGCTGATTTTTCAAATTTTTTGTACATTAAAATCTCATATAATTCTTGCTGTATCCTTCTGACAAGCTCTCTTTGTCTCTTTTTTTGTACTCTATCCTGTTGTGTAGTTACAAATTGAGGGGTTGTATACCATTCCCACAAGTGATTTATTGACTTTATCATTTCTCACTCAAACCCAAACTGTTCCTGTAACCTAATTTCCTGAGTTTAGGTCATTTCTCTCTGATATGCTAATACCATCATTAATTAACAGAGCCATCCCTCCACTTGTTCTTAACTTTTTATCCTTCCTAAATATCATACAGCCCTCATGTTCAGGTCCCAATCTATATCATACTGTAGCCATGTCTCTGCAATAGCTATCACATTATACTTAATAAATTCTATTTGTGCTATTAGTTCCTCTGTTTTGTCTTGGATGCTACATGCATTTAGATATGGAGCCTTTAGTTTTGTTCATTTATTATATTTGTAGAATCAAGACTTACTTCGAGCTCAATTGTTATATGGATTCAATGCATGCTAAAGCTATCTATATAATTCATAATCATGTACATTTGCTTCAAGCTCAGAAGCTCATCTCCTGATGTGGGTTAAAGAGTTATTTCAAAAAAAACTTGCACTCAACTAGCCCTATTCATGATCTCAGAATGTCCCAGACAATGAACTACTGCACTTGAAGTACCAACCTAGTTTTTGTTCCCATACCCACTGAACTCTCCTCAGCATGGTTAAAGCAATATTTCCTTAAAAATCATACACTGAATTAAAAACACCATAGAATGAGGTAAAGGCTGCAGCTTATCCTTAGTGTTTATTGGTAAAGTCTAGGATCTGACACAATTTGTGTCCTTTATTCAGACACAAAGAAAAGAGTTAATTACGTCTGGGATAACAGCAAGTGATCAAATGTTCTTAGTTGGAACATGTTCTTGTGACCTCCAGGCCGTGTGTCCTCCAGTTTACACAGGTCACTGAGCACAATAATACAGACACTCAACAGCTGTATGCAGCTAAAAGGGTCCATTAATTATATTATAAATTAGAGGTTACCAACTCATTTCCTTTCAAAGGCATGTCCCTTCTGAAAACTTGTTTGGCCAAGGACATTGACTGTTTAATAAACAAAGCTGTAAACTGACATTTATCATCCTACTCACTGAAGTCCCTGTATACTTATCTGTGGAATTATGTAAACTGAGGTCACTTCTCTTATACATTCCCCATTTACATTCAATAAATGGAATACATTATTAACATTCTCAACAGAACTACATTTTGGATGTTTGCATCTCCCTATCTATTCATGACTGTGAAGAACCAATGATATACTACATTCTAACCACCAGAAGAAATGTATAGTTTTACACAATAATCAATGAGAACTAAATCATTGTTTCTGTTTTGCCATCTTTAATTTTATCGTGTAGTTCTGCAGATCTTTCTAATTCTTAAGACCTGAATTAACAAAAATGTACATCAAAATTTGTACTTTGGATCTGAGTAATGTCTTTGGTTTTTAAAATAGGCAAACCATTCACATACTTATTTAAATCCCATTGATATGAAAGAATTTGATGTTTTCTCTCAAGGTCGTGAAATACAAAGAAAGCCATGAGGTTTATATTTTTGGTGAAGAAATGTTGAATTTGCTTATTTCCATTCAGTGACATCCAGGATTGCTGTTATGTGAATATACGCGCAAAGTAGAAAACTTAGCTAAACTATCCTGAGCAGATTTAGGGTTATAATCATGGTAGATGTTTGATGAGTGATGAATAAATATGTCAGCACTAACTGTGTTAACCCTAACGATAGTTAAAGTTCAAGAAAGTAACATAATGATTTTTTTTACTCATTCAAGAGATGTTTTTGAAATAGTTCTTTATGATATTATTGTTACATACTGCAGCTGTTGTGTGAAAACCTGACTGAGGACACCTGGAGTTTTAGGTGCTGAAGTTGTTGATGAAAAGGCTATGGTATGTTCGCACTGCCTGAAGGCAGCTCCTTGCCTTATTGTCTCCCGGTGCTTCATCTTGAGCCGTTTTCTTGGCAGCTTTTGTTTTTGTCGCTGGTGGCTTTCCACTGCCTTCCACTCTCAGGGGCTGGGCAAGGAGGCAGATCCCAAATCTGCTTCAGCCAGGATGGAACTTGAACCTGGGCAGTTGGCACTGGAATCATTTGCCAACTATCTAGCCAACCATCACCTCCCGACAAAAAAGCTGTATGATATGGCAAAATAAAAATTATGGAATAGAAACATGATATGAATTTAGGATTATGTGAAACTACATGTAAGAATGAATAGGGTTTAGTTCCAATATATTAGATAGTTTCTAAAATGCAACTCAATCAGTAAACCACTGGACTCTCATCCGAGATAATGAATTGAAATTAGATTAGGGCACCGAAGAATTTAATGCAACTGTTTTAACCAATTTGTTCACAACAGCCTCAAAGGTATTTTTATGAGCAAGGCTAAAGGTTTGTTCTTACTTTCTTGTTCAATTAATTTACACAGAGATGCAACCATTATTTATATCGAGACTCAGCCTCCAAGGAAATTCTGTCCCCACGGTATATTGTGGGAACTCCACACACACACACACACACACACACACACAGTGAAATGCAATGCGTCAAACTGGAATAAAACAAAATTCTGGTTATGTCAAAGTTGTTAGACACTCCTGCCAGCTGAATAATAAATCCATAAAGCCATAAGAAATAGGAACGGAGAATGCCACAGAACCTTTCCTTCGAGCTAATCTAACACTCACTGAGTCCACTTTGATTTGATCTGATTTATTATTGACACGTATTTATAGTGAAAAATATTGTTTCTTGCATGCTTTACAGACAATGCATATCGCTCATAGAAAAGGAAACGAGAGAGTGCAAAATGTAGTGTTACACTTATAGCTAGGGTGTAGAGAAAGATCAACTTAATGCAAAGTAAGTCCATTCAAGAGTCTGACGGCAGCAGGGAACAAGATGTTTTTGAGTCAGTTGGTATGTGGCCTCAGGCTTTTGTATCTTTCTCTGGACGGAAGAAGGTGGAAGAGAGAACGTCCGTGTGTGTGTACAGTCCTCGATTATGCTGGTGCTTTCTCCAGGCAGCCGGAAATGTAGACAGAGTCAATGGATGAGAAGCTGGTTTGCGTGATGGATTGAGCCACATTCATGACCTTTTGTAGTTTCTTGCAGTCCTGGGCAGAGCAGGAGCCATACCAAGTTGTGATACAACCAGAAAGAATGCTTTCTATGGCGCATCTGTGAAAGTTGATGAGACTCGTAGCTGATATGCCAAATTTCCTTAATCTTCTGAGAAAGTAGAGGCATTGGTCAGCTTTCTTAACTATAGTGTCGGCATTGGGGGCTAAGACATTCTTGCCTTCTCTCCATAATCCTCAATTCTCTTATTGATTAAAAACCTATCAATCACAGTTCTGAACATGTTCGAAGAATCGGTTTCCACAGCTTCCTGGGGTAAAGAGTTCCAAAGATTGATGACCATGATGATCTGAAATCCCACACTGGAAACTCCAGGTGAGCTGAACATGTCCAAGTCTGTCATATAACCGTACTGACCAGAGCAGAGATAGACCATTTAAATGTGTGAAATATGGAGCTCTGAGATTGAAATCTCACTGTGAGTGTGACTAAATCTGTGAGAGGCTCAAAAGAGCTGTTGACCAGAAAGAGAAGGTGAAGCTGATACAGCAAGCGGAAACAACAAAGCAGAAAGCAAGAAGTGGGGGATTCAGCCATCAAACCACCTTCTGCTAATCTGCTTCAAGGCTGCTCAAGATGAAAATGTTCCCATATCCAACCCAATCCTGTAGGAATAGGGAGTTGCCCTGGCAAAGAAGCTGGGCCACAGGAGATCATTGGCAGAGACCAATTCAAGGTAAAATGTGACACTGGAGGCGATTTTACCAAAAAAATTCGAAGTGTTGAGAGAGCATGAAAATAGAAAAGAATTGCACCCATTTTTTGGGCAAGCTCTCAGGTGGAATCTTGTAGCATTTAGTGCAAAAAAAGAGGCAAAATGTGATTCATGGCAGTCGGGGAATATCTATTCTTGACGGAAAACCAGCTGCTCACACTACTGGGTGTTATCGCAAATGCGCAGATCTCTCTGTGTTCTGCTGTTTGCCACCCTGCTCTCTTGATCCCTGGCCTCCCTGAGTGATTCCCCCTCCACCCCCATTCCCCTGGAAATTATCTCAATACTGTCTCATCGCTGGCCAATTACCCGCCCAATACCTGCTCCAGACAATAACCTCCTGGCTCACTATGAATATTTAATTCAAGATCTAAATATTGAAATCAGCCTCATCCCTTTCCTTTGCAAACATAAGGCTGATCATGTTGGAAATCCAGTGCCGGTAAGATTGTCACAGACGAGAAACTGGGCAAGAACCTGGTTTTCCTTCTCTCTCACGATCTTAGCGGCTCGCCATCCACCGTGACGAGCCACTAAGCTCGCCCCCATTATCTCCATCCAGTAAGCAGCAAAAGTGCGATGGTTACGGCAACAATGACACAGCATCAGCTCCAAAATTATCTCACCCACTTCTATGCACTATGAGACATTTTTAATGTGGATGACACCAGACTGTTCTATTGTCTTTTGTCAGATTGCTTTTTGATGTTTAAAGGTAAAACATGTCATAGTGGAAGGTGAAATGAGGAATGTGTCACTGCTGTGTACCCTGCCAACATGGATGGCATCAAAATTGCTGCTTCCTATGATGGGGAAAGTCCAAGAAGACACATTGCTTCGTGAATGCGGACACACTACCCATGCAGTGCAAGGCAACAAAACCACCTGGATAACCTCCAGCATTACTGGGGTGTGGATCAGGAAAGTAGACATAACTTATCAACAACTGTTCCTTGACAGTTGGACAGTTCCTTGACAGCCTAACAGTTTCAACGAGCTTGTGTATAAAAAGTCAAAGGTGAATTGATGTGGCTCAAAGTAATAAAAATTTATTGTCAATGATAAATAATTATCTTCAACAAAGAGTCAGACAGAATGAACTATGCAACTACACAACACACCTCCCTAAGTCCAACTGCGGATCCTCCTGGACATATGCCCTTGCACTTGATTGGCTCAGCTTCTTGCCTCGACAGTCCATAGGTCTGGCCTGATCATGTGGCCGTCAGGAAATATCCACTTAAAGAGGTCACACTACCCCACTCCTTCCCCAGTGTATTTATCTATAGATGAGACAAGAAGTTCAATAACATAGGCAAACAAATTACAAAAGACACCAGAAATGACCCAAGTAAATTCATCATAGGTTTAGTCAATCTGGGGACTTCTGGATCCTGGTAAAAGATCTCAATTATGTGCTAGACTCTTCTGGAAATGAAGAATCATGTCAGATGGATGCAAAAAGAACTGCTCTCTCTCTCCTCAGTTACTGTTTACTCCAGATCCACATTTACAACTGGGATCCCTGTGAACAATCCTGGTGAACTTGAATTTACTGCAGGGGTCATTTGTTGATTTGATTTGATTTATTATTATCATATGTATTCGTACAGTGAAAAGTATTGTTTCTTGCACACTATACAAAACATACCATCATAGAGAAGGAAAGGAGAGAATGCAGAATGTACTGTTACAGTCATAGCTAAGGTGTAAAGAAAGATCAACTTAATGCAAGGTATGCCCATTCTGGAGGCAGCAAGAAAAACTGTTCTTGAGTCAGCTGGTATGAAACCTCAGGCTTCTGTATATTTTTCCCGACGGGAGAAGGTAGAAGAGAGAATGTACGGAGTGTGTGGGGTCCTTAATTACGCTGACTGCTTTGCTGAGGCAGTGGGAAGTATAGACAGAGTCAATGGATGGGAGACTGGTTTGCATGATGGATTGGGCTAGATTCACAACCTTTTGTAGTTTCTTCTGGGCTTGGGCAGAGCAGGAGCCATATCAAGCTTGATGCTTTGTCTCAAGCTTGATGCTCTCGTCCTCAGAGGATCTAAATGTTTTTGATATTACAATCTTGTATCTCCACAACATAGGAAATCACTCTTGCTCTTTCCTCAATTTTACCAGCCACCCACGCTGGTTGTGCTACAAAGTTTCTGACCATGACTAAATCCTCAACTTGGAAAACTCTGTCATTCTTCTCTGAATTGTGATTTTCTTTCTGTGAGGCTTGCAGAGCCTGCACCTTCCTGGACAAGTCTGGGAATATCATATTCAACATTGTGTTCTTAAGTCCAAAGATGTGCAGGTTAGGTTGATTGGCCATGCTAAATTGACCCTGGTGTCAGGATTAATAGGGTAAATATGTGGGGTTATGGGAATAGGATCTGGATGGGATTGTGGTTGATGCAGATTCGAGGGTTGAATGGCCTTCTTCTGCACTGTAGGGATTCCAGGATTCTAAGCTGTGCCTCGTTAGTAGCCTG
Source organism: Sphyrna mokarran (assembly GCA_024679065.1). Classification (NCBI taxonomy): domain Eukaryota; kingdom Metazoa; phylum Chordata; class Chondrichthyes; order Carcharhiniformes; family Carcharhinidae; genus Sphyrna; species Sphyrna mokarran. The sequence continues at coordinate 119,225,338 of JAGIQG010000008.1, read as the reverse complement.
GCTGGCATGACCCCCATGGCCGCATTTGAAGTGGTGTTGTAAGACAACAAAAGACTAGCTGAACATTGAGATTACAGACCTATTGACTTGTTTCTTCATTGATGCCTTGAACATTTCCACAGCATGTTCTGCTAACCCATTGCAGGTTCGCTGGAGGGGTGCTGACCTAAGGCAGTGAATACCATTTGATGTAACATATTTTTGAAATGTCTTTACTGTAAAGGATGTCTGACACTAAGACCTGCAGGATACTCCTCAATTTGTCAGTGGTGGCAGTGGGGTTAAGAACTTGATTAATTGCTCATCCAACCACTTGGGAATGTGCATCCACTAATGTAAGAAACATACAATCCAGAAATGGCCTGCAAAGTTGATATGTCTTCTTGCCCAGAGTCTGCCTATCCATTCCCAAGGATATGTATTCACTGATGGTGGCAAAGCCTGTTGGATTTCACAACTGGGGCATTGACTAACCATCTTTCCTATTTCTTTATCGATGCCCAGCCACCAAACATAACTACTGGGTGGTGCTTTTATCCTGCTTTGTTCCAAGTCTCAGTCAGCCAATTCTTGTAATAAAAGTCATCTCCCTTCTGGTGGAATGATAACCCTAGTCCATCATAACAACATCTGGTCTTCACAAGTTATTGCCATCTTTCTGTGTTGGTCAGGTTTAAGCTCTGACTTATCATCTTGCTACCCTTGCATCACCATCTTTTTAATTTTCAATAACACTGCATCTCTTTCTATCCACAGCTTTATGTGTTGAGCTGAGACTGGCAAAGTCTCTATCCGGTGCAGTGCCAGCACTAACTCTTGTGGGACCGGTGATGATGCTATTATCTGTGCCAAAGGCAAACAGCTGAGTGCATCCACATTTGGGATTTACACTTCTGGTCGATGCGGGAATGTATAATTGTAAACTGCTAACAAGACAACCCACCTCTGCATCAGTAGAGAGGCAATTGGCTTATCTTACAGGTGGCACTGGCTTATCTTCTTGTAATAAACATAACAACAGCCTGTGGTGTGAAATGATTGTGAAATGCCATCCATAAATATTTTGATGAAACTTTTTAACTGGATAAATGACTGCCAAACTTTCTTTATCCATCTGGGAATACATTTTTTCTGCATCTGACAACATTCTTGACTGAAAGACAATTGACCTCTCTACTCCATCAGGCATTCTACGGGACCAAGTTGCTCTCACTTTGTACAGGTTACTATGTTTGGTTTGGTTTGATAGAAGTTCACCAGCAATGCCAACTTGATGACTGCAGAGCCTGCTTAATTTTTTGTGAATGTCTCTTTCTGGTCTTCTCCCCACCTCCATTGTTGACGTTTCTTTAATAGCTGATGGAGTGGGCCTAAGGTGGTAGACACATTTGTAAAAATCTAACATAATAATTCACCATTCTGAGAAATCACTTTAACACTTTTTTGGCTGTGGAACCTCCTTTGTGGCTCTAACTTTATTTTCCAAATGATGTAAACCTTTGTTTTTTACCCTAAATGCCAAACATGCAATTACATCTGCATGGAAAATACATTTCTCCCATTTCAACCTGACACTTGTTTCTTTAAAACTTCTCAAAACTTCCTCCAAATTTGATCTGCGTTCTTCAGGTGAAGCTCCTGTGATTTGAATGTTGTTGAGATAAAACACTACATTAGAGAAGTCTTGTAATAGGCCCTACATAAATACAGTGCAAAAGGAGGCCATTTGACTCATCATGGCTGCACTGACAACAATCCCACCCCAGGCCCTATTCCTGTAACCATATGTATTTACCCTGCTAAACAGCCTGACACTAAGGAGCACCTTTGCATGGCCAATCAACCTAACTCACTTAGTCTTTGGGCTAAGGGAGGAAATCAGAGCTTTCACAGGAAACCCACACAGATGCGGGAAGAATGTGCAAACTCCACACAGTCATCCAAGACTGGAATTGAACTTGGGTCCCTGGCACTATGAGGCAGCAGTGCTAATCACTTTTCCATCATGCTGCCCATTCCATTGCATATTGGAAAATGATGCAGACTGATGAGGCTCCAAAAGCTAAATGTACATACTGGTATAAATCTTTGTGAGTGTTGATAATAACCAATGTCTGTGAACCTTCATCTGACTCCAGTTGCAGCTATGTATGCCTGAGGTCTAACCTGGTATATTTTAAACCTCCAAAGATGTACAGATTAGGTGATTGGCCATGCTAAATTGACCTTAGTTTTGGGGGGAATTAGTAGGATAAATATGTGGGGTTATGGAGATAGGGTGGGATTGTTGTCAGTGATTGTTGATGGCTGAATGGCCTCTTTCTGCAGCGATGCTATGATTCTAGTTTAGTGTAGAGGTTCTCAATTCTAGGAATGGGGTATCATCTATCTGAATTCCTCTGTTGACTGTTAGTTTATAATCCCCACAAATTCTTACAATATGATCTGGTTTGACAATAGAGACTATGAGTTTTATAATATCTAAATCTTTCAGTCTTCTGAGTTTGAATTCTACCTTGCGATGATATGCATAAGGCACTAGGCAGGCCTGAAAATATTTAGGCAAAAGAACAGGGTTCAGATAAATGTTCACATCCTAATTTACATGTAGGGATTTTGTAAGTATCATATAAAATAAAAGAACAAACAATAAACAAAATTACAGTACAAGAACGGGCTCTTTGGCTGTCCAAGCCTGCACTGATCATGCTGCCCATCTGAACTAAAACCCCTACTCTTCCAGAGACCATATTCCTTTATTCCCATCTTATTCATGTGTTTGTCAAGATGCCGCTTAAAACTCATTATCATACCTGCCTCCACTACCTCCCCCAGCATCGAGTTTCAGGTACCCACCACCCTCTGTGTAAAAAACCTGCCTCTTACATCACCTTTAAGCTTGTCTCATGCACCTTAAACTTAAGCCCCCTAGTAATTGACTCTTCCACCCTGGGAAAAAACTTCTGACTATTCGCTCTGTACATGCCCTTCATAATTTTGTAGACTTTATTCAGGTCGCCCCCTCAATTTCCATTGTTCCTAGGAGAACGATCGAAGTTTCACCAACTACTCCTCATAGCTAATGCCCTCCATACCAGGCAACATCCTGGTAAATCTTTTCTGTACCCTCTCCAAAGGCTCCACATTCTTCTGGAATTGTGGCGACCAGAATTGAACACTATATTCCAAGTGTGGTCTAACTAAGGTTCCATAACATGACTTGCCAATTTTTAAACTTAATGCCCCAGCCAATGAAGACAAGCATTCCATGTGCCTTCTTGATTACCTTCTCCACCTGCGTTGCCACTTTAGGTGACCTGTGCACCTGTACACCCAGATTCCTCTGCCAATCAATACTCTTAAGGATTCGACCATTTATTGTATATTTCCTATCTATGAGACTTTCCAAAATGCATTCCTTCACATTTATCCAGTTTAAACTCTATCTGCCATCTCTCCACGCAAGTCTCCAACTGATCTATGTCCTGCTGTATCTGTTGATGGTCCTCATTGCTGTCCGCAAATCCACCAACCTTTGTGGTTTACTAATCAAACCAGTTACGTTTTGCTCCAAATCATTTATATATATTACAAACACCAAAGGTCCCAGCACTGACCCCTGAGGAACACCACTTGTCACAGCCCTCCATTCAAAAATACACCCTTCCACTGCTACCCTTTATCTTCTATGATCAAGCCAGTTCCGTAACCACCTTGCCAGCTCATTTTTGATCCCAAGCAACTTCACCTTCTGCACCAGTCTGCCATGAAGAAGCTTTTCAAAGATCTTATTGAAGGCCATGTAGATAACATCCACTGCCCTACCTTCATCAATCATCTTCATCACTTCCTTGAAAAACTCAAGTTATTGAGACATGACCTCCCCTTCAGAAAACCATGTTGACTCTCACTAATATGTCCACTTATTTCCAAGTGAGAGTAAATCCTGACTCGAAGAATCCTTCCCAATAATTTTCCTACCACTGGTGTAAGGCTCACCGGCCTGTAATTACCTGCATTACTCTTAAACAAAGGAACGGCATTGGTTATTCTCCAATCCTCTGGGACCTTCCCTGTAGCTAATGAGGAGTCGATAGTAGTCATGATGTAGAGATGCCGGCATTGGATTGGGGTAAACTCAGTAAAGTTTTGCAACACCAATTTTAAATCCAACCAGTTTATTTGATAGTAAATCCGCGAGCTTTCGACACTATGTTGTGCCTTCATCAGGCAAATGCAGCGTTCTGATCTGCAGAGGCACTCATATCCACACAGACAGTTACATACTGCTGATTAGAATGCGAATCCTTACATCTAACCTGCTATTCAAGTGTTAAAGTGGCTAACAATGTGTGTGAAGGAAATCCTGAGCATTGGTTAGAGAATTGTGTATTTTCTCCAGACAGCACAGTAAGTGAGGTTTTTGCTAACCCAGGCAAGTTACGGGGGTTACAGATAGTGTGTCATGAAGCCAAGATCCCTATTAAGACCGTCCTCATGTGTGCGGAACTTGGCTATCAGTCTCTGCTCAGCGACTCTGCGCTGTCGTGTGTCACGAAGGCCCCCTTGAAGAACATTTACCCGCAGGTCGGAGGCCGAATGCCCATGACTGCTGAAGTGTTCGCCCACAGGAAGGGAACTGTTTTGCCTGGTGATTGTTGAGCGATGCTCATTCATCCGCTTTCGTAGTGTCTGCATGGTCTCCCCAATGTACCATGCTTCGGGACATCCTTTCTTGCAACGTGTCTCACTTACTGTGCTGTCTGGAGAAAATACACAATTCTCTAACCAATGCTCAGGATTTCCTTCACACACATTGTTAGCCACTTTAACACTTGAATAGCAGGTTAGATGTAAGGATTCGCATTCTAATCAGCAGTATGTAACTGTCTGTGTGGATATGAGTGCCTCTGCAGATCAGAACACTGCATTTGCCTGACGAAGGCACAACATAGTGTCGAAAGCTCGCGGATTTACTATCAAATAAATTAGTTGGATTTAAAATTGGTGTTGCAAAACTTTACTGAGCTAATGAGGACACAGAGATTTCTCTCAAGACTCCAGCAATTTCTTCCCTTGCTTCTTTCAGTGCTCTAAACTGAGATTATAAATTGAAAATCAATATTAAAATAATATTACTTTGGTGTGACTGATTTTAATTTGAACTAGAACAGTTTTATTAGAGATAGCTGGAAAATTAATGGCTTGAAAGGAGCCCTTTAGAACGACAGAGATGTAAATGCTGCTGCTAAACATATGGTACCGATTGCACATCCAACTGTTGACCTGAATTACAGACACTGGCTGCAATTCACCCCAATGGATTCTAACAGGAAAATTGGTACGTTCCCACTTAGCGCTAGCGACATTACTGAGATGGGATTCAATATCTTTAAACCTCAAAACAATGCCCCCATGTGAAGCAAACACACCAGGCATGTGAGGCTCCCAAATAGTGATCAGGTGATATTCAAGCACACTTCCTGCTTTTCCTTGTTTCTTAATAATCAAAGGACGAATAACCCAGTCTCACATTAACACAGGAAGCATTTCATCTTAGATCTTTTACGAGACTAATCTTTTTGAGTTATAACTGTGGATTTACCTCTGACAGCCTCTACTGCAGCAAGAACCAAGCAAAAAAACCATTGGAGCCTGGAAATGAAATACTCCCCAGAAATTTAGTTCATTATGAGACTAATTAGATGTTCCTGGCAATGTCCATTCAAAATATGTGATATCACTGAATCAAATCTGTAGCTTTCTCCATGACAACTACGTCTTAATAGTTCTATCTTTCAAACATACCCATGATAATAGAATGAAAATAGTTCTGAAATTGTACCTAAGACAGGAACATCAGGACATTAGGGTTTTCAGCTTGTATACAATAAAGCAGAGAGATATAGATTAGCACATTCAATGCCCCACGAGTTTCTAATCTCATCTAATCAAAGAAAGGTAAACACTCCCATACAGGGAGGGAGAGTTATCCCAAAACCAACCCCTCCTAATGACCTGCTGTCCACCACCTCACTCGTGGATGGTGAAAATAATGAGCAAACCATCATAAAAAGCCTTATATTCTTGTACAGCACCTTACCAAGTCCTCTAATGTCCCAGGGAGCCATTGAATTATATTGACATATTATTAACAGTTCTCAAGAAGGTGAGCATTGATGAGGAGAGAGCAAAATTATGTTGAAAGAGTTTGCTGCTTTCATTCACAGTTCTCACATGTGGATTTTGGCTCTTTGGGCATGAGTCCTCCCTCCCTACCCTGTCCACCAAACCCTTTCACCCACCCCCAGCATTCCCCCTTCTACCTGGGCCTCTCCCTCTGGCTTCCAACTTGCTTTTGATCTTTTCATCGAGAATTGTTGGCATGGCATCGGTCATCACAGTTTCTCTGCTCCTCTCAACCACTCGAACTTGTCACCTCCAGAACTTGCTGCACTTTGCTCTCTCAGGTCCAACCCTGACTTTGTCATCAAACCCTCCGACAAGGGCGGTGCCATTACTGTCTGGTGTACAGACCTCTACCCTGCAGAGGTTGAGCGCCAACTCTCTGATACTCCCTCCTTCCTCCCCCTGGACCAGGACCTGGCTACAGTTTCCACCTCACCTCCTCTTAGGAGCTTCCCTCCACAGGCTCCAATCTCATACTTCTCCAACCCCCAGTCAGCCTGCTTCTACCTCTCTCCCAAAATCCAGGAACAATCAGCTGGAATCATTCTGTGGGAATTAAATATATCTATAGGTTATTTTGAAACTATTATCATAAATCAGGCATGAGATTCAGTTTAGCTTCATGTTTGTTAAATAAACCAAAGAAAATATATTTGTTCTTTAATAAACTTAATCATCATTTGATTTTAAAAATGTATTCTTTGCACATTAACTCATCAATCTATACAGGTCCAATAAACATCATTATTTAAAGGTATTTTTGTACTTACTACTCAGCGAGGAATCTCGCAATCCCAACCTTACTGAACTCTTCCTTAAATTCCAATAACTGACACACTGCATCTTCAATGTAAGTTAAAACATGCGTCTGGTCTGAAAGAGAAAATATTTATAACAATCAAATTAAAGCAACCCTTCAAAGTTATTGCTATGGATAAATTTACAAAACAATTTTTGTTCTCACTCAACAAAAAAAGTAACCCCAAACTGATGCCATTTCTCTGGGACAGCACGGTGGCACAGTAATTGGCATTGCTGTCTCATGGCACCACGGACCCAGTTTGATTCCCAGCATGGGTCACTGTCTGTGTGAAATTGCACATTGTCCCCCTGTCTGCGTGGGTTTCCTCCAGGTTTCCTCTCATAGTCCAAAGATATGCAGTTTAGATTAACTGGCCATGCTAAATTGCCACTTAGTGTCAGGAGGACTAGCAGGATAAATACATAGAGCTTAAGGGAAAGGGGCTGGGTGGGATTGTGGTCAATGCAGATTCGATGAGCTGAATGGCCTCCATCTGCGCTGTAGGGATCCTATGAGTCTATGGATTCTTATCCAAATTCTATTTGGCTGAGTCTCTGCATGTTAACATGGATAGAAGTCATGATGTAGAGATGCCAGCGTTGGACTGGGGTAAATACAGTAAGAAGTCTGACAACACCAATTTTAAATTCAACCAATTTATTTGATAGTAAACTCGCAAGCTTTTGACTCTATGGCCTTCGTCAGGCGAATGAGGTGTTGTGTCTCCAATAGCACACATACCAGCACAGACTGTTTACAGATTACTGATTAGAATGTGAATCTTTGCACCTAACCTGCTATTCAAGTCTTAAAGTGGCTAACAATGTGAGTGGAGGGAGCACTGAGCACAGGTTAAAGAGATATGTATTGTCTCCAGACAGCACAGTAAGTGAGGTTTTTTGCTGACCCAGGCAAGTCATGGGGGGGTCACAGATAGTGTGACATGAAGCCAAGATCCCTGTTAAGACTGTCCTCACGTGTGCGGAACTTGGCTATCAGTCTCTGCTCAGCGCTCAGCGATTTCACGACACACAACAGCACAGAGTCGAAAGCTTGCGAGTTTACTGTCAAATAAATCGGTTGGATTTAAACTGGTGTTGTCAGGCTTCTTACTGTGTTAACATGGATAGGTACAGGAATCAATGTTGAGTTTGAGCGTGGAGCTATCTGCTACTGTGAATTAAACATAGACGCCAAAGAAACATTACATTAAAAACAGCACCACCAGACACCAAAACTAATGCAACATTATACTTATTTGAGCTTCTCTTTTTAAGAACTCAAATGCAAGTGAGTTTAATGCATTTACTTACTTTAAATTAAATCACATGGTTTATTTCAGGCATATTCTGTTATGGACAGGCTGTGTGTTCCTTTCTGTCAATAATCAGCATGTTTTGTATGAAGGAGCTATGTTCTTGGGGCTTTCCAATTAAGCAGCTCAGCAGCAAGCTTTTGTGAGTTTCAAAATAAAGGTGGCTATTTATTCTCATACGCTTACCCTGAACTGAAGGCTTGATTTTACCATCAACATTTTTGGGCATGAAAACTTGGTAAAGTCAGGTGAAGGTGAGGTGAATAGCACAAAAACCGCGTCCACTTCAGCACTGGTTCCCTTTACCAATGCCCAAAAATGGCCGTGATTGGGACTGTACCTGAAATGGGTGTAACAACCATTTAAATGCATTTGCATGCATTTAATGGGCTGCATTGCCAAATTTACCAGCACTTCCCCCTGTACCACTGGGTTTGTCCATCCAGAACTGGCGCAGAACAGACATGTTCCATAAAAGTCTGATTCAAGCACTCCAGTTAGAGAGGAAGCAAGTACCGAATGTCCAATGGCTCCCTGCTTGAGATCAATGGAAGGGAAGCGGGGTGCTGCTGTCACTCTGCCTGAGATCAGTGAGGGGCAAGGTGGCAGGGGTCACAATTAGTCTGGGTGGTGGGAGGGGTGGGGAGATAAAGGGTTCAACAATGTTATGGAGGTGGGGCAATGTCTGTGGGGCTAGGGGGAGGCATTACTCGGCCCGGGAGTGATGTGGCAGAGGAGCCACACTCATCTTTTTCCTTGGCATGTATGTGATTGGAGATGCTGATCAGAGTTGCAGGATTTCGGGCACATTAAGCCCCACTCACAGACTTCAAAATCACTGATATTTTTTCAGGCAGAGTGCGTATGGGGTGAGGGTGCCTGAGAATGGGTCTAAGTCAGATCTGAAACGTTCCTAGTTTCAAGTCCACCCAGCACTTAGAACCAAAATGATAAAATAGTGCCCGACATCTCAAACACTTATTTTCAAAAAAAAGACTAGATACAGATGAGATAATGAAATTATCGTTATCTCAGTCTTTGATTTATAAACACCAGTCTTCCATGTGGCAGGCCTGTAGGTTCTCTGTTTTTTTATGTTTTAAAGTGAAGGTCTTGCAAAGGGAAAGATTCTATTTCTGGAAGGTCTGAGCTTTCTTGTAGGTTGTTTCTCGGATGAAGATTAATTGTACCTGGTTAGGTATTCTGGCTGTCTGATGCATCACAGCTCAACTAATCCAAAACCTTTAGTGGAACTGAATTCAAACAGTTTGCGATTGTTAGCAAGTGGACAGAAAATATATCTCAATATGCGGCTTCCACAAGTTCAATGTCCTTTCCAAATAAGGGGTGGTGTTTATGTTGATTGCAACATAGTGCATTATGTTTTAGTACTTTTGATATTCACCCAGTCAAGTGGGGGGGTGATGGCCTAGTGGTATTATCGCTAGACTATTAATCCAGAAAATCAGTGAAGGGTTCAAATCCATGGAAGATGGTGAAATTTGAATTCAATTTTTAAAATTCTAGAATTAAGAATCTACTAATGACCATGAAACTATTGTCAGAAAAAATCACCTGGTTCACTAATGTCCACTAGGGAAGGAAGTCTGCCGTCCTTGCCTGGTCTGGCTTACATATGACTCCAAAGCTGTAGCCATAGACTCGCAACTGCCCTCTAAACAAGGACAACCAGGGATGGACAATAAATGCTGGCTAGCCAGCGACGTTCATTCCCAGGAATGAAAAAAAGTTTGAATGGGGAAAGTAACAAAACACAAAGGAAGGTTGATCGGGTCAATTAATTTCCATCTACCAGTGATTGTGTTTCAATTCCTTTCTTTGTTCAAGTGAACTCTGAAAACAGGCAAACTGGAGATTCTATAGTCTCTTTGTGTTAGCCATCCTTAAACAAAGAGATGTGTTGCATTCCTCAGAAGGCGTTGAATGTCCATATTTAATTAGATATTCATTGAGATGTGGTACAGTATGTGGATCAACAGTAAAGGTCACATGATTTGCAACAGCCATTTTAATAGCTTATTTTTAAATGTTTGGCTCAAAGTTCATGACATATTGAGGCGAGATAAAACACAATAGCTTTCCATAGTTTAATGTAATGGTACGGTGAACAAAGAATAAGAGGGGAAAATACTGAAATAAAAAGAAAAATATGCAGTTAAAGTTTTTTATCTTGCTGATGCAAGATGCAAAAATACCAAATTTCAAAGGTATAAGCCATTTATACCACATGAGGAAAGGATGATGGACAGTTGGCGAGAGAACTGATTCATCAAAATGTTGCCATAGAGAATGCATCTGGGAACTACCTTACTCCACAATATTTAATAAAGGAAATGCACAATGCCTGGACATGTTCCTTTTAGTTGCAGAGGCCACGTTCTTGTGTACGAATATTTATAACAAGTGTAAATGAGCACATTGCCAACCGATAAACTTAAATTGGTTGTTTGTGTAATTCTTAGCATGCTCTTGGCCAAAAGGGCCATGAACAGTCAGCTCTCCTATTTCTTTACTAAGAAAGTTGTTGTGATCTGCTGTGCACTGTCCAAAAACACAGTGGAAGCAGATTCAAGAAGTAAATTAGATAAATGTTTGAAGGGGGGAAAAGAACAACAGGGCAATTAGCGGCACAATGGCATAGTGGTTAACACTGCTGCCTCACAATGCCAGGGATCTGGGTTCAATTTTAGCCTCAGATCACTATGTGTGTGGAGTTTGCATGATTACCTGTGTCTCCAGGTGCTCTGGTTTCCTCCCACAGTCCAAAGATGTGCAGATTAGGTGGATTGGCCACGCTAAATTGATCCTCGTGTCAAGGGGATTAGCAGAGTAAATAAATGGGGTTACAGGAATAGGGCTTCGATGGGATTGTGTCAGTGTAGACTTGAAGAGTTGAATGTCCTCCTTTTGTACTGTAGGGACTCAATAAAAAGAAACTGAGGCGTGGATTTAACTGGTTAGCTCTATGAGCAAAGCTAATGGGCTGAATAACCTCCTATGTTATGGTGTACAACGATGCAGAATTCAACCTCATCAGATCAGTCGGAGGGCAAGACTGAAGGCTTTAAATTTTACTCCTGTTGTATAAGTGAGTGTGAGGTGAAGGCTTTTGGAATGAACTATTTGTTTGAGAGTCATTGCTACAGATGTGCTTCTTTAGTGTTTGACCTAAGGCTGGGAACACCGACAAATAATTTCCTCAAAAAATGCTTTTAAAAAAATCTTTCATATCCCTGGAATAAATTGATACTCTCTAGTTATTTGGTGTGAAGGTTTATTCTCTTCAAGATTGGTTGCAGCTGCTTTTTCAAATAAATTTAAATTGATTTACATTCGGAATTACAGTAAAAAATATAAAATATGGGACTGCATTAATCCCCCATCTCTACACAGCTTGATTGAGTGCTGTAATTCCATATTATTAATACATTAATTTCTTCTGCCTACTAACGAACCATCTGGAGATCAAAGAGACACAACATAAATTAACACAAGCCACAAGCATCATGGTGCAGGTAGCAGCAGGACATAGATTGAGACAACATATGGTTTTACATCAACATCACATGAGCAGTCACCTGCCACCAAGGAAGTAGCTATCCCATTGATCAAAAGTAAATTGGAGCGGCTGTCACTGAGACAGAGGTCAATGAGCAGGTGGGTCCAGAGAGGCTCAGATGAGTGAACAACACAAGGGTAAAATCAGTGTGCTCCCTCTTCCTTTAATCTCAGTAAATCAACTCCTGGTCAACCTCCTGCGATGTGTGAGTTGCCATGGGCTGTTCCTGCCGTGGAGCAAGCAGAATCCTCGGCACAGATCCATGAGAACATGTTCCTGGCTGTCAATAGGAGGAGCATGTTCCAAGGTGGGGGGGTGGAAGATACGGACCTGAACCAAAACTCCGAGAGAATGGGGAAACAGCCCTTTTAATTATTTATCCAGTCATCCCTTTCAATAATTCATTCAGTCAGTAAACATATAGACAGTTACAAGGGATAACAATAAATGAGTAGCATTTTTTTTCTAATTAATAACAGCACTAATCTCTTCGGGAATACTTAAAACGTTCTATGGGTTGCATTAATTGTTGCACATATTTAGTTCATGCTGGAAGCATCAGATTCTGATTAAAACAGGAGTGTTTCTTCCCAGAGAACAGCCGGGTTTTCTCTCCAGATCTCCTGATATTTTGATCACAAAACAAAAAGGGGCAGATTTTGCACCATCAGATCGAGGAGCAAGGCCCAAAGACACCAGTAAATCTAGCTCCACAGAGATCAAGGAGTCTTTTTTAAAGGGTGCCTAAATCTCAATGTTAACAGAGAGTACCACCCCCCCTCCTCACTCCCATTGGCAACCAACAATCGATGGCAATCTCCTCCCCTCCCCTCATCAATGTTCAACAACAGTCTCTCCCCTCCATCATCACCCTGCTCCTTCCTGGCCCCATCCCAAGGCTCCTTCTATTGTCAGTGCCAATCCGATGTGGTCATCTCAACTGTTGAAGACCAGTAATGTTCCTGCCAGTGATGTCATGCTGGTGGGTGGGGTTGTGGGAGGGGGAGCATACTGAGAACCCAGAAGGTAAGACATTATGCCATTTCAACTTATCTAAATCTATTTAACTTGATGGATAACCAGGTTCTTGCTGGTCATGAAACTGATCATGTCACTGGCAGGGATGGGAAAGATCTCATTCTGAGATCTCCTTGGTGCAAACCCCATTATGGCCCTCTGGCTATAATGACTTTTGCGCTTACAATTAACAGGCCCAGAAAATCTTTTCCCACGAATTTCACAATGGAACCTCTAGTTTCAATCATATAATAGGTTAAAAATATCAGAATATATATGAATTACAGAATAACACACTTCACTCAGGAGTTGGAAATGTGTGCCAGAGTTTCACCGCCTCACCTGCCCAAGGCTTGTAAGTTCCTGACCCAAATCCGGGGTGGGCGTGCCAGTAAAATTCCGGCAGTGATGTTTGCATTGCTTGCAATAATGCAGTTCAGATAGATGTTTTTGGTTTGGGATGTATAGATAAATTAGTTTTAAAAGTTCAGAGAACTGTGCAAGGTTATAATATCCATTCACAACATCAGATCAAAGAAGAAATAGATCTCATCAGATCAAAGAAGAATAATTAACCTAAAAGTTGGTTTGAATACATTGCAAGCTATGTGATTATGGAGATTGGTGGAGGTGGAAGCTCAGGAATGCTCTTCAGTTTCAATTCACGTTTACATTTGTTAAAAGAGTTCACTGCATTTTAAACTCATGTGGTTTGCAGCTTACTGAAAGAAGATAGCCAAAGTAAAGGACAGGTAATTGGACCTGCACTATAAGCAGAGTAATAAACCAACCTCATCATTGGTCATGTAGAATCTGAGGCCAAACTGCAGTTTGAATTTTGTGAGGGAACAAACGCTGTAAGATTGCCTTGTTTGAAAGTGGTGGAACAATCTACAGTGATCTCTACAAGGTCCTGTGGTAAAAAAGCAACAAACGTCGCTTACAAGATAGCTTGCAAGTATTGAAAAAGTAACCAGAGCAAGGGACTCAGGCATCGTCAGCAAATGAAAGTCTGACAATTGTTAAACTGAGCAGAATTTAAGTTTCTGGAGGATTGAGAATTTTTCCTGCAGAAGCAAATTATTAAAATCAGTGTGCCTTATAAAAAAATCCAGGGAAAAGTGACAAGTAAACCTGAGGGCATAACATACAAAGTTATAAACCATTTTGTTAATAGCGGGTATTTGGTTGAGTTGTTCTATATACATTGAAGTTGAAATTGTCTTGTTCAAAAGAAGTTGAAATTTTGTGGCGTAGTTCTATTGGTTAAATGAGGTGTTTGGATTTCTCTTTAAACATAAAGGTCTCTGGCCGGATGGTAATCTGCTTAATCAAAAAAGAATTAAATGTTCAACATTAATAAGGTTGATGTTGGTACAAGATACACTCAGTATTCCAATTGGAATGCAGTGTATTGTGATTTCAAAATTGGACCTTCTGATTCAGAAAGCATTGTTTCTTTGTCCAAAATAAGCTGGTATTTTCTGAACATTTTACAGCTGACCACTCAAAGTTAGAAAGTAACATTTACAAACCAAATCACCCACATCAATAAGTTTGGACTATCTTTTCTCTGATAAAATTTACAATATCAAAATATGCATGGTGAACTCATTTGTTGCTTCAATCAGCAAGAATTTCACCTGCTTCTCTTCTCTTGAAAGCCTCTTCAACGTGTTACCTATTCGCCCATCTTCATAAATTCCTCTAAGCTGACATCTCCAATCATCTCCTACAAGTTCTTTCCTACTTACTGCTCAATACCTAGCACTCCCAAAGTGGATTGCCTTGGGACATGTTGTGCTGTTGGTGGTGCATTAAAAAGCAAGCTGTTCTTGCTGTTGAAGGTTGATGAGCAGTCAACTATGCAAGAAATTTTGTGATCAGGGCTGGCAATCGGTTTCCACTGTGAGGGAAGATGGGCAGTGCTTACGGATGTACATCAGTGCATTCTTAGTCCAGCCGATGGCTGTTTGAGGCTTGAGTTGCAAATGTGGAATATAAGAACCTGGATATTGAGTGTCAAGTCAATGATGTTAGAAATTACAGGATACAACACATTTTCAAGCACCTGAAGAGAGTGATCTCAGTTCAGGTGTCTTTAAATTCTGATATTTACAGTAGCTGCACAACCCACATTGCACATTCAGTTTCTTCACCTCAGAGGTTTTGCTGCCATTAGGGGATCACTGGAGGCTCAAAAAGAAATAACTGGACATTCAGTAAGAAATTTTTAAACTTTATATATGTAAGTGGATTGCCAATGGAATTAACTGGAACATTTGCAGGTAGAATTAAATAGCTAGGTGATATTTTCTGAAGAATTGAGATCAAGGTTACAATAGATAGACAGATGCAGCTACATAATTCAGTCCTGAGTGACTGATGGATGGTTTTAGACGAGATGAAATTAATAGATATAATCACTTTAACTTGGTACAGTTCCTTAAACTCCCTAATGTGGCTGCAAATTAACTTTTCTCAAATCCCTACTGCCAGTGTGGTTTTGTCCTCCATTCTCATCCCTAATTACAAAATGGAATCACTTAATTGATGTCTTGATAAATAACCCTCCAAATGTCAAGGTGATAAAATGTTCAATGCATGACAAAGAACTTACATGCAATGGGTGACTAATAGTACAAAACACCTCTGAAAGATCAGAGTATCAAAATCACTGTTTCTGCACATTAATGACTAGCTTTACACTTGATAGTGTCACTGTGCATCTGGCTGCAACGATTTTCTGTCAGTGCTTGTGTTGTACAATGTGCTCATGAATTCCTGAAGCTGAGACAAAGTCACAGAAAAAGGCAAAACTGAAGATGCCACATACTGACTATACAGGTATTATGCATTTCCCACATCAAACAATGTTGGGCATAAGGAAAGTGAATCCCTCATCATTTATTTACATCATTGGTTAATTGCTGATAAATGCACTGCCACATATGTGTAGTCAGCCACAGCCAATAATTCAGAAGAATTGTTGTTTTAAAACTAAGCTGTGTCCCCCCCACCTGTTCCTTGCACTTTTGTGGAATTGGAATCTTTAAAACAATGTTGTGAATGGATGTGGACACGGTAAAGCCTGAAAACAAAGGGGGAAAGAAATCTTCCAGTGCCTGGAAGGAATCCAGTAGCCAAAAAATTAATTAATGCCATCATTTTCACATTCACAGGCAAAGCAGGTGGAGTTACTCATGTGGATAATCTTCGAAATCCAAGAGCTTTGGCTGCCAGGAATTCCAGAACGGGCTCCCCATGACTTTCTGCCCATTAATTCTAATAGTACAGTTGCGCTTTGTCTACGCACAATGTAGGCTGGATCGCACAAAGGCCGGTAAAGTATGTTGAGCATGCATTGAGAAAGAAGCTGCAGCAGCATCTGGAGGATGGGTTGGGTTCACTGGTTAATTTGTGAAAATTTGCTTTGTTTGAGTTGTTAACAGTTGAACATGTTTGGATTATTACTTACCGGGCTATACAATGGGGTGTGAAACTGGCAAAATGATTTGTCCAGTTTGACAATGTTGTGGGGAGGGTGAATTCAGATGGTTTCAAGTGGAAAAAGATTGGAGAGGAAATTGAAAAGGAAACTTTTGAGCAAAATGATTGGCTCAAGACAAAAGTGGAAAATAGCCAATTGGAAAAGAGAGGAAAAAAAATGAGGACAACAATAGTGACTGTCAATCACAGCAAACAGACATGATAGGTTTAATACCAATGAAAGTTTAAATCTAAGTTTTATTTATTAGTCACAACTAAGGCTTATGTTAACACTGCAATGAAGTTATTGTGAAAATCACCTAGTCACCACGCTCCAGCAGGTCAGTGCATGTCTTTTAAAATGTGGGAGGGAACCACAGCATCCAGAAGAAACCCACACAGACACGGGGAGAACATGCAAACTCTATACAAACAGTGACCCAAGCCATGAATTGAACCCAGGTCCCTGGTGCTGTGAAGCAGCAGTGCTAACTACTGTGCCACCGTGCTGCCCCAGATCAAATGACAGAAATAAGCAGCATTATTAGATAACAACAGTCAATGCAGCATCAAAAAAGTATGCTTTTTAAAGTATCAAATAGTTTAAAATGTAATCATAATCCTTAAAATCTTTATATGTATTTTGAATACATTGTTAGCCCAGGGTATCACATCTTGAAGGATCACTGGAGAGCAACAGGATTCACTCTACGCTGAGCTGATCATGTTTCTCCCTTAAAGCGACAATTTGGAGAGGCTTTAACATTCATACATAATCACTGGTGTAGATTTCCTTCCTGCCCATTAGAAATCTTACAGCAGCTGTCCGGAGGCTTCCACCATGGGTTAGTCTTGTAAACAAAACGGCAAGGTATGCCTCTCAACACTTGGTGGAACCTGCTCTTGTGCAACACCCCATTGCTTAGAATATAATCGTCTGGTCTGCATGCATGGCAAAGTACTGTTGCATGGAAGGGAATTACATTGGCATGATCTGAAATGTCTAAATTTGAATTAATTTCTTGAATTGTAAATACAGTCAGTGGGAAGGAGCCTTG
This sequence comes from Sphyrna mokarran, assembly GCA_024679065.1. Taxonomy (NCBI): domain Eukaryota; kingdom Metazoa; phylum Chordata; class Chondrichthyes; order Carcharhiniformes; family Carcharhinidae; genus Sphyrna; species Sphyrna mokarran. The sequence goes on along the minus strand of JAGIQG010000008.1, from coordinate 119,207,888 downwards.
GCGAGTGTTAAATGGCTGCGGGCAGCTATGAGGAGCATGGGTGGGGTGTGGTGGTGGGGGGAGCAGTGTTCCCCACTGACATTTTCAATGGCTAGGTGAGAAAATCCTGCCGTACAGACATAAGAGTAATTTACTGCACAGAAACAAGCCATTCAGCCCTTTGAATATATGCTGGCTTCTATGAAGTCCAGTCAGTACCATTCCCTTGATCTATCACCATAGACATGAAAGTTTATTTTCTCAAGTGCCTCCCAGTTTTCTTTGGAAATCATCGAGATTTTTACCAATGTGGCAGAGAGTTCCAGATAATCACTGCAGCACCATCGTCTTCCTCAATAAACAGATATATCCATTAAATATTCTGGCCTTGCCCTATGCTTCTAAGCATATATCATCCTCATTGTCCCCAGTGGGACCTGCTCCATTTCTTAATGCCAACTTATCATTTGCATGCCAATAGAAGATGTTTAGGATTCTGTTTTATGTTAATTGACATTTGTGATTAAACTGTGTCTTTAAGAAATGTATTAGCCATGTTTCTTATGCAGGATCTGTTCTATGCACTTGGAGCCATTTTGCCTGGATCCAGCAGCATTGTATTGATACAATAGCAACATAATTGATCTTAATTGCTACCGTGTTTTAATCTAAACTAATACAGGGTTCTGTCATTCTGTTTCTTCTCCTGGGATAGTGCAGAGTAGGGCTAAATTAGGTTGATTGACAGGTAAGGTCATATGATGGGGTACAGATATGCTTTCACAGATAACTCAAGGCAGTCTGCTCTTTGGGATCTTTAGAGAGCTTTCTCTGTAGCTTTTGTTCTCTCTGAGGTCTGGGGAGTGGAACCTGAGAGGAGATTAACCCTTTCTCTGAGGTTCTATTGTCTGGGGCTAGAGCTTTCTCTGGATTGCTGCACAAGAATTAAAAGACTGGGGTCTTTCTGGGTCACTTTCCAGAAGTATCAAATGGCTAGAAATTGAATATTTACGTAAGCATATTTGATTTCTGTGCTAACTCATTCTAAAGGAATGATTTGTGCCTACATGGGAATACTGCTAAACTGGAACCCATAGGGATGGCTAGTTAAGAATTATACATTGTCATGTTTAAGTATTTTAATTGGTAAAAGTTATGCAAGTTCTTTTTGTTACATTTTGTGTTCTTAAATAAAATATGTTTTGATAAAAGCTTTCAAGTGGATTGTTAGAATCATACCTGGAGTGAAACACCTTATGCTCACCCAAATGCCAAAATTAAATGTAAAACCTCACAACATATCTTGGAGTTTCTGATCTGGTCCTTAACACATTCTATTCTTATATTGTCTCTTTGCCGGTTTTACTTTCCTTTTTAACTTCCCTCCTTAATGTATTGTACTGCGCCTGGTTTTCAAAGAACAAAGAAAAGTACAGGACAGGAACAGGTCTTCAGCCCTCCAGGCCTGTGCTGATCATGATGCTCTAGATAAACCAAAAAACCTCCTGCTCTTAATCGATTGGTATCCCTTTATCTCTTCCCTACTCATGGACCCATCCAGATGCTTCTTAAATGTTACTAATGTGACTGCTTTGAACATATCCTGTGTTCCCCACACATCTCCCCAAAACTTTCCTCCCCCACACCTTTCATTTGAATAATTCACCTGTCATGCATCACATACACTCTTTTTAAAATTTCAAGATATTCTTTAACTATGGAGTATTCTAAGCAGCCCCGGCTTTGATTTCCTTCTTGCTGAATTATACCTCAGTTTTTCTTGTCATTGAGCCCTGGCTAGGTCACTTCTCATCTTGTTAAAATTAGCCCTTTCCCAATGTATATTCTTGTTGTTCTCCATTACTAATCTAAACTTTATGATCTGATGGTTATTCTTAACAAGTTCCCCCCATAACCATTTGCCCAGCCTCATTTCGTCCTGGCTCCCTCAAGGATATCCCTTCTTTCCGACACTGCAATTACTCCTCTAATCAGTACTGCCACTCCACTTCTCTTCTTTTCATCCTTGTCTTTTCTGAACACGATATCCCTGTACATTATGTACCCGTTTCCTATTTCTAAGCTACATTTCCATTATTGCTGCTACATCATATTCCTGCAACATCATTTGTTCTTGTAGCTCTCCAACCTTATTCACCACACTTTATAAACTTATATACAAGTGTTGTAAGTCTGTCTTTGTATTCTCCAATGTCCTTCATTGTCATTCCTATCTAAATGGATCTTGATGCTATCCAATACTCAGTCTCCCTTCAAAAACCTTATTCCTCATTTTTTACTTGCTGATGACCACCTCCTTGCCAATTTAATTTAAATCTTCCTCAACTAAATCTGACAGTCAGATCTTCATATAGGGGAAGCAATGGCATAGTGGTATTGTCAGCAGATTAGTAACCCAGTGGCCTAGGATAATGCTCTGCACACCCAGATTTAAAAAATTCCACTGCAGACGATGAGACTTAAATACAATAAAAATCTCAAATTAAAAGTCTAATGATGACCATCATTCTCAATTGTTGGAAAAATCCATCTGGTTCACTAATGTCCTTTGAGGAAGGAAATCTGTTGTCCTTACCTGGTCTGGCCTATATGTGATTCCAAAGCCACAGCAATGTGGTTGACTCTCAAATGGCTTAATAAGACAATTAAGGCTAGACAACAAATGCTGGCCAGACTGTGATGTCCATATCACATGAATAAATAAAAAGAAATCTAGCCTGACTAGTTTGTTGACACCAATGTTAATAGATCACAGTACCTTCTTGACAATTTCCTTCATCCTGGCACCAGCGAGGCAACATGCCACATAGCCCTCATAAATTTGGTTACAATAATGCTTAACTGACCTCTCACTATGAATTCTCCTATAACACCTGCACTTCTGCTGACAGCAGCCATTTCAACAAATTTCCTATTTTCCAACTTGGGATTAAAGTTTAAGAAGGCAACTGAAAATTTATTCTGTTTCAAAAACAAAATCAAATGTCATTTCACATTACACCTGCACCTATTCATTCCCCACTGCAGCAATTCTAGTTGTTAGAAATCTATTCTGTAACGAGTTCTCAAGCCTTTGATAACTTAGTGATTAGATCTGTACGGTGCAGCATTATAATATCAAAGTGTAAACAGAAACCAAGTTTCCAATTAGTTTACCACGTTTCAGCTTTATGCTGTTTGTGAAATCTGAATTGTTTCTTTTCTGAAAAAAAAGTTTATTTAAAAATACTACATCAATCAACTGGGACTGGGAACCAAAAATAAATTTCCTTTGTGCTGTGGCAAACATAGGTCTGTGGATGACTACGAGACAGGAATGTTAATGTGCTATCCTCAGGCAGAACTAAGATTGCCACTAAAATGGTTTACTTTTGCATAACTTATTAGTGTTAAAACAATGGGAAAATCATTGCACACTTCACAGAGCATTTTCAACCTGGCGTTATGAGGAGTTTTTTTAATTGGATATGCACGGTGAGGTGGAGGCCCTATTCAGCAGATGATCTGCAAGTACCAGCGGGAGAACTTCGAGTCAACATGAATGGTGAGGCGGTGGGGAAGGCTTCACATTTAAGGTGGCAACTTCAATTAGAAACATCAAAGGATTGGAGGTAGCCAGAGTCACAGATGTCTCGCATCAGACAGAGGTGCAAACCCTCAAGAGCAAAAGATATGGGTTCACATATGGACTGATCCCTTATGAGATGGTTTAGTTTCCAACAGAAAGGACTAAATGTTACTTTTTTATATTTTGTTTAAGGATGTGGGCAAAATTGGCTAGGCCAACATTTATCGAACATCCCCCATTGTCCATGAGAAGATGATGGTGAGCTACCATTTTAAACCGCTGTCATAGAAACATAGAAGGTAGGAGTAGGAGGAGGCCATTTGGCCCTTTGTGTCTGCTGCACCATTCATCACAATCATGGCTGATCGTCAGACTCAATAACCTGTCAACTATGTGTAGGAACACTCACACAATGCTGTTAAGCGAGTTCCAGGAATTTGACCCAGCCATCATGAGGTATCTATTTAGTTAATTCATACATTTATTGTAAAGTTAATTGATTTGCTGGTTTACAATTGGCTTTTTACTTACTCAAGTGCTTTCCAGTCTGCTTTCTAAAGATAGGATGTATTAGTGATTGAATGATAAAAGATATTCAGTGCAAACAGCACAGTATTAATTGTTCTTATCAAAGTTATACTATTCTTTAACTAAAGATTTTCTTCAGATCACCGGAGACAGGAGGTCTGTTTATAGAAGTGGCTGGCAACACTTAACCAAAGACAATACCCACTGTACATAGAACATAGAACAATACAGCACAAACAGGCCCTTCGGCCCACGAGTTGCGCTGATCACATCTACCAATCCACAGACTTATCTATAACCCCCTATCCTATTCGTTTCCACATACTCATCCAGAAGTCTCTTAAAAGACCCCAGTAAGTTTGCCTCAACAACCTCTGACGGCAGTCGGTTCCATTCACAATGATCCATGAATTTTTAACAATGATCTTTCATATCTTTGTTGTGCTGCTCAAAAAAAATCCATTATTGTTGGGATAAAACCAACCATAATACAAGATTGTTATTTTATGAATTCATCTCAGTAATAGTGTCTATAAACATAACTAAAACAAATTTTTCAACAAAAATTCAGTGCTATTGGAAAAGGAATGTTTGCTATGATTGCGTTCAGCTAAGATGCTTTAATCACTAATAATTTTTATTAATATGGTATTTTTAATGTGAAAACACTAAAAATATTACAGAGGAAAACATAACGCTTCAATTCAAATTCAACTTGGGAACATCCATGCAATCATTAAAGAAACTAGAATTTAGAATTCTTACAATGCAGAAGGAGGCCATTCAACCTGTCGTGTCTGTCGTGTCGTGTCGCCCCAACTCTCAAAAGAGCATCTCACACAGGCCCCATCCTTGTAACTCCATGTGTTCACCCTATTAATCACCCTAACCTACACATCTTGGGATACGAAGGGGCAATTTAGCACGGCCAATCCACCTAACCTGCACATATTTGGACTGTAGCAGAAAACCAGAGCACCTGGAGGAAACCTACACAAGCATGGGGAGATCACTGCGCGATCACCAATACAATGAAAAACAAGTTATGTTCTTGCCTCTCCATTTTGTGCACAGAATTATTCCCTGCCCACTCTGAACCAGGCTCTTTTCAACATCTCTCAGGAAAGGTGTTGAAAGAAGCATGTCAATTAGAATCCTGTATTAGTCTTCAGACTTCAACTCCCTTTTCAACAGTTTGTCATCTTGTCTAACACTTCTAAATCAGTCACAAACCTCAGATCAGACACCATTTCTGGCAATTTTTAAAGCATAAATACAATGGCAATATTCTACGGATCCTGGTGATTTGAAACACAAACAGAAAATGATAGAAACATTTGCTTGGGTCAGGCAGCATTTGGGAGCTCCATGGAAGATTGCTGACTTGCTGAGTGTATTCAAGACTTCATCAGCTGCTTTCAGATAAATGATTGGTTCGCTTATTAGCACTATTCAAGGACTACTTTTAGACTTGAGAAGTTCTGGCTGCAGGAAGTGACAGTAACTGACTTGTGAAAGTGATTTGGTGAGTCAGCAGAGGGTTTTTCTTTAAGGACTTCTGGCAAGTTACTGCTTGGCTGAACTAGGTGTGTCACGTTCATTGCCATGGAGGAGTGGGAGGAGTGACTAACATGAATACAGGGAGCTGCAAAGGAAGGCAATGCATAGAACATGTTCACAAGTATCTGGATTCAGAACCCTTTACCTGTAGTCAGCCTGAAAATCAGGGTATCATCAACTGCACGCATATACTCTTGTGCTCCAACGATGCAAATCTGGTGTTACAATATACAGGAAGGAACTTCACTTATTCAGCTTCCAGTTAGTACGTTCCGAAATGCATTGCAAATCATTCTGGGCTGTCAGATTTACTGGTAGCTAGCATGATGCCTTCATCTTCCACAAGTCTCCAATAACACCCCCAAACCCCATCTCTGCCATTGAATTTGATTTGATTTGATTTATTATCATATGTATTGGGCTACAGTGAAAAGTATTATTTTTTGCATGATATACAAAGCATACCAGTCAGAAGTACATAGGGGAGAAAGAAAGGAGAGGGTGCAAAATGTAGTGTTACAGTCATAGCTAGGATGTAGAGAAAGATCAACTTAACATTAGGTAGGTCTATTCAAAAGTCTGATGGCAGTAGGGAAGAAGCTGTTCTTGAGTCGGTTGATAAGTGACCTCAGACTTTGGTACTTTTTTCCCAACAGAAGAAGGTGGAAGAGAGTATGTCCAGAGTGCGTGCGGTCCATAATTATGTTGGCCACTTTTCTGAGGCAGTGGGAAGTGTAGACAGAGTCAACGGATGGGAGGCTGGTTTGCATATGGATTGGACTACATTTGGACGGCAGTAGTTAGCACTGCTGCTTTACATCTCCAGGGATCTGGGTTTAATTCCTGGATTGGGTCACTGTCTGTGTGGAGTTTATATATTCTCCTCGTGTCTGCATGGGTTTCATCCAGTTCCTCTTACAGGCCAAAGATGTGCAGGTTAGATTAATTGACCATGCTAAAAATTGCCCCTGAGAGTCCTGAGATGTGTAGGTTGAAGGGATTAGCGGGTAAATATGTAGGAATATGGGGGTAGGGCCTGAATGGGATTGTGGTCGGTGCTGACTTGATGGGCAGAATAGTCTCCTCCTGCACTGTAGGTTTTCTATGATTCATGACCTTTTGTACTTTCTTGTGGCCTTGGGCAGAGCAAGAACCATAACAAGCTGTGATACAACCAGAAAAAATGCTTTCTGCGGTGCATCTGTAAAAGTTGATGAGAGTGGTAGCTTTCATAATTATAAGTGTTGACATTGAGGGAGACATTATTGTCACACCAATTCACCAGATTCTCTATCTCCTCCCTGTACTTCGTCTCATTTGAGACCTGACCCACTACAGTGGTGTCATCAGCAAACTTGAAAACTGAGATGGAGGGGAATTTGGCACACAGTCGTAGGTGTATAAGGAATAGTAAGAGGCTGAGGACACAGCCTTAAGAATAATTGTGAAGGAGGTATTGTTGTCCATCTTTATTGATTATAGTCTAGGATTCAGTCGCAGAGGGAGGAGAAAAGAGCTGACACTAGCTCCTTGAGGTAAAGGCTTCCCATCTGTAGACCCAATTAATGATATCTCTGTGAAATTTGAGCACAGATGCAGAGATAAGGCACACCTAGTGCCGTGCTTGATAGTGCGCCTTCAGTTGAAAATTCTTTCCCCTCTTCCACTACTGCCATTGGACTCAGAACTTCATGAGGATTTGAAAAGATGAAATTGAACGAATGGCGAGATTCAAGAAGGAATGGTATGTTATTACGTACCAACTGACAGCTTCTTCCCTGTTGCTGTCAGACTTTGGAATGGACATACCTCGTATGAAGTTGATCTTTCTCTACACCATAGCTATGAGTGTAATACTACATTCCCGTGCTCTTGCCTTTCCTTGTCTCCTATGAACTGTATGATTTATCTGTATAGTGCTCAAAAAAGAATACACTGTATCCCAATACAGGCTGTGATTTAGACTAAGCAAAGGAGTTAGATTAGTGAAAAAGAAAAGCCTTATTCTACCAGCCCTATGCTGGTTGCCCCTACCAATCTTGACCAAAATAGCATCAACAGCCTCTTCCACAGCTAACAGCATTTAAAACAAAGGCATCTCACCTTCTGTGCAAGTCCTGATGCTTCCTCGACACGTTTGAGAATATTTAAACCAACTGTAAATCCCAATTACTGATTATAATGAATTCAATTAAGTTAATGCAGAGTTCAAATAAACTGGAAGTTTCTGATCAAGGTGGCTTAATTTGAATAATCTTTATAATACATGCACTGTTTGCAAAAGGAAGCTACAAGTTCTCTGCAACTACCAGGTAGAACACAGGATGGAGGACAGTGATGTCTTGTTAAAAGGGATGCAGTACTTGGCAATCTGAAGACTCTGGAAGATTTGCCCTGGCAAAGTTAGGAGAAGAAATTGCAGGAGTGGATTTTAAGATTGATAATCAGTTTAGATATTCTCCAAAAACTGAGAAGATTACTTTTCGAAGGTCACTCGGCATTAAAGCGCTGAGAAATGGGGAGATGAGTACCTGTTGGAAGCGGTAGTAACCGTGAATTGTTTCCCATAAAGATCTGGTAGAGAACGTGTTGTAATGTATACGTATGAGGCATGGGGATTATCGGTCATGTAAGAGCATTAATAGGAGTTAACTTTTCTGTAATTTAAATATAATGTTTAATTAGTCGAAGTCTTAAAACTTGAAATCTTGTCATGCAATTCTTTTCAGTTGGTCACTGGGAATTCAAATCTCTTGTTTAAAGTTATTGGTTTCCAGAGGATTGTAACAGTATAGACATACGAAACATTTCTAACTCTCCAAACAGTACTTATAGTAGGAGTCTAGATCTTCAGACTTATATTAAAAAAAATTGACATATTGTGTACAGGATCCAATGCAATTTATGCAGACCTGACTAGTATTGACATCTGCCCTGGTTTTACATGTACACACCAGCATTGGTACTGGGTCCAATATCAGCAATAAAAGACCATAAAAGGTCAGAGTTGGGGGTAACATTAAATTTCAAGATTTCTATACCACAAACATGTAACAGGATATGGCTAAGTGCAAAGTTTGTGTTTTTTTTCAATTATCATCACTTCTGTCCAACTGATGAAAAGTCTTTAAAAGCACAAAACAAAGCTAACTATCCATACAACAATTTGCAGAGTGCCTAAGAGAGATCTTCTCTTTTTGTTTGATAGAAGCCACAACTGTGACGAACCTTGACACAGAGAGATTGCCATATTTTTCCAGTTCTGAATTCCCAGAGATGCACTGTTACTCGACTGCGGCTATTATTTGAATGTACTGATCAGTATGCTCAGCTTAGCCCTGTAGAGAAGTTCAAAAACTGTGATCTGCACAAGTTGTGATAACTACTACAAAGCTGCTTAATGTGCACAGTCAAAGGATATTTACAATCCTGTTTCAACAAAATATTCTTATTATACCCTTAAATCAAGCAGACAGCATAAATTTGAAAAGTCTTTAAACACTGGTCCCTGTGGTGTAATTTTGGTCTCCCTTTACAGAAGAGCCCTAAATCAGTTAGAGTTTTGTGTTCTTCCTCCAAGAAATAAAATTAAAGCCCACCAAATAAATCTAAACGACTGTGTTCTTCACATGGGCTTAAGCTTCCTTTCATTCTTTTTTTTAAAGCAGTACAACCCTTCCTTGACCCCCAACGTCTGTGGCCAACGTAAAATGAGGACACAGTAGAAACAGGCTTTTAGGAATTTCTGTTTGAGAAAGCAGATGTTAATTCACCATGCAAGATCATTTGTTAATTGTCATTATTTGGCCCTTTATCACATGAAAAGGCTGGCGCTGAAATATAGACCCAATAAATCACTTTGACACAAAGGTCTACAGTGGCTTAAGGGGGCTACTATCGCACTCTGAGGTAACCATTTCAATGCAAATTACATAATAGAAATCGTAAATGACAGCATTTCAACATTGAAAAGAAGGGAAAGCAGGAAATATTAATTCTTTAATATGCATTTTAGCTGAGCCAAGAAGGAATATTCCACTAAATTTATAAAATGATACTCTTTCAAACTTGTAGAAAAAATTCCGCCATTCAAAAGGTGACAAAAAGCAAAACTCCAAAGAATAGGTCGTTCTTACCATAAAGTGAATGTGGATTATCAGGATGCGAGACATCAAAACACTGCATACCAGATCGAGAACATTTGTCCTTTACAATATGTCCTTGAAACACAAAGGCTAAAGGCTTGACACAGTCCTTACAATGGCCACATCAATCCTCACTTTCCAGCTTTGAAACTCTTACTGATATTTACATGAAAGATCTGTGTGCCAACTGCTGTGGCAGTCAGACTAAACAGGGGATCAGGTTGGGTTGGCATAAAAATGTGCCCTCTTGAAACAAAACTCTCTATCTGGGAAACAAGCACCTAAGATCAGTTAGACATATATTATCTACCTTTTTGAAGGTTAAGCACAAATGTAGACACAATTGTTAAAATACTTCCTCGTTTTCATTGGTTGGTGCCTATCCTGTTCACCTCTTTACTTTGTCCTAAAAATCTTAATCACTTATCAGCAATTATAATGCAAAGAGATGTCTGTGCGGCAAGTGTTTAACTTGTGTGTTGTTCAATGAAGCTTGTCAACTCATAGGGAACATTCAGAAATGGCCCACAGTGATATTTGATAATACAAGTGACATCAACAGAAAATAAAAACATTCTGAACATTTATTGCTACCTAATTTCAATTCTTTGGAATTTTCTACCTCCGAGATCCGTAGATGCCAGGTTGTTTCCTGTATCCAAAGTTAAGATTGACAGATCAAAGAATCAAAGGATATGGGATTGCGTGGGAAAGTGGAGTTGTGATCCAAAATCAGCCAAGACCTTAATAAATGGCAGAGCAAGTTCGTGAAATGTTTTGCCTATAGCTGTTCCTATTTCATAAGCTTTTACATTATGCTCCTCTGGGGTGCCTTAATATGTTAAATATGCAATATAAATGCAGTTGTTACTATTACATGTACTCTGAGCATTCCCCTGCCATATATCATGCAGCATACATGAAACAAATTGCACATGCTAGTCCATTAACAAGCTCTGGATTAACAGTTCCTTTGGTAAATCTTTGAATGAATACTGATCCATATTGGCACACGGTGACAAACTGGTGGCTATGGAATAGCATATGCTGATTGACAAGTTGAACTGTACATAATTTAAGTTTAACTTTATTTATTAATGTCACAAGTAGGCTTACATTAACACTGCAATGAAGTAATTGCACTGAAAATCCCCAAGTCGTCAAATTCCAGTGTCTGTTCGGGTGCTCTGAATTTAGCACGACCAATGCACCTAACCAGCATGTCTTTCGGACTGTGAGAGGAAACCGGAACACCCGTCGGAGACCCATGCAGACACGGGGAGAATGTGCAGACTCCACACAATCAGTGACCCAAGCTGGAAATCAAACCCAAATCCCTGGTGCTGTGAGGCAGCAGTGCTAATCACCATGCCATCTCAAGTGTAAGTGTGACTTTGCTTTTAGAATTTCCCACTCTATTGTGGTGGGACCTCCCTCAGGAGATTTGGTGGCCCAGTCGAATGGTTTTCGATGGAACTGGGCAATCCTGGTGGCAGGCAGGGCAGGAAAATCCCATGCTTGATTACATATCTTTTTGTGATGTTCGTGAGTTTTCCTCTTTCGAGGGATTGTAAACCTTCCTTAAGAGGCCTGTTCAGGCATTTGCAATTAATTGAGACACACTACTCTCTTCCACCCACATCTTCAGCTGTAGTTCCTTAATTACCCATGTTACCCATTTCCATATTTAAAATGCGCTCTTTGATGGAAAATCCAAATAGCAATTAAAAACTGAAATTATGCTAATAAGATTCAACAACTTATACTTACATTGTGCCTTTCATGTAATAAATATCCCAAGATGTTTTACTGGAGGATAGAGGACAAAATATGACACGCACGAACCTAAGTGGGGGGGGTGAATTTTCCATCCCACTCATCATGGGAATCGTAGCGAGCAGGGGGTGGACCATGCAAAGGTCCATTGACCTCGGGTGGGATTTTCTGGTTTTGGGTCAAGCACAGCTGGAAGATCCTGCCTGAGGGAATATTAGGTCCAAAGGCCAAACGTCTGGTCAAAGAGATAAATTTTAAGGAATGAGTTGAAGCAGGAAAGAAATGAAGAGAGAGAGGCACTGATCGCAAGAAGGAAATTCTTGAGGTTTGCGCTTTAGCAACTGACAGCGTGACCACCAATAATGGAGCAGGTAAAAAGAGTGATGAAAATTATAATTTTACTGACCTTTATCTCTTTAAACAATTAAATGGTTTCAAATGGTGCTCATGATGCATGCTTGGGTTTCAGAAATAACAAATGTAAGACTTCTCTTGCACAGACAATTCATAAACACATTCTCTTCTTCTTAGGCAATCGCTCAGGATCGAGGGTGACTTGCTTCCACTCCAATTTGATGGCTTTTGCGATATCTATTAAGTCCAATGCATGATCTGCAAACTCTGCTTTATGCAGGATATGTGCTAATATTGAGTAGCTGGGCTGTTTGGATGCTTGTGCATTCCCTCCGATGACTTCATCAGTGTGCATTCCTGATGCAGTATCTCAATATGTTCAGTCTTTTTAATAATGAGAAGTATCCCTTTTGATTAGTCACATGCCAGGATCTCCATGAGTTGAGGGGGATGTGTGAACTCTTCAACGATGCTTTGAAGACATCCTGAATGAGTTTTCACTTGGGGGTCTCATGCCTGAGTGACAGGTAGAGAATGAGGAATTTGCTTCCAGAGTCTGATTTAAGCATACAAACTCACTACATACAAAAATGATATTCTTCTAAAATGGTTATTTGCATAGTGTTATCTTTTGGGTTTTAGCATCTTCTACAGCAAAGAGCAAAAGAATAGTAGCCACACTGTGGATTACATAATCAGCCAGAATTTTTTGAAGTAGGTGTTGCTTCATTATAGTCCAAAATAGAAGAAGTAGAATCCTGTGAAAGCATCTGGTGACGTCACAGCACATAGTGTGACAGATCACACAGAGATGCATTGCTTAACAATACTCATACCATCCCTCCCCCTTTACTTCAATTGTAAAACAACAAACTTTTAAACATTAATTATTATCCACTATGAATATCAGTTACATTTGCAAGTATCAGTTACATTTGCAAGTTGTTAAGAAGGCTTATGGAGTCTTAGCTTTTATTGTTGTTAAGAAGGCTTATGGAGTCTTAGCTTTTATTGGTAGGGGGATTGAATTTAGGAGCCGCAGCATCATGTTGCAGCTGTACAAAACTCTAGTGCGGCCGCACTTGGAGTATTGTGTGCAGTTCTGGTCGCCACATTATAAGAAAGATGTGGAGGCATTGGAGAGGGTACAGAGGAGGTTTACTAGGATGTTGCCTGGTATGGAGGGCAGGTCCTATGAAGAGAGGTTGAAGGATTTGAGGTTGTTTTCGTTAGAAAGGAGGCGGCTAAGGGGGGATCTTATTGAAACATATAAGATAATTAGAGGTTTGGATAGGGTGGACAGTGATAGCCTTTTTCCTAGGATGGAAAAAGCTAGCACGAGGGGACACAACTTTAAATTAAGGGGTATGAGTTATAGGACGGATATCAGAGGTAGGTTCTTTACTCAAAGAGTGATTAGGGAGTGGAATGCCCTGCCTGCAGCTGTTGTAGATGCGCCAAGTTTGGTGGCGTTTAAGAGGTTAGTTGATAAGTATATGGATGAGAAGGGAATGGTTTAGTTAGGAGGGGCATTGCTTTTTATTTTGGTCGGCACAACATCGTGGGCCGAAGGGCCTGTTCTGTGCTGTATTGTTCTATGTTCTATGTTCTATGTTCTATTATCTACATATGTAGATAATGGGTGGCACAGTGACACTATAGCTAGCACTGCACCTCACAATGCCACGGACCCAGGTTTGAATCCCGGCTTGGGTCACTGTCTGTGTGGAGTCTGCACGTTCTCCCAACTGTTTGCATGGGTTTCCTCTGGAGGCTCCGGTTTCCTCCCACAGTCGGAGAGACGTGCTGGTTAGATGCATTGGCCATTCTAAATTCTTCCTCAGTGTACTCTGTCAGGGTGTGGCGGCTAGGTGATTTTCTCAGTAACTTCACTGCAGTGTATTATGCATAGAGGCAATTCTGTTGATTGTCCATTAGCTTCTACTTGAATCAAGATATATCCCTTCAGTGAAACATCTACTATAAATTCACAGGATTACCTTTGAAGATAATGTTTAAGCTTCTGATTGTATACGTTTTCTGCAAGAAGTGATACAGCCACTCCTGTATCCATTTCCATCTTTATTTCGTTTTTGTCTAACTTTGGATAAAGCTTGAACTTCTGCATATCTGCTTCCTTGGATAGGTCACTTAGTTTCAGTTCTTGGATCTTCCCCAGTCCTGTATCATCTTGAAAATTTTCATCCTCATCAGATATTTTGAAGACCCATTTTGTTGATCTTGACATTTTCTTGTATTTGCATATCTTCGGGGTTTGTGAAGTCTGTAATGTCCAACACTTCACTCCGTTTCCATATTTTCCTCAAACACTTCCATGACCAGCCATTGCAGTTACTGGTTCTTAAGTGTGTTGTACTTCTTTAACTCCCCTGTTATTTCTTTTGCTCTTCCAAATTTAATGTGTGTTGTTTCATTTGTTGTTTCTTTAAATCATTTATTGGCTGGACCATGACGTTAAGAGAGAAAAAAATTCGATTTTCTTCTTTCTCATTATTTTTAAATCAAACACCAATCTGCCTTGAAACCAGAAGATTTAAATTCTGATTTATCTTTCTTACTTTTGCGTTTTTGTTGAGCAGTTTCCTTTCCAGTAACAGTTCTTCTTCTTCTCAGAGACACAGTATCGCACGCTGCCACATGCAATGGTGCACAGCCTGAGGTTTCTCCAACACAATAAGTAAAATTATTGATTTTAGTTTTACTCCCTTATTTACAGGATTTGCTGATTTTCTTGGGGATTTTCTGAGCCCCTCAGTTTCTGATGGCACAGTGGCACAGTGGTTAGCACTGCTCCTCACAGCACCAGGGGCCAGTGTTCGAATCCCAGCTTGGGTCACTGTCTGTGCGGAGTCTGCACATTCTCCCTGTGTCTGCGTGGGTTTCCTCCAGTGTTCCAGTTTCCTCCCAGTGACACGCTAATTAGGTGCACTGGCCATGCTAAATTCTCCCTTAGTGTACCCGAACGAGTGCCGGAGTGTTGCAACTAGGAGATTTTCACAATAACTTCATTAAAGTATTAATTACTGTGACTGATTAGTAAAAATAAAATAAATTATTTAAGGACCATTGCCGCTATTGCCATCAACAAGTACTTTTTCCATGTTCTTATTCTCTGAGTTGCTTCGAGGTCACATTGATTATAAAAGATAAGGAAATGGTCCAGAGTTTGTATCAGTTTAAAAGTTAATATTCATCTGCAGCAACAAAAATAACCCATTTCCATGGCTAAATTGATCAATGGTGTGGTGGTCCCTGAAAATCAACTCTGGACTCAAAGTCCAGGTGAATTATTTCCTTCAACTAAAAGAGAAAATGGTGGAAAATCTCAGCAGGTCTGACAGCATATGTAAGGAGAGAATGGAGCTGACGCTTCCAGTCCAGACGACCCTCTGTGAAAGCTAAAAGGCAAGGAAAGTGGGAGATAGTTATACTGCAGGGGAGGCAACTATTTGTTTAAAGTCTGGTCTTTGTCAAAGATCTTTCTGGAAAACACATCTCATCACCAATTCTGTTCCTTCCTGTATTGTTTTGGGCTTTACAGCAAAGAGCAAATGAATAGGTTGCCACACAAGTCAGGGTTTATTAAGATAGGTGCTACTTCTGAGATAGAGCCCTGCAAATACCTATGGTAACGTCAGAGCACATCATGTGACTAATCACATGTTGACTTACTGCTTTGCAATACATAACATATAGGTACACAAAGTATTCTAAAATCAGAAAGAAGTTAAAGCCTCAAAGTAGATTTAGGAGTTTGCATATAGCAAACCCCACATTCTCCAGAAAGAAACTGATAAAAAACAGTAGCACAGAATCATAACAATGTCCTGAACAACTAAAGGCGGAATTCTTAAAAGTTTCAATTGGCAGATTGTTAATTATGGAATAGCTGTCATTTTTGTTAAGAGACATTTATAACATGTGGAGTATTCTGTAATTTTAGCATCCTCTGATGTTCCAACCAGGCAAAGTAACAAACATGCTCTGTGGCTGAAAATATCAATGAACGTGTGTATTTTGATTTGCAGAAAAATAAATGGGCTGTTTTGACCAAATTATGGGTGAGATTTTCTGCACTTCACCCCATCCCATGGTGTGTTTTGAGTCAGCAGAGGAGGCCTACTATTGACTGGTGGCAAGATCTTTCCGTTCCTCCATGGTCAACGGCGTTTCCTGCTGTTTGTACTCTCTCCCCAGGGAACCCGCAGTGCGCAGATCTCTGTCAGAGGACCAAAAGATCTCGCCAACAGAAATAGACAGAAAATCCTGCCTTTTATCTTTTTATTCAGTTTAGTGACATGTTCAAAAATTAGAGAGATATAAAATTATGAGAGGCTTTGATAGGGTGAATAGGCAAGGTCTTTTTCCCAGGATAAGGGAGTCCAAAACTAGATGGCATGGGTTTAAGCGAGAGAGGAAAGATTTAAAAGGGATCTGAGGGAAAACTTTTTCACAGAGAGGTTATGCATCTATGGAATGAGCTGCCAGAGGAGGTGGTAGAGGCATTTAATTATAACATTTAAAATACATTTGAACAGGTACATGGATGGGAAAGGTTTACAGGGATATGGGCCAAATGCAGGTTAATGGCACTAGACCAATTTAGGAAATCTGGTCGGCACAGACGAACGATGATACTGCGCCTTTACGAAATGTATTTTAATTATGTTTCTCGAAAGGTTTTTCAAGTAGCTCCTAGCCTTTTATTGTGGCACTGTTTTGTCTATAACCATTGTCCTCTAACTGTCACTAAAGCAATATAAAGGACATCATGTTTATTCTTAATCTTACCTAATGCAGTATCCTGGGCTTTTATGGTTCTTTTGGAATTGCTGGGTGGAGCATAATTGACAGGTCATATAGTTTTTTTTCCCCACAGAAAGGGCCTGTTTGTTCTGTAGTTTTCTATGTTCTATGTTCTAAAAAGTCCAAGGTTTTAGGTTTATTTTTCTCAGTTGCTGCTCGGACTAGAAACAGAAAGCAGTATCTCTTGTTTTCCTCTCCCTCTGAAGTTGGAAATTCTGTTATCTGTGAATTGTTCTAAGGAGCTAGTGAAAAGTGACAGTGTCTCTCTCTCACTCTCTCTCTAGAAATTTTCTGCAAAGTTCTCATACTGGGGAGTCTCAGATTTTTGATTCAACATTCAAAGGACCAATTCACAGCAGGTGTTAAAATGCTGCAAACCCAGCAAGCTGTGCCAAGTCTAGAAAAGTCGATATGTTTGTGGGATCTTGTCTGACTTGGAACATCAAAGAACAAAGAACAAAGAAAATTACAGCACAGGAACAGGCCCTTCGGCTCTTCAAGCCTGCACTGACCATGCTGCCTGACTTAACTAAAATCCCTTACGCTTCAGGGGATCATATCCCTTTATTCCCATCCTATTCGTGTACTTGTCAACATGCCCTTTAAAAGTCATTTTCATATTCGCTTCCACTACCTCTCCCAGCAACAAGTTCCAGGCACCCACCAGTGTCTGAGTAAACAATCTGCCTTGTACATCTCCTTTAAACCATGCCTCTCGCACCTTAAAACTGTACCCCCTAGTAATTGTCTCTTCCACTCTGGGAAAAAGCTTCTGACTATCCACTCTGTCCATGCCTCTCATAATCTTGTAGACTTCTATCAGGTCTCCCCTCAACCTCCATCACTCCAGTGAGAACAAACCAAATCTCTCCAACCTCTCCTCATAGTTAATGCCCTCCAGACCAGGCAACATGCTGGTAAATCTTTCCTCTACCCTCTCCAAAGCCTCCACATCCTTTTGATAATATAGTGACCAGAATTGAACACTATATTCCAAGTGCAGCCTAACTAAGGTCTATAAAGCGACAACATGACTTGCCAATTTTTAAATTCAATATCTCGTATGCCTTCTTGACTATCTTCTCCATCTGCATTGCCACTTCAGTGACCTGTGTACCTGTACACCCAGATCCCTTTGCCTATCAATACTGATAAAAAAACTAAGGGTTCTGCCATTTATTGTATATTTCCAATCTATATTCGACCTTCCAAAACACATTACCTCACATTTGTCCGGATTAAACTCCATCTGCCATCTTTCCGCCCAAGTCTCCAACAGAAGTCTATCCTGCTGCATCCTCTGATAGTCCTCATCATTATCCACAAATCCACCAACCTTTGTGTCATCCGCAAACTTACTAATTAATCCAGTTACATTTTCCCCCCATCATTTATATATATTACCAACAGCAAAGATCTCAGCACTGATCCCTGAGGAACACCACTTGATACAGCGGTCCATTCAGATATGCACCCTCCCACAGCTACCCTCTGTCGTCTTTGACCGAGCCAGTCCCGTATCCACCTTGCCAGTCATCTCTGATCCCATGTGACTTCATCTTCTGCCATGAGGGACCTGGTCAAAGACCTCACTGAAGTCCATGTAGATACCATCCACTGCTCTAGCCTCATCAATCATCATAGAAAGCTAGCCGTTAATGTTTTTACTGTATCATGCTTGAATCTTGTAAATGGTAAAAGTTATGCTAAATCTTTTTATTATAGTCTGTGTTCTTATATAATGTTTGTTTTGATAAAAGCTTCCTAGTGGTTCAGTTCAATCATACCTGGAGCGAAACATCTTATGGTCACCAGACCAAATTCAAATGTAAAAATTTAGGATCTAGGCTAATCTCATAAAATATCTTGGAGTTTCTGGCCTGGGTCATAATAAATGAGTTGGGCTGAAAGGCCTGTTTCCATGATGTATATCTCTGTGACACTAAAGATTAATGCATTGTGACATTAGTGTACTTTAAGAAGTATTCTTTTTTTCATCATATACTCTACAGTTCTAAGCAAACTTTTTCAGTTCATTTTTCTCATTGTTGCTGAGCTGTCTCTGAGAATCTTTTTATTAAATGAGGGTTTGTTTATTTTTACTGAGATGTTTATGACTTTGCATTATTTAGGGAAAAACTGATTGGCAAGTCAGGTGATAGGAATTTTTTTCATTTTCAGTTGGGAGCTGAAGCTTTGAGTTTTAATTTTAGAAGGGGCATCAAACTGAAAAGAAGTCTCTCGCTCTCTCGCTCCCTGCTTTTGGAAATTCTGCTGGTTAGCTGAAAGCAAGGTCTTGCCCTTCTGAAGGGATGAATCTGCTGTTGGTGGATGACCTAGAGTCCCTCGTGTTTTGGGAAGATGTTTTGACTTCAAACTGTTCTGAGTGTATCCACAGAACTGGTAAACTTCATCCAAAGGTCTAAGTCCAGTAACATGGGAGCATTAGTCTTTGCTGTGTTAAATATGTGAAAAATCTTTTTTTATCTATGAGATTGATTTGATTGGAACACATTAGATATATTTGTTAAGGGTTATACTATATTATGTTTGTTTGCTTCTTGTTTGTAATTGATAAAGGTTCTTGCTAATTTTCTTACTATACATGTTAACTATATTCTTAAATGAACTTTTTTTGATAAAAGCTCCCTAGTGGGTCATTTGAATCAAAACTGAAGTAAACTAAATCATGCCTACCCTAGCCAAATTCAAGATGCAAAACTTATGATCCAGACAGGCTCCATAAAACACTTTGAAGTTTGTGACCTGAACCATAACAACATAAACTGAAACAAAAATAGTTTTTAAATGAAACTTCTTTTGAATCGGTGTGCAGTAATGCAATGGTTTAGATCCTGGATTAGTAACCCAAATATTTTGAATTCAAATCCCCCCCGCCATGGCAAGGTGTGAGATTGAATTTGACAAATCTGGTAACCTGTGGTATCATACAATGAAAGCTGCAGCATTGTCACAAAATTGATTTAAAAGTGTTCCTCAGGGAACAGAATCAGCCTACATTCACCATACGACATGGCTAACACTTAAGCTGCTCAGTTGTCAGAGCAACGAACGAAGAACAATAAATTCAGTGCTGTTCTTTTTTTTAAATTATGAGTCATGATAGATTAATGTTCCAATATGTGTCAAGAAAATAATATTTCTACATCATCTCAACGGCTAGGTTATTGTGAGTCAAGACTCCCATTCCTCAAACTCCTCAGAAATATCTTCACACTTCCTTGAGAATAAGACAAGTTCCTGTTTGATTTCTAAAATAATATAGATGTAAATCTCAAACATAATTTCATAAATTCTGTAACTTATCAAAATCTGACTCTTGGCCAAAATAACCCCATCTGCATTTAGTTAAATTATTAGTGAAATCACTGACAGTGCAGCCGGCATTGTACAAATGGCACAGCAAGGGGTCACAAACAGGAATGAGATAAATAACTAGATTGTTTCCAACAACCTTGGTTGAGGGATAGATGTTGGCCAAAACACTGGGACAAGTCATCGGCACTTCCATGAGCACTATGTAGTGCTACCCACCTAACAGTGAACTCACAGTCACGCAGCTCAGGGGTGAGAGAGTGGCATTGCCGGCCAGTTAAGCTAGCCAGTAAAATGAGAAGCATTCTGATAGAAAGAAGTTAAATTCCACTGAGAGACTGAAACAACCTGTGGCATGCTACTAAAGCCACATTCAGTATTGAATCTCATCCGCAGGCAAGCTCACAGCTGTGTCAAATGTAGCTACAGTTACCATGTTCAGAAAACCACTTTATTGAACACTAATTATTCTGACCCAAATATCAACAGAAAAATTCCTACACATTTTTGTCCTCACAGTCTTATGGCAGGTGCTACATGCGTTCAAGAAATGACAGCTCCAGGTCTGGCAGTGCCTGACTCAACTCAAAGGCAGAGCTGAGGTCAAAGGATAGATGCTTGATGTCCATGTTTGGCCAGTTTAGCAAGCCACAACCACAGAGTACGGGCACAGACACAGCCTTAGACACAGGTGCAGGTACAGCCACAGACAATAGCAACCAAGTCTCCTTTTGTTCTACTTAATTTTCATTTGCTGTTCCAACATCAGAATTATGAATCAGAACAGCAGCAGAGAAGGAAAGAAAAGGAAGCAAATACTGTACTCTGGATGCCACTAACATTTTCATCTGCACAGCTGTCACCTGCAAATACAGCTTCTCCAACACTCCAACCAACACACTAGCTGGATTTAGAACTATATCATAGTTCCTTTACTGTTGTTGGTCAAAATCTTGGCACTCCCTCTATAATAGCACCGTGGGTGTGCCTACATCACATGGCCATTATTATTCAGGAAGGCAGCTAATCAATAGTAGAGAGGGACTTGTTGCTGAAGACGATCTGGGCTAACACAGCTAGTGAGAGTAATTTTTTAAATTTATTTGTTCTTGGATGTGGGAGTTGTTGGCTAGGCCAGCATTTATAGGCTATCCCTACTTGGCCTCAAGAAGTTGTTGACATTTCTTTGCAGGGCTGACTCTCAGAATTTGAATGTTGTGGGTTCAAGTCTCATCCTGGGTTTAAAACACAAGAAGTCAAGGCTGGCTATCCAATGCAATATTATGTGAATACAACACTGTTGGAGCTGCTGTCTTTCAGAGGCCTTGTATGCCTCTTAGATCAATTGCAATACGGGGATGTGGAGGGAATAGCTTTCCCTATAACCTGGCCAATGTTTGTCCCTCAATCAACATCACAAAAAAATTTGGTCATTACCATTTTGCTATTTGTGGGAGCTTGCTGTGTACAAACTGGATGCCCAACTTCCTACATTACAACATTGACTACACTGTAAAGATAATTATTTGGCTACAAAGAAAATTGGCAAATCCTGTGATCAAGAAAGGTGCTATATAAATGCAAGTCTTCCTGTCTTTAAATATTTATATTCTAATTAAAACAAGAAATATTGGAAAAACTCAGCAAGGCTTTGAAAAGGTGTTAACTCTGTTTCTCTCTCTGCAGATGCTGCCACAGACCTGCTGAATTATTCTAGCACTTGCTGTTTTACAAAGTAGGAACATAGAAGAAAGGAGCAAATGGAGGCTGTTTGGCCCCCTTGAGCCTGCTCCATTTTTTATTTCAGATTTCCAACATACATAATATTTTGCTTTATGTTCACTACCACTTTTCTGCCAGAAATGTTGTGGATGATTCTTCCAGCCCAATGTGTTATAAGCACCACGCCCTCCATATGTCTCCGCTCAACGGATTTCCAGCTTCATCAGCTCGGCGCCAGAAATCCGCATGGATCTTCCCTCTCCTTTTCTCCCTCTGAGCCCATTCCTTCTTCTAATCCTGCCTTTCGCCATGCATTCTTTAAAGTTCTACCATCCTCTTTCTGATGCTGAATGATCTGTGATTAGTGCATTAAGCCACCACCTCAATGAATTTGGGCTTAGCACAATACTGGCCTACTCCTTTATTACCTGGGTCTCTCTGCTCCCTTCTTCGAATATAAGGCTTCCACCCGACCAGTGGATGCTTTCAACCATCTCCAGTACTCTCCTTCTACCTGGACCCCACTCTTTGACCTCTGGCCCACTTTTGATTGATTAATTGCAAACTATTGGCATGCCATTTGCTTTCTTCTTTAGAAGACCTTAGCTGTAGAAAAATTGAGAAGTGCAATGATACAGGATTGATGTCAGATACTACAGATACTCTTCAGCTTATATACACACAATACTTTTCCAAGTCTTCTCTCCAGCTTAGCATATATGGTGACCAAGATAATGGAATGGTAAGTCCTTTATGATTCTTGACAAAGCCAATAAACTCACCAAAGCGAGCTCTTCTGTCTGTGCTAATTGCAGAATTACATTGCTGCAAATTACTATGCTCTGCTTGAAGATCCAGGGGAAGGAAACCGACTACATGTATATCTATAGTGGCAGTAACTACTGTGCACAGTAGCACAATGGTTAGCACTGCTGCCTCACAGTGCCAGGGACCTGGGTTCAATACCCGACTTGGGTCACTGCCTGCATGGAGTCTACACATTCTCCCCATTTCTGCTTGGGTTTCCTCTGGGTGCTCTGATTTCCTCCTACAATCTGAAAGATGTGTTGGTTAGGTGCATTAGCCATGCTAAATTCTCCCTTACTGTACCCAAACAGTGTGGCAACGAGGGGATTTTCACAGTTTCTTCATTGCAGCGTTAATGTAAGCCTATTTGTGACACTAATACTTAATACCTAAAATTCTCCAAACTAAAGAAATCTCTATGAAAGCTGAAACAACATCACTATCTTTGGAAACTATTTATTGTATTAATTTTAATGTTAAACATCTACCTGGAGATTTGTCTTTTTTTTAGGGAATCTCTTTTAGGAGGAGTGATAAAAAAGTGGAGAGGTTTCAGGATTGAATTCCAGAGCTTAGGGCCTGCGCAGCCTCAGTTGCCAATGGTAGAGCAATTAAAATCGGGAATGCATAAGAGGCCAGAGTTGGAAGAGAAAACTTGCACAGGGACTTAAGGGCTGAACATAGTTACAGAGATAGGGAGGGGCAAGGCAATGGAGAGATTTGGAAATAAGTCACAGGGTGCAGAAAAGATCCTTCAGCCCATTGAGTCTGCACTGACAATAACTGCCACAAAAGCCACACTAATCCCATTTCCTAGCACTTGTCCCATATCCTTGAACATTATGATGATTCCAGTGTTACCCAAATACTTTTTAAAGGTTGTAAGGCTTCTGGCTTTCATACATTCCCAGGCAGTGTATTTCAGATTCCTTCGACCCTCTGAGTGAAAAAAATGCTCTCACATGTGTGCTGTGTATGTGGTGTCTGTCACTGTAAGACACAGTACAACAGAAGTGAGTTACCCGACTTGAGGAACCAATGGAAACTGAGCATGAGTGATCACTCCAGAGGGTGGATTCCTCTGTCAGGTAGAATCATTTGGAGGCACGGAATAAACATGTAAAACTGGGGCTCTGTCCCAAGTAAGAAGCCTCACTACACCAGGTTAAAGTCCAACAGTTTATTTGGTAGCACAAGTCACAAGCTTTCAGAGTGCTGCACCTTCATCAAGTGAGTGGGAATTGTGTTCACAAATAGGGTATATAAAAACACAAACTCAATTTATAAAATAATGGTTGGAATGCGAGTCTTTAATCTAGTGTTGTGAGATTTCTTACTGTGCTTATCCCAGTTCAATTTCGGCATCTCCACACCATAGCAAAAGAAAACAATCCAAGCCTATCCATCCCTCTCTTAATAGCGCAAATACTCCATCCCGGACAACATTCTGGTAAATCTCCTCCTCTGTACTCCCTCTATTGCTAT
Source organism: Sphyrna mokarran (assembly GCA_024679065.1). Lineage (NCBI taxonomy): Eukaryota > Metazoa > Chordata > Chondrichthyes > Carcharhiniformes > Carcharhinidae > Sphyrna > Sphyrna mokarran. The sequence continues at coordinate 119,183,780 of JAGIQG010000008.1, read as the reverse complement.
CATATCCTTCCTATCGTGAGGTGACCAGAACTGCATACATTACTCCAACTGTGGTCTAACCAACATTCTGTGCAGCTCCAACATAACTACTCTGCTCAGGAATTAATAACCCCTACCGACCAGTGGGACATTAACAATCCTGCCATCAGTAAGCGGCCGATTAATTTAAATGGCCCATCGTGTTTCACCAGTGAGAGACAATCACAGTGGGGTCACAAAGATCAGAATTTTTAAATTGAGGTGTTGCCTTTACCAGCATACAAAAGGAGTAAGTTTCCCGAACGTTAAGAATCATATTGTGCATGCATTCCAAAGATAAAGATAAAAATACTCACAAGCACCAAGATCAGAATTATTCATAATTCCTCAGCATTTTTGCAAGGATTGTCTTTCAGAAGTTTAAATTTTAAACAATTCCAAAATACTAAATGTGTACACGTTACTTCAATGCTTTTTGCATAAGTCAAATATTGCATAATTGGCAAGTGTCAATTATGCAGATTTTTTTTAAAGAAGTAGCTCTCTGCTTTGGACATCTGTGTAGTGCCTTGTTGACTAGGTTTAAATGGTTTCTCACAATCATGAGCTAACGACGCAGAAAGAGAACATTAAAACTTAAGGCACATCTGTGAACTTAGTTTCTTTTAATTCATTTGTAGGACATGGGCGTTGCTGGCTGGCCAGCATTTATTGCCCATCCCTAGTTGAGCTTGGGAGAGTAGTTGAGTCAACCACATTGTTGAGAATCTGGAGTCACATGCAGATTTTCTTCCCTAAAGGACATTAATAAACTAGATGGGCTTTTCTGAAAATCGACAATGGTTTCATGGTCACCAGTAGATTCTTAATTCCAGATCTTTTTTATTGAATTCAGATTCCACAATCTGCCGTGGTGGGATTCAAACCTGGGTCCCCCAGCACATTAGCTGAGTTTCTGATTTAATAGTCTAATGATGATATCATCTGAAAAAATTTACGTGACTTGCTTGTTCAGTCAACATGCCTGTAACTTCCAATAACTTGTACTTTAAAGTTTAAAGCATACATCAACATTTTTTTAAAGTTTATTTATTTGTATCACAAGTAAGCTTACATTACACTGCAATGAAGTTACTGTGCAAAATCTCCTAGTCTATATATTCCAGTGCCTGTGTGGTCAATTCACCTAACCAACATGTCTTTCAGATTGTGGGAGGAAACCAGAGCAGCCGGAGAAATCCATACAGACACGAGGAGAATATTCAGACTCCACATAGACAGTGACCCAAGCTGGAAATTGAACCCAGGTCCACGGTGCTGTGCGGCAGCAATGCTAATTATTGTGTCACCATGCCACTCATACAACATAACATACGACATAAAATGGAACATATAAAATCCAACATAATGCTTTTGCATTGCTTTTCACAGCTAGCTTTAGATTTTTAAACCATTCAATTTTACTTTTTCAGGTCAGGAGCTAAACAAGTAACTTGCTTAGAGGCTTTTTACGATAATGCTTTGTAACTGGCTAAAACGAGTGATGAGGAGAGCCTACAGTGACTTGACTTTTGATTATTCTCTCATCCATCAAAAAGAAGTTTGAAAAGTTATTAGGCATACTTTAGACATTATTAAAGAATGCTATACTTTGTTCTGGTGCATAACAATAAAAAAAAGTGGTCTGTGATATAATGGGTAGACTAGTTAGGGTGATGTTTCATTAATATAGGATATTAAGCATACAAATCAACTTATCTATTGAGTTCTCATACTGAAAGAAAATCCACATAACAATTTGTGACCATCAACTGCTCACATATAACATCATACTACTTTTCACATCCTCATGTAATGAGTCACCTAATCAGATATGGTCATATGTAACTAATTGTGAACATTTGCTCTGGACTTTGGTGAGGCTGCATCTGGAATATTGTGTGCAGTTTTGATCTCCTTATCTTAGGATGTTCTTGCTCTAGTGGGAGTGCAGATAAGGTTTACCAGACTAGTGGGATGGCTGGACTGACATATGAGGAGAGATCGAGTCGATTAGGATTATATTCAGTGGAGTTCAGAAGATTGAAGCGAGAATCTATAAACCTATAAAATTCTAACAGGACAGGACAGGGTAAAAAAAGATGTCCCTGTTGGTGGGACAGTCCAGAACCAGTAGTCATAGTTTCAGAATATGGGATACACCATTTAGGATAGATGAAGAGAAATTTCTTTACCCGTAAAGTGCTGAGTTTGTGGAATTTGGTACTTCAGAATGTGGTTACAGCCAAAACACCATGTGTTTTCAAGAAGTTATATATAGTTCTTGGGGCTAAAGGGATCAAATAATATGGAGGAAAGGTTACTGAGTCGGATGATCAGTCATAATCATAATGAATGGCACAGCTGTCTTGATGGACCAAATGGTCTACTCCTGCTTTTGTTTTCTATGTTTTATGGCATCCAGCAATCTGTCATCAGTCTCTGTCTCCCCCCAGCAGCATCTTCCTCCTGTCATAGGACCCCCAAAACCTCCCCACAACAACCCCCTCACCAGTACTCTCCTCTTTCAGAAAGCCCTTAGCCTCTCCTTTACTGATTGCAACCATTCACTCAGCCCCACATACTCACAAACCCAATAGCCATCTCTGCATGCCGCAATCAATGCCAAATCTCCCCCCTCCCAAACCTTCCATCCAATATCTTGTTCCTCATCATGATCAATCTCCTTACCCAATTCCTGATCTCCCACTCTCTCCTGTGATCACCCATCTTTCCCAGGCCAGCCCCATTCTCTTGTCCTTTGCCTCTCACAATTGGTCTCTACTTGCCCAACCCAAGTTCCAGTCTCTCATTCCCTCTCTTCTTTTGCCTCTCCTGTAGGTAACAGGCTTCCCGCAATTGCTGACTTCCCCCACCCTACCCAAACCCGCATTCCCTCCTGATAGTCAGAAAGCAGGAAAAGCTTAATAAAAGATTGCAGTCCTTCAAAATCTGGTTTTCCTGCTTTACTCCCTGCCACCTTTTAGCCTGTTTTGGGACCACTGAATTTCTATTGATTAACTTCATTCTTTATAGTATAACTACTAACCAAGCTATGATTGAAATGTCTTGTTCACAGGATTAATAATCCCCTTCTTTCCCATATGTCACAATGCAGCTTGCACAAACTATCCATCATGAATTTTTGCTCTTTTCAAGAGGGAGAAAACATCAATCTATTCTTCATGTTAAAGTAGGGAACCAACTTTAATACAAGATCTACAATTATGCAAAAGCCATGAGTGACACAGTGATTAGCACTGCTGCCTCACAGCACCAGAACCCAGGCTTGATTCCCAGCTTGAGTCTCTGTCTGTGTGGATTTTCCATGTTCTCTCCATGTCTATGTGGATTTCCTCTGGTGCTCCAGTTTCCTCCCACAGTCCAAATATGTGCGGGTTAGGTGGACTGGTGATGCTAAATTGCTCCTTAGTGTCAAGGTAAATGAATGAAGTTACAGTGACAGAGTCTGGGTGAGATTGTGATTGGTGCAGACTCAATGTGCCAAATGGCCTCTTTCTGCACTAAAGAATTCTATAATTTTATGTAGCAGAATAAAAATAAAACACATGTTTTGCCTGCACAGTACTAAAAACATCCATGAAGATAATAAGGTGCAAACATATTATACATTTTCCTATTAATTTAATCTCATATGATCGTAACATGGGTGTGCCTCTGTCAAATAGTTGTTCTCCTTGTTGCAATGCGGAAACAATTATTTGAAACAAGGGAACTGATGAAACAGGGGAAAACCCCAAAAGAAGAATATATCACACAAGATCAACGGAATTCCTTTTCAGAACGTAGGGAATTAGATTTTTTCATTTAAGGAGAAGAACATGATTTGCAGCATTCCAACTTTAATGGGTTGTTTTCTCATGCTGTGCTTGAACATCAGACAGTTTCGTCCAAGAGCAGCCTTTGGTCATCACAGTGAGTCTGCAAGCATCATTTGCATTCACAAGTCGTGGTCAGGAAAGCATTCTCCATTTAGGGGGAGACTGTGGCGGCATGGTAATGTCGCTGGACTAGTCAGCCAGAGGTAAAAGAAAATTACTGCGGACGCTGAAATCTGAAACAAAAACAGAAAATGCTGGAAAATCTCAGCAGGTCTGACAGCATCTGCGGAAAGAAAACAGAGCCATTATTTTAAGTTAGGACGACAATTTGTCAGTGCTGAAGACACTAGAAAATAGAATGATAGTTATACTATATGAGAGAGGGTGGGGGGTAATTGACAAAGATGTCATAAACAAAACGTGACGTCAAAATGCCGGCGCTGGACTGGGGTGGGCACAGTAAGAAGTCTCATAACACCAGGTTAAAGTCCAACAGGTTTATTGGAATCATGAACTTTTGGAGCACTGCTCCATCCTCAGGTGAGTGGAGAGGTAGGTTTCACAAACACAGCATATATAGATAAACATGTCGTGCTTGTGAGATCGACCCCTCCACTCACCTGATAAAGGACCAGCACTCCGAAAGCTCGTGATACCAAATAAACCATTAACCTGATGTTGTGAGACTTCTTACTGTGCCCACAAAAGGAACAAAGGGAGTATAAATAGTGGTGATCATGGCTAAGAAGGATGTTGATAGTGGCCCAAAAAGAGATCAGAATATGTAAATAGAAGAGCAATTTAGTTCAGTAGGGGAGCATGGTCGGTGCAGGCTTCGATGGCCAAAGGGCCTGTTCCTCATAGAATCATTGATCATAGAACCCTACAGTGCAGAAAGAGGCCATTTGGGCCATCAAATCTGCACCAACCACAATTCCACCCAGGTCCTACACCCATATCCCCACACATTTTACCTGCTAATCCCTCTAACCTAAGCATCCTAGTACACTAAGGGGCAATTTTAACATGGCTAATCAATCTAACCCGCACATCTTTGGAGTGTGGGATGAAACCAGAGCACCCGGAGGAAACCCACACAGACACAAAGAGAATGTGCAAACTCCACACAGACAGTGACCCAAGCCGGGAATCAAACCCAGGTCCCCTGGAGCTGTGTGAAGCAGCAGTGCTAACCACTGTGCTACTGTGCCATCCTGTGCTGTCATTTTCTTTGTTCTGAGACACATAACAGATGGCCCCATTGGAGTGCGGGGAGAGGGGACATTAGGTGGGGAGGAAAGATGGAAAAAAGATTTTATAAAAGTGGAAAACTGAAATGATGGAAGAAATTAAACTTAAAAAAATAATAATTTTGTCTTCATTAATGTCCTCATGTCCACAAGTCCATCTTTGACCTGTTGCAACGTTTCAGTGAAACCCAATACAAAATGGAGGAACAGCACCTCATCTTCCAATTGGGCACTTTACAGCCTTCTCAACAACTTCAGAAAATGAACTCTCTCCTCCACCTTCATCCCATTTCTGTTTATTTTATATAATTTTATTTCATTTTGTCTTATTTATTTTCTTAATTTTGATTCCTTACATCATTTCATTTTTCTACCTTTTTTAAACTTTCCATTTTCCCTGCACCACTGTCTCCCCTCCTCCTATTTCACTAGGCCCATCTGTTAAATGTCTCAGGTTGTCTTTTGACACTCTGCTTGTCCTTGCTCTGCTACTTACACACTTTGATTTCCAAATCGACCGTTATCAACACCTTTCCCAGCCTTGAGCATCACTATTTACATTTCCTTTGTCTTTTTATCTGTGACATCTTTGCCAATAACCTCCCTTCAGCCATACAGTTTAAATATGACCCTCTTTACAATGATTTTCAACTCTGACAAAGGGTCATCCAGACTCAAAACACTGGCACTTTGCTCTCTCTATAAATGCTGTCGACCATAAAACCAGATTACATAAGAGAGGCACATCGAGTCCGCTCCGCCATTCAATCATGGCTGATATTTTTCTCATTCCCATTCTCCTGCCTTTTCTCCGTAATCCTTTAACCTCTTATTAATTAAGAACCTATCTATCTCTGCCTTAAAGACACTCACTGATGTGGCATCTACAGCCTTCTGTGGCAAAGAGTTCCACAGATTCACCACTCTCTGTCGAAGAAATTCCTCCTCATCTTTTTTTTTAAAGGATTATCCCTTTAGCCTGAGCTGGTGCTCTCTGGTTCTAGTTTTTCTGACTAGTGGAAACATCCTGTCCATGTCTACTCTATCCAGGTCTCACAGTATCCTGTAAGTTTCAATAAGATCCCCACCCATCATTCTAAATTCCAATGAGTACACACCCAAAGTCCCCAACCCATTGAGATTTTCCAGCATTTTCTGTTTTTGTGTAGTAATCCAAAGGCCTGGGTTCGAATTCCACTGCAGCAGCAATTAGCAAAACCTGGAATTGTGAAATCTGGAATAATGTTAGCGATTGCTGTAAAAACCTAGCTGGTTCACTAATGCCCTGTTTAGGGAAAGAAAGAAATCTGCCATCCTTGTCTGGTGTGGAATACATGTGGCTCCAGACCCGCAGCAATGTGGTCAGATCCTAATCTCCATATGTTCCCAGTCAGCTCCTGGGGCAATTAGGGATATACCTTGTCATCAATGCCCACAACTCATGAAAGAATTAAAAATACAATTACTAGCTCTGGTTGTACTGATTGTCATTGGGTTGTCATGGCAGCATTCAACAGAATGCTGGAATTACTCCTGAAAATTCATCATTCTCGTTGTGCTAAAACAAACTGAATTATGCAAGAGCATAGCAAAGTGGCAATTTATAGCTAAAATATTAAAATCAGGTACTTCTGCATTAAACAATTCTGAATAAGACTACATTATTAATTAATTTGTCACATATTAAGATAACCTACTGACAGTATCACATATGCAATTATAAGCAATTGTATACCATTTTACCAAGCTATTATATTACATGTCCAGTTATAGTCACCACACTTCAGGGAAAATATGAACGTGCTCGAGAAGGTACAAAGAAGATTTATTAAGATTATTCTAGGGATACATTAGGTTGCTTTATAGGAAAGATTAAAATTGGAAAAGCTAGACTTGTTCTTTGAGTAAAAGGGATTGAGGGGAGATTTAATGGAGGTGTACATGACAGTGACAGGTGCAGATAAGATAGACCAGAAAAAAAACACTAGATGCTGGAAGAAAACTGGAATTGGAACAAGTATCAGGAATGTTGGGCAAGAACTGCAGAGGAATGTGGGAAGAACTTCCTTATACTGTGGGGGTAATAGCCTGGAACTCGCTACTCGTGAAGATGGCAGAAGCAGAAACAATCAATGATTTAGAAAGAAACTGAATGGGCAAATAGAATGGGGCAAAAGGGAAATGATAGTAATGTCATTGTGGTAATGTGACAGGGGTCATAATCCAGAGACTTAGGCATGTGTTCAAAACTCAATATGGCAACAAGTAAAATTTAAATTCAATAAATGATAAATAAAAAGGTGGTCTCAGTATTGTTGACTGTTGTAAAAATCTATCTGGTTCACCAAAGTCTTTTCGGGATGGAAACCTGCCATCCCTACCTGGTCTGGCTTACATGTGACTCCAGACTGACAGCAAATGTGGTTGACTCTTAACCAGCTTTGGAAATGGTCTAGCAATCTATTCAGTTTGAGGGCAATTGGGAATGGGCAACAAATGCTGGCCTTGCTAGTGACACCTGCATCCTATGAAAGAATAAAGAAAAAATACTTGAAGCTTGACCAAATTGGGGAGTGAGGGAGTAGGGCTGGCTGGGTTGCTCTGTGGGGAGGCAGTATGGATTCAATGGATCAAATAGCCTCCTCTTGTGCTGTAAATGACTCTGTAAGGACTGTTGTTTTTTTGTGCTCAAGGGAGTCAAATAAATTGCTAATACATCAAAAGGAGTGAAAACCTTACCTGGCAGGATGAAAACACGATCATACTTATGCTTCTTAGCCTTTTGGATAAGATCAAGCATGAGATCAAGCCTAAGAGCAATGCCTCATCTTGTCAGCTTGGATCTTGTAAATCTCTCTTGTGAGGACCATGAATTGGACTCAATTTGAATTTGGCTTTTAGAGCAAGTGGACTAGGCTTGCCTAGGCTATTCTACACATTGGCTTTGTAATTTTAAGAGTGAAGTGTAAAAAAATAAAAAAATGAAAATCTGTCTTAGAGGTCAAATCAATACTCAGAATGCATCAAACTAAGTGAACACTTGATGCTCCAAGGGTAACAATGCACCTTGAAACAGCAATCCTTTTACCAAGAAACAAAAGCCATGAACACAACTCTGTGTTTGGTGAAATTCGACAAAGAAGAATCCTATAAGTGGCAGGTGGCAGATAGCATCCAGTAATCTGTGAAAGATAAGGTGTAAAGCAGCATTTATGGAAGTTAGAAATTCCAGTTTAATTATGAATGCACAATTATTCAGGTTGATAATCGGTGTGCTGTGTGAAAGTCACTGATGATAAAGCATCTAGTGAATAGATGGATTGATCCTACAGCTGCCAAGTGCAGCATAAGTTTTAGCACTGCTGCAGGGAAATAATAAAAAGTTTGTTCACTCCAAGGTCATTGACATTTATGAAGGAGTTTACTATATTTCAAAATAGCAGCATTCATTAATTTGATGTTAATATTGTCAAAGTAGCATATGTTTTAGATTTAGTAGGAACAGTTAAATTGCGAATTGATGATGGGAATGCGTGCATCAGGGATAGGAGGTCATCCAAATGGCAGATGTAATACAGGACTTAATTGATTTGATTTGATTCATTATTGCCACATGTATTAGCATACAGTGAAAAGTATTGTTATTTGCGTGCTATACAGGCAATGCATTGACTATCTTCTATGGTAATACAGCAGAAGTCTGGAGAGAAAAGGTGAAAACGTCATCTTCAACTAATAACTTACTTTGTATAATAGTCTGGACATAGATTTCTGTCACATTCAGACTGAATGCAAAAGAGAACTGGATCAAGCTTAGAAGTGATTACACCAAGAGTTCTTGTGTCATGTTTCTGTAGAACATAGAACATAGAACATAGAACAATACAGCACAGAACAGGCCCTTCGGCCCTCGATGTTGTGCCGACCAAAATAAAAAGCAATGCCCCTCCTAACTAAACCATTCCCTTCTCATCCATATACTTATCAACTAACCTCTTAAACGCCACCAAACTTGGCGCATCTACAACAGCTGCAGGCAGGGCATTCCACTCCCTAATCACTCTTTGAGTAAAGAACCTACCTCTGATATCCGTCCTATAACTCATACCCCTTAATTTAAAGCTGTGTCCCCTCGTGCTAGCTTTCTCCATCCTAGGAAAAAGGCTATCACTGTCCACCCTATCTAAACCTCTAATCATCTTATATGCTTCAATAAGATCCCCTCTTAGCCGCCTCCTTTCTAACGAAAACAACCTCAAATCCTTCAACCTCTCTTCATAGGACCTGCCCTCCATACCAGGCAACATCCTGGTAAACCTCCTCTGTACCCTCTCCAATGCCTCCACATCTTTCTTATAATGTGGGGACCAGAACTGCACACAATACTCCAAGTGCGGCCGCACTAGAGTTTTGTACAGTTGCAACATGATGCTGCGGCTCCTAAATTCAATCCCCCTACCAATAAAAGCTAAGACTCCATAAGCCTTCTTAACAACTTTATCCACTTGACTGCCTACTTTCAGGGATCTATTGACACATACACCAAGATCCTTCTGTTCCTCAACACTATTAAGAGCCCTACCATTAGCCCTATACTCTACACATTTATTGTTCCTGCCAAAGTGCATCACCTCACACTTTTCCACATTAAACTCCATATGCCACCTCTCGGCCCAGCTCTGCAACTTGTCCAAGTCACTCTGTAAACTAAAACACCCCTCTTCACTATCTACCACACCACAAACTTTAGTATCATCTGCAAATTTACTGATCCATCCCTCAATACCCTCATCCAGATCATTTATAAAAATTACAAACAGCAGGGGCCCCAAAACAGACCCCTGAGGCACACCACTCGTCACCGAACTCCACGATGAATATCTCCCATCAACCACCACCCTCTGTCTTCTATCTGCCAGCCAATTCCTAATCCAATTAGCTAAATCACCCTCTATTCCACACATCTGCATTTTCTGTAGAAGTCTTCCATGGGCCACCTTATCAAACGCCTTACTAAAGTCCATATATACTACATCAATCGCCTTACCCCCATCCACCTCTCTGGTCACTTTCTCAAAAAACTCAATGAGGTTAGTAAGGCATGACCTACCCTTCATGAAACCATCACATCCTTGAACTTGTGGGACTGCCAGCATGCTGTCACCTTTCCAGATTCACTCTGCACTATCAGCAGTGATACAATATGACATTTCCTTCATTTAAAATTGGTTCTTACACAAGTTTGCTCCCTTCTCTCACACCAATGTAGATGATGACATGCTTCATGTTGTGAGATTTGAATGACTGACAGTTATTCCATCATTAGGATGGAAGGGATTTGTTCAAGATTCTCTTAAGGTTGACGTGCAGGTTCAGTTGGCAGTTAGGAAGGCAAATGCAATGTTAACATTCATGTCAAGAGGGCTAGAATATAAGAGCAGGGATATATTTCTGAGGCTGTATAAGGTTCTAGTCAGACCCCATTTGGAGTATTGTGAGCAGTTTTGGGCCCCATATCTAAGAAAGGATGTGATGGCCTTGGAAAGAGTCCAGAGAAGGTTCACAAGAATGATCCCTGGAATGATGAGCTTGTCATATGAGGAACAGTTAAGAACTCTGGGTCTGTATTCATTGGAATTTAGAAGGATGAGGAGGAATCTTATTGAAATTTAAAGGGCACTGTGAGGCCTGGATAGAGAGAACATGGGGAGGATGTTTCCACTTACAGAAAAAACTAGAACTAAAGGGCACAACCTTAGGCTAAAGGGATGATCCTTTAAAATAGAGATGAGGGGGGATTTCTTTAGCCAGAGAGTGGTAAATCTGTGGAACTCTTTGTCGCAGAAGACTGGGTAGGCCAGGTCATTGAGTATCTTTAAAACAGAGACAAATAGGCTCTTGATTAATAAAAAGATCAGGGGTTATGGGGAAAAGATAGGAGAATGGGAATGAGAAAAATATCAGCCATGATTGAATGGTGGTGGCCTAATTCTGCCCCTACATCTTATGGTCTTATTATTATCAGCACTGATCTTTAGTTGGCAAAAGGAGAGCGATTCTTTGCTTTTTTTTAAGATAGAGATACAAGAAACCTGACTGAGACCACATGAAACATCCAATAAAAGAAAAGCAAATTCAAAAGTGTCCAAAAGAAATACAAAAGGGTCCAGGGGCATTTTTTTCACACAGAGGGTGGTGAGTGTCTGGAACAAGCTGCCAGATGCAATAGTGGAGATGGGTACAATTTTGACTTTTAAAAAGCATTTGGACAGTTACATGAGTAAGATGGGTATAGAAGGATATGGGCCAAATGCAGGCAATTGGGATTAGCTTAGGAGTTAAAAAAAAGGGTGGCATGGACAAATTAGACTGTAGGGTTTGTTTCCATGCTGTAAACCCCTATGACTCTATATGCTATCATAACTGGGAATATTTGGCACGATATTGGATGTGTTATCACATTTGTGAGTGTCCCAAGAGCTCCAAAATGGCATCAGTGGCGTGCACACAAACTTATGGGTGAATTGCATTGTGTGTTACACTGGCATTAATGTGCAAACAGTGAACAGTTGCTGAAAGTATGCAGAGGAAGAGGATGAAGGCATCGATCAGAATGCAATATAGATTTAATAGCAGTGGTGATACTTAAGAGTTCAACATTCCAGCTAACATTCTTCTAATATTGTGTAGCAGAATACACATTCAGCACGTCGGGTTACTGCAAGACTTGGAGAATGAATGGACACCATGCAGAGCAGGACAAGCTGCTGGAAGAGAGAGGAGGCTCTCAAGCAGGACACCACAACTGTGCAGTGTGTTCAGGGAACGATGCTCCTCAAAAAAGTAGCCAGCATAATTAAGGACCTCATGCACCTCAGACCTTCTGTCTTCCATCTTCTTATGCCGAGAAAAGATGTAAAAGTCTGAGATCACATACCAATTAACTCAAGAACAGCTTCTTCTCTGCTGCCATCAGACTTTTGAATGGACCTAAGCTGATCCAGCTCATACCAAGCTGATCTTTCTCTACACTCTAGCTATGACTGCAACACTACATTTTGCGCTCTCTCCTTTCCTTCTCTATGAATGGTATGCTTTGTCTGCATAGCATGCAAGAAACAATATTTCTCTGTGTATACTAATATGTGTGACAATAATAAGCCAAATCAAATCAAAAAAAGAAGTGCCACAAGAAGTCTGCAGTTTGATCCAGTCTTCCTCACTGAAGTCCATTACCTGCTGCAGAGTCAGAGGAAGGCAAGGATTACATTAACTGTGAAGCTGATTATGTTGATTAACTTTTATGTGTCTGTTTCCTTCCAGGCTGGAGGTAGAGATATTTTCGACATCTTGCAGCTTGCAATCAGTTGTTACATAAGAAAAGGCACTAAGGCTGTTCTGTTCAGAAAAGATAACTGTGTTTTTGTTTCTCCTGCCAGAGAAAGCAGGACAAGAACTTGGCTTTGATAGCGTTGTACACAGACTGCCATTGACTGCATGTGTAACACTTTGCAGCATTGCCATGTCAACTCTGCCCCTATACTGGAAATGAAAAGGAGTCCACCCTATGCTCAACGAAGGGTCATCCAGACTCGAAATGTTGACTCTATCCTCTTTCCACAGATGCTGTCAGATCTGTTGAGATTTTCCATCATTTCTGTTTTGTTCTGCACCTTCTATGTCCAGCTGATGTGCACCCACAGGTAGCGAATCATTCCGGACAATGCACAGTCTCCTGGCAGCCTTCATTCTGTGCCAGTCTCTATGTGCCAGCCACATTTTAGCTATCATCACAAACCAGCAAACAAGGCTCAGACATCACTGATGACTACAATGCACAGCACATGCACAAGTGTACGGCACACAATACACAAAAGCCATACTGTCACAGAAAATGCCATGGAGCAGACTGCTGGCATGATAAAGCAATGTTTCTGCTGCCGAGAATGCTCTTGAAGAAAACTGCAATAATTGGCAGGGCAAGGATCAAGATTCATGCTGGTCTGTTGCATGATGACTTCATCATGATGGAGGACAGTCTTGCCACCAGCTACGTGATGAGCAGCTGATGAGCAGGACCAGGAGGAAGAGAAGGAGTAGGAAGGGGGTAAGCAGTCTAATGACCCCTTTGAACTCTGTCCATGAAGAACTACTCCAAGTGACACATGTATGACAGTAATTCCAGTTTGCTATTCTCCACTAGCCTGACACCTCATTTTTTTCTTTACCACCAATTGTCACAGCATCCAATTTATGAGAGTGCAACAATAAAAACCACAACATTACCCCAATGGCGCTACACAGCTAATGGAAGGCTGTTAACTTTTGGCTGGAAGGTTGCAGACTGCCTTGGAGGACACGCTCAAACAGCTCAAAGTCTCATAAATGAACACAGTCAACCATCGCAGCACGGGTGGACAACAGTCTCGACTGGTTGGCTAATGGGCAAGAGCAAAGGCACCGGCAGAGTGGCAAAGCTGAGAGGACAAAAGCTGTCTTCCTAAGAGAGGACAGCAGGTCTGTGCTTCATGGAACCAAGCCATTCTCCGGCAATCCACAAAATCTGTTAGAGGACAGACTGTGGGACTGTTATGACAGCTTGCAAGCCCCTGTGCACACTCTCCTCCACTGACATGATGACTCCACTGCCTGAGCTTACATAGCTGCAAGCTGGCCTTACACATTAGCAGACTGAGCTCCCACTGTCGTGCTGTAATGGAAGTTGAGACATTGGCCATCAAAGTCAGGGTCACAAGTGTGTGAATGGAGCTGTCCAGCACTTGCAAGATGTTGATATAAATTATACTGTAAGAATAACTTAAAGACCCAACTAATGCTTTGGAGGCATGAGCTCAAATACTTTTACTGCAGCTGGGAAAATGTCATAAAATCATGAATAATTATGGTAAAGAAAGAGGCTATTCTGCCCATCATGTTGGTGCTGGCTCACTGAAGGAGCAATTCACTCCTACGTGCCTTCAATCTATAGCTCAGGAGATCCTTTTTTAAATATCCCATTCTCCTCAGGAATGTCTTGCTTTCATCTGCCTCCACCACAGTCTCAGACAGTGTGTTCCAGACCTAATCACTTGCTGTATAAAAAAGCTTTCCTCATTCACCATTGCTTCTTTTACCAATTACCTTAAATCTGTGCCCTCTTGTTTTGGATTCTTTCCACTAATGGGAACAGTTTCTATCTATCTACTCCATCTTCTTCAACGTAACTGATGTAATTAAATTTAATTAATTAATAAATCTGGAATAAAATACTAATCTCATTAACAATTATTGAGGGAATGACAGATTGTCATAAAAGCTCAGCTTCTTTGCCAATATGAAAAATAAAGCTGTCATTGTGAATTGTTTATCTGTGAATGATCATGAATGGATTTTTGATAAGATATTTACATGTTTCAGGTAACCTCATATGTTCACTCTGCAACATAACAGCTTTTAATCCACTCCATAACAAGTCATTTCATCAGCTAATTTGGCCCACATTTTCATTTTGTGTTTCACTTATTGATGCACTAGTTCCCAACTGAGAACAGTCATGAACCCAGCTCTCTGTCCTTCTGATAATTCTGCTGTCCCAGTACCCTAAGTTAATACTGCTTGTGCCATATGGAGAAGCATGTATTTCCTGCTTTGCATCTTGTCAATTAATAAATTTGGAATTATAAAGTTAGTTTCAGTAGTGGTGACCACGAAACCACAGCAACTGTCATAAAAACCCACCTGTTTCACATCTTGCATTCTATACTGGTTTGGCCAACATGTGAATCCAGACGCATGGCAATGTGGTTTATTGTTAACTGCTCCCTAGAAGGCCTAGCAAGTCACTCAGTTCAAGGGAAATTCAGAATGAGCAACAAATGTGATGTCCATGTCTCCTGAAAGAATACTTTTCTTCAAAAAATACTATTTATAATTTGCATGAAAACATGTTTCTAACATATATTCCACTCATATTACAACTTGAAACATTTATGTAACATATAAATGAACCATGTACTAGATTTCTTCCAAACATTGAAACGTTTCATAATCTATGTTTCCACAAATTAATCCCTCTAGAATAGAATCATAAAATACTACTGTGCAGGAGGCCATTTGGCCCATCAAGCCTGCGCTGACAACAATCCCAGCCTGACCCTATCCCCTGTAACCCATATATTTACCCCACTAATTCCCTCAATACTGAGGAGCAATTTAGCATGGCCAATCAACTTAATTCACACATTTTTGGACTGTGGGAAGAAACTGGAGTACCTGGAGGAAACCCACATAGACACAGGGCGAACATGTAACCTCCACACAGGCAGTGTGAGGCAGCAGTGCTAACCACTGTGTCACTATGCTACCCACATTCACATAGTTGCACATTTGCAAAAACAAGGGATCTCAGGAGAGTGAAGGTGTAATATTTGTAAAGGAAACAATAAAATTACACACCACAATCTACATATTAATCGATAATACCGAGAAAAAGGCAGGTTTAAATGAAAATACAGAAGGAGGGTGAGAAAATAGGATCCCAAACCAATGTCCTCTGCTTGAACAGAAGGGAGTACAATAGGATAAGGGTGAAATTGGCGAATGTAGACTGGGAGCGCAGACTAGTTGGTAGGACAGCTGAGGAATGGTGAAGGATTTTTAAGGAGATTTTTCTCAGCACTCAGCAAAAATATATTCCAATAAAGAAGGAATATAAAAAAAGGGATAACCAGCAGTGGATAACAAAGGAAATAAAGGAGAGTATTAAATTAAAAACTGATGTGTACAGAGTGGCTAAAACCAGTGGGGAATTAGAAGATTGGGAAAGCTTTAAAAAACAAATATCGACTAAGGAAATGATAAAGAAAAGAAAGACAGATTATAAAACTAAACTAGCATAAAATATAAAAACTGATAGTAAAAGTTTTTACAAATATATATAAAGGAAAAGAGTGGCCAAAGTAAATGTTGGACTCTTAGAAAATGAGAACGGGGGTTTAATAATGGGAAATGAGAAAATGGCCAAGACCTCAAACAAGTATTTTGTGTCAGTCTTCACGGTAGAGGATACAAATAGCTTACCGAACATTAACGGTCCTGGGACTGTAGGGGCTGAGGTCCTTAAAATGATGATTATTACTAAAGAGGCAGTGCTTAGTAGGCTAATGGGACTAAAGGTAGACAAGTCCCTGGGCCCGGATGGAACGCATCCCAGGGTACTGAAAGAAATGGCAGATGTAATAGCAGATGCATTAGTTGTAGTTTATCAAAATTCGCTGGACTGTTGGGAAGTGCTGGCTGATTGGAAAAAACAGCTAATGTGATGCCACTGTTTAAAAAAGGAAGTAGACAAAAGATGGGTAACTACAGGTCGGTTAGCTTAATATCCATAGTTGGGAAAATGCTGGAATCCATCATTGAAGAAGAAACAGCAGGACACCTGAAAAAGAATGATTCGATCAAGCAAATGCAGCATGGATTCATGAAGGGAAAGTCGTGTTTGACGAATTTGCTGGATTTTTATGAAGATGTAACGAGTGCAGTTGACAGAGGGGAACTGGTGGATGTGCTGTTTTTAGATTTCCAGAAGGGGGTTCAATAAAGTGCCTCACAAAAGGTTGCTGTTGAAAATTAAGGTACACGAAGATGCGATTAAAATGTTAGCATGGACTGAGGACTGTCTATCTAACAGGAATAAATGGGTGCTTTTCTGGTTCACAGCTGGTGACTATCGTGGCATGCCGCAGGGATCGGTGCTGGGGCCTCTTCTGTTTACCATGTATATAGACAATCTGGAGGAAGGGACTGAGTGTAGGGTAACAAAGTTTGCTGATGATACAAAGATGAGTGGGAAAGCAATTTGCATGGAGGACGCAGAAAATCTGCAGAGAGATTTGGATAGGCTAAGTGGACGAGGATCTGGCAGATGGAGTATAACATGGCAAGTGTGAGGTTATCCACTTTGGAAGGAATAATAGTAAAGTAGACTATTATTTAAAAGGTGATAAATTATAACATGCTACTGTGCAGAGGGACCTGGGGGTCCTTGTGCATGAATCACAAAAACTCAGTTTGTATGTGCACCAGGTGATCAAGAAGGCAACTGGAATGTTGGCCCTTTATCACGAGAGGGATGGAATATAAAAGCAGGGAGATCTTGCTGCAAGGTGCTGGTGAGGCTGCAACTACAGTACTGTGGACAATTTTGGTCCCCTTATTTGTGAAAGGATATACTGGCCTTGGAGAGAGTACAGAGAAGGTTCACCTGGTTGATACTGGAGATGAGGGGGTTAGCTTATGAGGAGAGATTGAGTAGATTGGGCCTGAATTCATTGGAATTTAGAAGGCTGAGGGGTGATCTTTTAGAGACGTATAAGATAACAAAGGGGCTAGATAGGGTAGAGGCAGTAAGATTCCTTTCACTTAGAAAGGAAACTAGAACTAGAGGACTCAGCCTCAAAATAAGGGGGAGTCAGTTTAGAACAAAATTGAGGAGAAACTTCTCCCAGAGGTAGTGAATCTCTGGAATTCTCTGCCCATTGAAGCAGTGGAGGCTACCTTGTTGAATATGTTTAAGTCACAGGTAGATACATTTCTGATCAATAAGGGAATTAAGAGTTATGGGAGCATGCAGGTAAGTGGAAATGAACCACTTTCAGATCAGCCATGATCTTATTGAATAGCGAGGCAGGCTTGAGGGGCTCGATGACCTACTCCTGCTCCCATTTCTTATGTCAAATAGGCAGTGGACAGATCTATATGCAATGGAAATGGCTCCATGAATTTTCATATAGACAAATGCAGTATGATAATTTCGAGCAGGGTTTTTCCTTGAGACTATGGCATTGGAGGAACTCGAGTTTTCTCTCATGAGTTTCTGGGAGGTTATGATCAATGTTAAAGAGGGACTAATCAATGTGATAGAGGGATTGAATATGAGATCACGTTGCAACTGTACAAAACTCTGGTGCAGTTTCACTTGGAGTATTGAGTACCGTTCTGGTTGCTGCATTATAGGAAAGATGTGGAAACATTGGAAAAGATGCCGATCAGATTTACCAGGATGTTGCCTGGTATGGTGGGAAGGTCTTATCAGCAAAGGCTGGGGGACTTGAGGTTGTTTTCGTTAGAGAAAAAGGGTAAGAGGTGACCTGCTTGAGGGATACAAGATGATTAGAGGGTTAGATGGGATGGACTGAGAGGCTTTTTCCTCGAATGGTGATGGCTAACATGAGGAGACATAGCTTTAAATTGAGGGATGATAATTATAGGATGGATATCAGAAGTAGATTCTTTACTCAGAGAGTAGTAAGGGCGTGGAATGCTCTGCCTGCAGCAGTTGCGGACTCGCCAACTTTAAGGGCGTTCAAATGGTCAGTGGATAGGCATATGGATAGCATTGGAATAGTTTAGGTTAGAGGGGCAGTAGATTGCTTCCACTGGTCGGCACAACATCGAGGGCCAAAGGGGCTATATTGTGCTGTAATGTTCTATGTTCTATGTTGCTGAAGCAGACAGCGCACATTAATAAGGTTATCTGTTTCAGGTAAGTAAGAAGTAAGGGATTAGGGACATCAATATAAGCCACCAAAGCACAATGCTGGCATTTACTGACAGAGGAGATCACCATCCTCTGCAGTATGTTGCCTGTACAGTCTACTGGGGGAAAAGGTGGTGTAGTGATAATGTCACGGGAACTCGTAATCCAGAGACTTGGGTTAATGTTTTGTTCAAATCCTGTTATGGTAGTTGTTGGAATATAAGTTCAATTAATAAATCTGGAGTCTCAATAACAGTGGCCATGAAGCTATTAGCAATTGTAAAAATAAACATCAGGTTCATGAATGATTCACTTCCTTCAGTGAATAAAATCTGCCATCTTTACTCAGTTCAGCCTACAAGTGACTCTGGACCCAGAGCAATGTGGTTTACTTTTAACTGCCCTCCGAAATAGCCTGCAAGCCTCTTAGTTCCAGGGCAATTAGGGATGGGAAACAAATGCTGGCCTTGCCAGCGATGCCCACATCCCATGAAAAAAAATGGGATGAACACGAATTTGTTGCTGCCACAGTTCAGTTTATTTATTTGTTTGTGTCACAAATAGGTTTACATTAACATTGAATGAAGTTACTATGAATATCCCCTAATTGCCACACTCCAGTGCCTGTTTGGATATACTAAGGCAGAATTTAGTATGGTCAATGCGCCCAATCAACATGTGGAAGGAAACCGGAGCACACGGAGGAAACCCAAACAGACGCGGGAAGAACAAACAGACTCCGTACAGACAGTGACCCAAGCCGGGAGTTGAAGCTGGCTCCCTGGAGCTATGAGGCAGCAGTGCTAACCACTGTGTCACTTTGCCACCCATTCAAAAGGGATTTTGGTAATTTCAAGCTGGTGGAACTATAGAAATGATATAGGCTTATAGAGAAAATGATACTAGATTTTGTGGGGTGAGGATTAGGGGTGCGAGATTTAGGCAAGTCCTTCATGTTGACTTTTTCTTCTATCCCTAATCCACATAGTCCCAAAGGTACTCACATCAATGCCATTAAATTCAGGAGAATTGTTTAAAAATTTATTTGTGGCATAAACTTAGGAGAACTTGAACACTGTTCCTGGTTTAAATAACTCAAACTGTCAAGATGACTGCATACTTGCTAAACTAAAAGGTCAACTACAAAATAACTATAAACAGCTAATAGAGCTTTGCATAATAAATAAAGTACATCCTGATCATGCTGTTCCTTGTCAACTCAGCACTCAATTTCTGTTATTCTTTGAATATACTTTCTCCAAACACGGTCTCATTGTCATGCGACATACTTCAATTCTCACGGTGGGTGATCACCATATGATAAACTGTCCTGTATTGTATCAGGAGAAACAGAACAATTATTAACAAAATCAGTTAGAAAATGAAAGTATACAATGTTATCACCAGGATGGGAAGGCAGGAAGATGAAAACAAGCACACATTAAAACTCAAGAGCAGCACAGTGGCACAGTCTGAGATCATTTGGCAACCGATTCAAGAACAGCTTCTTCCCTGTTGCCGACAGACTTTTGAATGGACTTACCTTGTATGAAATTGAGTTTTCTCTACACCCTAGCCATGACTGTAACACTACATTCTGCATCATCTTGTTTCCTTCTCTATGAGTGGTATGTTTTGTCTGTATAGCACGCAAGAAACAATACTTTTCATTGTATGTTCATATATGTGAGAAAATAGATCAAACCAAATCAAAGTGGTTAGCACAGCTGCCTTAGTACGCCAGAGACCCACGTTCAATTCCAGCCTTGGATGACTGTTTGTGTGAAGTTTGCATGTTCTCCGTGTCTGTGTCAGTTTTCTCCGGATGCTCTGGTTTCCTCCCGCAACCCAAAGATATTGCGGTTAGGTTGATTGCCATGCTAAATTGCTCCTTGGATTAGCGGGGTAAGTCCATACGGTTACAGGAATAGGGCCTGGGTGGGATTGCGTTCGGTGCAGCTTCGATGGGCCAAATGACCTACTTCTGTAATGTAGGGATCCTATAACTCTATGAAGTGACAAATGTGCACTGAGACCTGGTGACAATCGTCAAAGTTATTCAGTATCAACTGGTCATGAAGCTAGTTCATGTACTTTGAATATTAAAGATAAGTTATCTCAGGTTAAAGTTTATCACTACAATATCATAGTTTCACTCAGAACATTAAGACTAGAGTCTGACACAAATTTGTGTGAAATATGCTATTAGCAGGTTATTGCAGATAAATACTGCACTTTCACTCGAAGATAAGCTACTTTACACTGGGAAGCTCTCACAGCTCCTGGAAAATAGGTTTCCAATTTGTTCAAACAGTAAGTGACTGCAGTTGGTGTGGTATAATTTCATTTGACTGAAATCCAAGTTAAACAATTCATCACGTGTAGGTGAATTGTGAAACTTTTTAGCAGATGTGGCACTCGAGCACTACAACAAAACCCAACATGACTGCCTTTGGCAACTACCATCTTATTTAAAAGATTATTGTAATCAGACACTCTTTTTCTGGAGCCTTGACATCTCCTTGAAGAGGGAAAATGACTGATCTATGACCTGTAATTCCTGATATTCATCAAGAAAATATGCACAAGCAGATGGCAAGTGAATACCTGCACACTGCATGATCTTTCCATCTTGATCTTCAATGAGGATACATAAGACGTAAGAAACACACATCAGCAAGGCTGAATGTAAACTATATTGCTTGCAAGAACCAGAACGAAGAAACACTTGAATTTTTACAAGCAAAGTATAGTCAACTGATTACCTCCTTAATAAATACAGAACACTGATGTGAAAAGCGAGCAACCAAAAAATCATATTACAGCCAGCACTGAAAATATTTCTCTCAGATATTTGTAGCTTGATCAATAAGAATAAAAAGTAAACTTCTCATTTTAGAAAAAAAATTTCCTAAACTTTAATCAGAGATATAAACCTTTTTAAAACAAAAACACATTTGGTATAGAAAAGAAGATAGCTGGCATGAAAGAAGCTGAAAGCCAAGTGCCATAAGGTGAAGAACCGTGAACACATTGTAGATGTGGGCAGCAAGGGATGAAGAGGTGCTGTAACTATCTGAAGCCCAGTGATTTGGATGAAAACAATCAGGTTAACTGAGCAGGTCATTAGCCAACTTACCATATGAATTAATAAGCAATGTAAAGAAAGCTTCAAGTTTTTAGATGTCCAGATCACCAACTACCTATCCTGGTCCCTCCATGCCGATACTATAGTTAAGAAAGCCCACAATGCCTCTACTTTCTCAGAAGACTAAGGAAATTGGCAGGTCAGCTATGATTCTCACCAACTTTTACAGATGCACCATAGAGAGCATTCTTTCTGGTTATACCACAACTTGGTATGGTTTCTGCTCTGCCCAAGACCACAAGGAACTACAAAAGGTGAATATAGCCCAATCCATCACACAAACCAGCTCCATATCCATTGACTCTATCTACACTTCCTATTGCCTCGACAAAGCAGCCAGCATTATTAAGGACTGATGCACCCTGGACATTCTCTCTTCCACCTTCTTCCACCAGGAAGTTACAAAAGTTTGAGGTCATATACCGACTGACTCAAGAACAGCTGTCAAAGTTTTGAATGGACTTACCTTGCCTTAAGTTGACCTTTCTCTGCACCCTAGCTATGACCGTAACACTATATTCTGCATTCTCTTATTTCCTACTTTATGAATGGTATGCTTTATTGTATAGCTTTTCACTGTATGTTAATAAATGTTTCAATAATAAATCAAATCAAATCGAGAGAGGTCAGTACCAAACCCGTTTCAAGGAATAATGTTTCCTCTGGAATTTTCTTCCAGTTTACTCAGGAGTAGTTTTCTTATTTATGGTACAGTGTGGGTTATCACTGCCTTGTCTTTACAAATCTCTCATTTGTGATTCTTTTGCACTGGCTTTACAATATCGACAACACATCTTCAGCAGTCAGCAACATTTCAGCGCCTCTTGATCTGAACAATCTCCCCACCACAAACAGAACAAAGGAATGTACAGTACTATCCTACACTGCTGCATAAGAAACTAACTGAGTGAAATGACGAAGTGTACTTTTACTGATATGGGAGTATGTTTGGCTTGAACAAGAGTGAGATACTGAGGTACAAAAGGCTTAAATATGGAAAAGCAAGCAGATAAAGTGAGAATTCGTTCAAAGTGTACTTAGGTGTTGAACATATTAATTGTAGAATCAATAAACCTGAAATATTAACTCTGTTTGTCTCTCCACAGATATTGCCTGTCCTGCCAAATACTTACTGCACTTGTTTACTTTTTACTTCAGAGCATTTTGTTTATGTTCTGATTTGGCAGTCCAACCTGGACATAAACTTGTAAAGCTGCAAGGTGTCACATGCTAGAAGAAATAGGTGTTTTGCATAGGTAGGAAAAGAGACCAAGCCACCCTGTAGACAGAGCTTGAGGAATTAGTTTCTTCAATAAAAGTAGTGATAATCTCAAGCTTAATCCCAGTACCATGTAATGGGCATTTTAGGGGGAAGCCAATCAAGTTGAAGTAGAAAGGAATGGTTTCAGGTTTCTAAAATATTGGGACAAATTCTGGAGTTGATTAGAATTGTAGAAATAAGAACCAGATCAACACCAAAATCTTTGCAAAGAGCGAAATGATGAATAATTGAGATGAATGATATTAAGATGCTAGATTATATGGTATCAATCTAGGACTAGTAAATGGCATTTCAAAAACTACTAACACAGCAGGTACGTAGTCGAAGAATTTGGCACACACAGAAATAATAGTAAAATTAACAAACAAATGGGTGGGATTTTATGGGCTCGCTTGCCCCAAGGCCTGAAAATTCCAATAACTTTGCATGGTCCATGTACCGCCTGCTATGATTCCCATGGCGGGTGGGATGGGAAAATTCTGCCTGATTTGTAAGATGCCTCAGCTATGTATGAACATTCAGAGGCTTTATCATAATGAAAGATTCAGATATCATCGGCATCGCAGAAACTTGGTTCTATAGTTATATAGATTAAGCAAACGTACAGATTTTCTGAAGATAGGGCAGGCAAAACTGGGATGGGAGAAAATGTAATTACACCCAAGATGGTCCTAGTCTATACTCAGATAATATGGAAATGATATGAGTGAGCACAAGTAACATGATCAGAAGAAAACTGGCAATGGGCACCTGCTACACACTGTTTAGGAGATAGAATTGGACCAAGAACATTACATTGAAATAAAAGGAGGACATGGAGGAACAGTTAAAGCTATTACGAGTGACACATGAGCAGTGGTTATCAAAGTGTAGAAATGAAAAAATGATTCTGGAACACAACTGGACTCTAACATGGATGATTGAATAACTAAATGAAAAGGACCAATTCTGGACCTGACCCAGTTTCATTCCTGGCATTCCGAGGCTCCCTCAACTGATGTTTGCTAAACCACCAGCAGTAAGTATAGCCTAACTAGATAGAACCATACACAGCCCGCACGCTCACACACAGTCCATAAGCTCACATGCAGTCTGTATGTTGACACACAGTCTGATGCTCGCATACAGTCCATACGCTCACATTGAGTCTGTTGTTGACACACAATCTGCACGCTCACACACAGTCTGCATGCTCACACACAGTCCGTAAGCTCTCACACAATCTGTGCGTACACTCACAGTCCGTACAGATACACAGTCCGTACACTGACACACGGTCTGTACACTGATACATAAAGTCCGTACACTGACACACAGCCCGTACGCTGACACACAGCCCGTACGCTGACACACAGCCCGTACGCTGACACACAATCTGTACACTGACACACAGCCCGTACACTGACACACAGCCCGTACACTGACACACAGCCTGTACACTGATACATAAAGTCCGTACACTGACACACAGCCCGTATACTGACACATAAAGTCCGTACACTGACACACAGCCCGTACACTGACACACAATCTGTACACTGACACACAATCTGTACACTGACACACAGCCCGTACGCTGACACACAGCCCGTACGCTGACACACAGCCCGTACGCTGACACACAGCCCGTACGCTGACACACAGCCCGTACACTGACACACAGCCTGTACACTGACACACAATCTGTACACTGACACACAATCTGTACACACACACAGCCTGTACACACACAATCTGTACACACACAGCCTGTACACTGACACACAGCCTGTACACTGACACACAGCCTGTACACACACAATCTGTACACACACACAGTCTGTACACTGACACACAGTCTGTACACTGACACACAGTCTGTACACTGACACACAGTCTGTACACACACACACAGTCTGTACACACACACACAGTCTGTACACGCACACACAGTCTGTACACTGACACACAGCCTGTACATTGACACACAGCCTATACACACACAATCTGTACACACACAGTCTGTACACTGACACACAGTCTGTACACTGACACACAGTCTGTACATGCACACACAGTCTGTACACTGACACACAATCTGTACACACACAGTCTGTACACTGACACACAGTCTGTACACTGACACACAGTCTGTACATGCACACACAGTCTGTACACTGACACACAATCTGTACACACACAGTCTGTACACTGACACACAGTCTGTACACTGACACACAGTCTGTACGCTGACACAGTCTGTACGCTGACACACAATCTGTACACACACAATCTGTACACTCACACACGGTCTGTACACACACAATCTGTACACTCACACACGGTCTGTACACACACAATCTGTACACTCACACACGATCTGTACACTGACAGTCTGTGTGATCAGCCTCACTTTGTCAGTATGTTCATTCTCTGTGTACACAGTGTGCATACAGTCTGTACACTCTCTCTGCGCACACACACTGTATACACTCAGTATGCCCGCTCTGTGTACTCACTGAGATATTCCTCGGCGGACATTGAGAAGCGATCCCCGTTCATGCTGTGATTTTATTCTCCCTGTTGAAGCAGATTGCCGGCAGCTCAGACCCGTTACCATAACAGCAGCTTCCCCGGAAATGTGCAGCGGAAAACCCGCCCCCGACACCACAGCCCCGAACATTGGTTCCGAGCCGGACCCGGACCAGAGGCACCAACTCCCAGCCCCAGTCCCCAGACACAACTCATCCCCAACCCCCAACTCCAGCCCAGACTCAAAACCCAACCCAGACTCAATACTCAACTCCAACCCAGACTCAACACATCCCCACCCCAACTCCAGCCCAGACTCAAAACCCAACCCAGACTCAATACTCAACTCCAACCAGACACAACTCAGTGCCAACCCAACCCAGACTCAAAACCCAACCCCAACTCCAACCCAGTGCCAATCCCGTACCCAGACCAGACACAACTCATCCCCAACCCCCAACTCCAGCCCAGACTCAAAACCAACCCAGACTCAATACTCAACTCCAACCCAGACTCAACACAGTGCCAACCCCAACCCCCAACTCCAACCCAGTGCCAATCCCAGTACCCTAATCCCAGTCCCCAGACACAACTCAGCCCCAACCTCCAACTCCAACCCAGACTCAAAACCCAGCCCCAACCCAGACTCAGCCCATTGCCAACCCCAATACCCAGCCCCAGCCTCCAGGCACAGCTCAGTGCCAACCCCCAACACCCAACTCCAACCCAGATTCAATACCCAACTCCAACCCAGTGCCAATCCCAGTACCCTAATCCCAGTCCCCAGACACAACTCAGCCCCAACCTCCAACTCCAACCCAGACTCAAAACCCAGCCCCAACCCAGACTCAGCCCATTGCCAACCCCAATACCCAGCCCCAGCCTCCAGGCACAGCTCAGTGCCAACCCCCAACTCCAACTCAGACTCAATACCCAGCCCCAACCCAGACTCAATACCCAGCCCCAACCCAGTCCCAGCCCATTGCCAACCCCAGCCTCCAGACACAACTCAGTGCCAACCCTAACACCCACCTCTAACTCAGATTCAATACCCAGTCCCAGCTCAGTGCCAACCCCAATACTCAGACACAACCCCAACCCCCCAATTCAATACCCAGCCCAGTGCCAACTCCAACCCAGATAGAGCCCCAATACTAACCCTCCAACAATACAAACCTCAGCTCCCCTAACACCCAGACCCAACACCAAACCCAAATCCCAACAGCACAGGCCCAATGTTAACCCCTCCCCACAAGCCATACCCTAGCCAAACACCAACCCCCAGACACAGCCCCAATACCCAGTCCCAGCCCAATGCCAATGTCAACCCCAATTCCCAGATACAATCCAGACTCAATATCCAGCCTAGTGCCATCTCCAACCTACATACAGCCCCAATACTAACCCCCCCCAATCCAAACCCTTGCCCCCTAACACCCAGACCCAAAACCAAATCACAACAGCTCAGGCCCATTGCCCCTCCCCACAATCCAAACCCCAGCCCTCTAACACCCAAACACCAAACCCCAAACACAGCCCCAATACCCCAATCCCAGCCCAGTGCCAAACCCAACCCAGACACAACCAACCCCAATCTAGTCCCAATATTATATCCCCCCCAATCCAAACTCCAACACCCAGACACAGCCCTCCTGCCAACCTTCAATCAAGCCCACCCCTTCCAACTCAAACAGCAATACACAACCTAGTATTAACCCTAACCCAACTCCAGCACCAAATCTCACAATTCCATCCCCAAGTCTTGGTTGAGATTGAAACCCAACCCTATACAGATGCAGCTTCAACTCCAACCTAGCCCTAAACCCAACCCAGTGCCAACCTTCACATCCTGAACACAAACCCCCAACAGCACAGACCCAAGCGTTAGTTTCAAGTGTCCCAGACCTCAAAACCAGTATCAATCCAAACACCAATATCCCTCTACTTGCTGAGACTTATCTGCACTGGGCTGGAGCAGAGCCAGCTGGACAACTCAAAGAAATTTAATCCCAAAGCCTCCAGCTGTCAAATTTTAAAATGAAAAGGGTTCACTTGCACTACATCTACTCCCACTTCCACTGGGTTCAATGTGCAGCAACATCATCCTGTACCCAAAGCAATACTCAGCCAGCAGTTCTGACAGCATCTATGGAGAGATCTGGATAATCCAGACTCAGGATGTTGGCTCTATTTGTTTTTTCACAGATGCTGTCAGACCTGCTGAGATTTTCCAGAATTTTCTGTTCTTGTTACAGAGATGGATATGCTGACAGCATAATGGCTGGAGCGTGGAGGACAGTCATGTGATGAAACCTCCCGGATTGTATTTAACCATAGTTGACAACTCCAAATGCCAGAAACAGCACAAATGATGTGCGTGAGATGACAGCATTATACCTGAACCTGTACATAAACAGTAGCCCTGTTTCCAAAAAGGCAAGTGTTGATATACGATGGTGAAAGAGTTACAAAGGTAACACGAATAAGGTCAAAGAGAATGTACATGTAAGGACAATCTTTTTACAACTCACTTGCTGGAACATTAGTTTGTGAAACTTAGTGAGGACATAGCTGATAGAGTCACAGAGGTTTACAGCATGGAAACAGGCCCTTCAGCCCAACATGTCCATGCCACACAGTTTTTACCATTAAGCTAGTCCCAGTTGCTCATGTTTGGCTCAATCTTATCCGTGTAACTGTCTTAATGCCTTATAAAAGACAAAATTGTACCTGTCTCTATTACTACATCTGGCAGCTCTTTTCAGACACTTACCAATGTCTGTGTGAAAAAAATTCGTTTTTTATTTTAGTGATTTATTATTGTCACATGTATTAACATACAATGAAAAGTATTGTTTCTTACATACTATACTGATAAAACATACCATTCATAGAGAAGGAAATGAGAGAATGCAGAATGTAGTGTTGCAGTCATAGCTAGGGTGTAGAGAAAGATCAAATTAATGCAAGGTAAGTCCATTCAACAGCAGGGAAGAAGCTGTTCTTGAGTTAGTTGGAATGTGACGTCAGACTTTTGTACCTTTTTCCTGAAGGAAGAAGGTGGAAGAGAGAATGTCCAGGATGTGCGTGATCCTAATTATACTGGCTGCTTTGCCAAGGCAGCGGGAAGTGTAGGCGGAGTCAATGAATGGGAGACTGGTTTGCATGATGGATTGGGCTATATCCATAACCTTTTGCAGTTCCTTGT
Organism: Sphyrna mokarran; assembly: GCA_024679065.1. NCBI lineage: Eukaryota > Metazoa > Chordata > Chondrichthyes > Carcharhiniformes > Carcharhinidae > Sphyrna > Sphyrna mokarran. The sequence goes on along the minus strand of JAGIQG010000008.1, from coordinate 119,154,984 downwards.
GGTCTTGGGCAGAACAGGAGTCATATCAAGCTGTGATACAACCAGAAAGAATGCTTTCTATGGTGCCTCTGTAAAAGTTGGTGAGAGTTGTAGTTGACATGCCAAATTTCCTTCGTCTTCTGAGAAAGTAAAGGCACTGGTGGGTTTTCTTAACTATAGTTTCAGTATGGGGGACCAGGACAGCTTGTTAGTGATCTGAATACCTAAAAACATGAAGTTCTTAACTCTTTTTACTTGATCTCTATAGATAAAGAGCATATTTTCCTTTACACTTCCTGAAGTCAAAGCACCTCTGTACTTTTTTATATCTCTCCCCTCTCACTTTAAATCTATGCCTTCTGGTGTTAGACTCCCCTACCTTTGGGAAAATATGTTGACTATCTACCTTATCTATGTCCCTCATTATTTTATAGATCCCTGTAAGAACACCCCTAATTCTCCTATGACCCAGGGAAAAAAATCCCAGTCCATCCAGCCTCTCCTTATAACTCAAGCCATCAAGTTCCAGTAACATATTAATAAATTTTTTCTGCACTCTTTCCAGTTTAATAATATCCTTTCTACAATAGGGTGACAAGAACTGTTCTCAGTTTTATGAGTGTGGGATTTGATTTGTCATGTCCCACACTTCCCTTCTTGACTCTGAGTGAAATTTTTAATTTAAATTAGAGCTCTTAGATCCATGCCCAAGAAATAGTCAAACCGGTATTTTGTGTTCCCTTTCCACAATTGCTGTAGTATCTTTTTATAAGTATATCAAACAAAGAAAATTTGACTTGCATCAATATAGCACCTCTCATGGAAGGGGTACTATCTTTGGGGAGCAACCTTTGCAATTTAGGGACATAGGGAATGTAATATTGAGGCCAATTAGTTTGTAATTAATTCAATGGACCATTGATTATTTATTTACAGATGGCCTCCACCTGTACTATGAAGGACTGCATGGATGTGGGTGAGAAGGTGCTTGATTAACTCCCTTCAACATCGCAATCCCCACAACAAAAAGATGCCCAGTATGGTGGTAGGGGGGAGGTGCAGTGGATGTTGGGTGAGGCATTATACAATCCACCCCATGAAGTGGGACTTCAAACTATAATCTTCTAACTCCCAGGTGAGATTGTTACTATCTGAGCTTCAACTAACAGCAATCAAGGAGAATAAAACCCATCAGAACAAATAAAAGAGGTTGACAATTATCCATCTTTTGGCATTTATTAGAGACCTGATTAGAAACCCCAAGGCGTGCTCAGAAGTTAGGCTAGACACCAATTTTTTTTGTCATTTGTGTGAGCATAATGTGTTTTGCTCGAGGTGTGATTCTATTAACCCACTAGGCAGCTTTTACCAAAACATATAGTAATGTTGAAAATAAGCAAAACTAGGGTAAGTTTGAAGGTTGAGGTTGATGTTGGGGCTGTATATATGAATAGAGTTAGGATTGGGTCAGATCCAAGGCTGCATGGAGCTAGACTTGTGGGGGTTGGAGTTTGGTGCTGGGATTGGGTTGGGGTCAATACTGTGCTGTGTCTGGGTGTTGGGGGTTGGGTTTGGTGCTGAGGTTGGTTTGGGATTAATACTGTGCTGTGTCTGGGTGTTGGGAGCTGGGTTTGGTGTTGAGGCTGGGTTGGGGTTAATATTGTGCTGTGTCTGGGTGTTGGGGGTTGGGTTTGGTGCTAAGGTTGGTTGGGGTTAATACTATGCTGTGTTTGGGTGTTGGGTTGGGTTTGGTGCTAAGGTTGGTTTGGGGTTAATACTGTGCTGTGTCTGGATATTGGGGGTTGGTTGGTGTTGAGGTTGTTGGGGTTAATATTGTGCTGTGTCTGGGTGTTGGGGGTTGGGGTTTAGTGCTGAGGTTGGGTTGGGGTTAATATTGCTCGTGTCTGGGTGTTGGGGGTGGGGTTTGGTGCTAAGGTTGGTTTGGGGTTAATACTGTGCTGTGTCTGGATATTGGGGGTTGGGGTTTGGTGTTGAGGTTGGTTTGGGGTTAATATTGTGCTGTGTCTGGGTGTTGGGGGTTGGGGTTTAGTGCTGAGGTTGGGTTGGGGTTAATATTGTGCTGTGTCTGGGTATTGGGGGTTGGGGTTTGGTGCTAAGGTTTGTTTGGGGTTAATATTGCTCTGTGTCTGGGTGTTGGGGTACTATTTAATGACTATGAACTATCTGGCTTCTCAGTAGTTTTCAAAATTTCTTCCAAAGATTTTGGATAACTAATTATTGAGGTGATTTTGTTAAAGACTACCTTTCTATTTTTCCACTCCCACATTAGCATTAAGTGTTCCCAAGACAGTTACTGGATGAGTCATGAAATTATACCACATTTTACTTGTTTTCACTGTCACTGTATGTGATTTCAGGGAAGATAATTCGGATCTCTTCTTTTTCTAAACCCTCAAATGTCATGTTTACAAGTACATGTTATTTTTAAAATAAAACGTACATCAGAAATTCAGTCAGACAAAGTAAATAAGATTTGATGCTTCCATTAGATTCTGCTATGGTTTGCTATACTGTTATTAATTTGTGATGATAATATTTCCAAACAATATGTTTTTAAGTGTTACTATATCCTTTATGTGTGTTTCCAGTATTGATATTTCTTTTCGTTTATTTGATATATTTGGACATCGGTTTCCCCCGGAAACATTTAGAGGCAGATATCTACATTTGTTGATGGCACCAAGTTGTCTCTTTCAGTGAAGAGTGCAGATGGGAGCAAAGTTGCCAAGCAGTATTGATTAATGATGTGTATGAGTAAACCTGTGGTAGATGGAGTTCACTGTGAGGAAATGGGAGGTCATCCATACTGGATACAAGAAAGATAGATCAGAGTATCTTCCAAGTGGCGAGAAACTGAGAATTATGGAGGAGTAGAGCAATGTAGGGGTACAAGTATGGAAAACCCAAAAAGCTCTATGCACAAAAAAATTCTAAAAGACTATTGGGACTATATTTCTAAGCCAGGACATATATAGCTTGGGAGAGAACTTGCAACTTGTGGTATGACTGTGTGAGAGCTGGTCATTGACCATGTGCAAAGGAGGGGACTGTGCAGGGGGGTAACTGTGAGGAATTGGTTAATACACTGTGGCTCCAGAAGGGTAGCATGGTGGCACAGTAGTTAGCACTGCTGCCTTACGGTGCCAGAGACCTATATTCAATTCCAGTCTCGGATCAGTGACTTTGTGGAGTTTGCATGTTCTCCCTGTGTCTGCATGGGTTTTCTCTGGGTGCTCCGGTTTCCTGCCACAGTCCAAAGCTATGTGGATTAGGTTAACTGGCCATGCTAAATTGACATTAGTGGTTGGGGGATTAGCAAGGTAAATGTGTGAGGTTGCAGGAAAAGGGCCTGGTGTGGAATTATCAGTGCAGACTTGATGGGCTGAATGGACTCCTTCTGCACTTCAGAGATTCTATGAGAGTTTGTTGCTCAGATGGGGATGTGAGGCGATTGCACAGAGTTGAGGATGACTGGAGCTGCAAGCTACGTGGTCCTGAGGTGTGCAGTGCAGGAGAATGCTGGACTAGCCACAGTGTGGGCCTTGACATCTGAAAGTGCGATGGTAAGCACTTGTCATGTGCTGCTGAATTTCTGGATCCTCTGATGAGTGACCTCCAGGTTGGAGAGGAAACACTCTAACTGTTATCCTCCTCAGATCCTTGCATTCACAGCTACTTACTTTAGAAAGGCTATCTTCTTCTTCCATCTTTACTGCAGCCTCTCAGCTGAATCCCCCTTAAGACTTACATATCCAGGCAACTGTCATCCCACATTCACTCCTATCTGTAGATGCCATGACGTGAAAACTTCAAGTGCTGTTGGGTTTCTGTGACATGTGCTGTGATCTCTTTAAAACAGAACTCTTTCCTCTACGGAATGCTCACGTCATCCCATCCACCCTCCCTGGTTGGCGAGAAATTGGGATGATACAGAGATGCCATCAGGTGACGAAGACCAGAGGCTGGAAAGCTTGTGAGTTTTCTATCAAATAAATGGGTTGGATTTAAACCTGGTGTTGTCAGACTTCTCACTGAGCCAATCTTTTATTTGGTATGGTCTGTTAAGGACTCACAATCAGAAAATGGTCTGTCCCTTGAGCCAGAGAATAAAGCGGTAAGATTCCACCTCATGTGTCTCAGTAAGGACACTTCTGTCTGACTGGTTAAGAAGAGATGTTATCGTTTTTTTCTTTATTCATTCATGGGACATGGGCGTTGCTGACTGGCCAGCATTTATTGCCCATCCCTAATTGCCCTTGAGAAGGTGATAGTGACAACTGAGGCCATTTCAGAGGGCAGCTGAGAATCAAACACAAATCTAATTGCCCATGTAGGAGTAGCTGAGAGTCAACCACATTTCTGTGGCTCTGGAGTCATGTAGGCCAGACCAAGTAAAGACAGCAGATTTCCTTCTTGAAAGGACCTTAGTGAACCAGATGGGTTTTTCTGACAATTGACAATGGTTTCATGGTCATCAGTAGATTCTTAATTCCAGATTTTTTTTATTGAATTCAAATTCCATTATCTGCTGTGGCAGGATTTGAATCCGTGTCTCCAGAACATTAACTGAGTTTCTAAATTAATAGTCTCGCGATAATGCAACTTGACCATCGCCTCCCCTTCATTTACATCTCCCATCCAGCAGGTGCTTCAGGTGCCAAACAACAGCATGTTCCAGTGTAAAAACTAACAAAAAGTCTGTGGGTAAATGTGGATATGAAGAATGGTGAGCATCTTGTGTTCACCGCAGACTACAAATGTTTAGCTTGCATGGAAAAAATGTACGATTTACATATCTTCAAAACATTACTGCAAATACTGGAGTTCCATGCAAACAAGAACAGAATTTTAACTTATTCAGTCTCCCTGGTACTGATAATTAAAATTTTAATATTTTATTTATTACTGTCACAAGTAGGCGTACATTAACACTGCAATAAAGTTATTGTGAAAAACCCCCTAGTTGTTATATTCCAGCATCTGTTCGGGTACACTAAGAGAAAATTCAGCACGGCCACTGCATCTAACCAACATGTCTTTCGGACTGTGGGAGAAAAGCGGAGCACCCAGAGTTAACCCACACAGACACAGGAAGAATGTGCAAACTCCACACAGACAGTGACCCAAGCCAGGAATAGAACCCAACTCCATGGCTCTGTAAGGCAGCAATGCTGAGCGCTGTGCCACCATGCAATCCATGCCTATATTTGCAGATACTTTTTGAGTTGGGAGTTGATTGTGTCTGCAATAGCAATTATTACACACAAATGTAGTTTCGAAGGGCAGATGAAAATCATTCCTGATCGTCACTTCTAATGGATAATACTGATGGCAGAGATTTCAGCTCCACTTGACTTCATGTAAACTATCAAAGTTTAGTGCATTCCACTCTTAATATTCCACTGGTACATGAGTTTGGAAAGATGTTGTTGAATTTTTTTTTGCAGTCACTGAAAGTTCATGGAATGCCATCACCACACTGAAGAAAATTCTTTTTTATTATCAATTATTGTCAGAAAAATAGTTACATATAAAATGAGTTACCTTCTCGTAATGTGTAAAAAGCAATCAATAAAGCACAATGTCACAGTGGTTAACATTGCTGCTTCACAGTGCCTGCCAGGGACCCGGGTTCAAAGCCAGCTTCGGCTGACTGTCTGAAGTAAAAAAGGAAAAATAAAGCTTATTTGTTAGTCACAAGTAAGGCTTACATTAACACTGCAATGAAGTTACCGTGAAATTCCCCAAGTCGCCACACTCCGGCGCCTGTTTGGGTCAATGCACCTAACCACTGTGTCTCTCCGTGTCTACATGGCTTTCCTCCAGTTGTTCCAAAGTTGTGTGAATTAGATTGATTAGCCAGGTTAAATTGGCCATTAGTACCAAGAAGATTAGCAGGGTGAATAATTGAGGTCACGGGGCTGGGACCTGGGTGGGATTGTTGTCAATGTAGGCTCGATGGGCCAAATGGCCTCCTTTTGCATTGTAGTGATTCTATAATTCTATAAATACATTGCAATGGTATAAATTATCTGAATAATGCAAATGTTTTCCTGATAAACACATATTCTTGATGCATATATACCTAAAGAAAGATGATAAATTTGAATGAGCTAGTGGGCCTTTGATGTTACAGAAGCAGATGATAGAACTGAAACCAAGTATGTTACTTACAAAGCTCACTTTGCCAGATGGGAGCTTACACTTTCCATCTCATTTATTCTGATAGGATTCTAACATGTCCTTTCCCAAAAGAAATCATCAAGGTTGAAGGGAATTATTTTAGTTTTTCTTGTGGCAGTAATTCACCTCGTCCAAAGCTGTGTAAATTTATAACTGTTATCACTCAAAAATAATGCAAGGTACAAATAAACCTGCATGGCTTCTCGTGTTACAAATGGCTTCTTGGAGATTTGAAAAACTTCATTCAAACGGCACAGTAAGTAAAATATAACAGGTCAATCAAAAACATCAAAGTATAGTAATTCTATTCTCATCTCCCATGGTGCATGTTGACACAGCTGGTCGATAGTTCAGTTTTTCATTTGCTCCGTATTAAATACACTAAATAGTAATGGGTGTTTGATTGTTTTTATATGGTTTATGGTTGTCGTGAAAAGAAAATTTTTCAAACCGCATCATTCAAACGTAACAAGATACGCAGGCAAATTTATTCTATTGATGAATCATCATCTCAAAAAAATTTCTATTAAGCATAAAACTGAATCATAAAATCAAATCATATATCCCTACAGTGCAAAAGGGGGCCATTCAGCCCTATATGTCTGTACCAGCTCCCTGAATACAACTAACATTATATACAGCTACTCCCACCGTAATTATAAACTCATCATGTATCTTGGTTGGGATTTCCAATCACCCGTGAGGACAGGTGCAGGCCCAATTTGAAAGTACCTTTCTTGTACGATGTATCAGTGACCCAAGGTCTATCTCTGGGAAGCACTGGAATTATCAAAGTGAGGATGGGCGGGAAGAGAGATACCGCGTGTCTCCACTTAACGATCCCTTTAAGTTCCTTGAGGAGTCTGTTAGTGGGCTGGAGAGGGGGAGTAGGGAATTTTCTACTGCCAAGTCGCTGAACTCGAATAGCTTGGTGCACAACTGGGTAGTTTCAATGCAGAGGACACACAAGAAATCACTTTCTGGGTTCAAAATGTTTTACCAACTGGGCATTTTTTTTTTTCTGGACTAGTCACACTACTTCTTTGTTTGGTGATTTAGCCACTTTTGTGCACAGCGAGGCTGTCACCAATTCTCCTCTGCAAGACTGCAGCAGGCCTTATAATGGCTGCTGCCTGCCTTTCCAAATAGTGCTCAGCAGGTAGCTCCTGCTTTCAGGCAGAACCTGGTGTTGCTTACTGGGAGCTGAACTTGCTGCTGAGCTAATGTGGGTACATCCAGTTAAAGGTTACATTGCATGGGTGATGTAGACAAAGTACAGCATGGGAACCCTGAGATTACCTGGGTGTCAGGGTCTCGAACATAGACTGATAGTTAAGCCCCTCATGTCCAAAATGTGTAGTTCACATTCTTCATGATATTTGGTGTTGACATCCTTTGTACATCGCACTTTGTGAGAGCTTGCTGTGCAGAAATTGGCTGCTGCATTTCCTTTTATTACAACAGTGACCATGCTTCAGAAAGTAATTAATTGGCTGGGAATTCCTTTATGATGCAAAGTCTGAAAGTTGCAAGCTCTTTCTTCATATGGATAATGAATTAATTCAGGTCATTGAGGTTGGCCTATAGGAATATGAACTCCCTGATTAAGGAGCCAATTGATTGGCCAATTAGGGAGTCTTTTCCTTGTATTTAACAAGGAGTGTCAGTTCCTCTGGCACTCCTGAAGGAAGATTGCTGATTGATAGAACTCTGTGTACTGCTGTTGGAATTGCAAATAAAAGGATTTTGGTGAAAGGACTTCTGCCTTTGAGGACTCATTACCATACAGAAATAAGGCAATAAATGCTGGCCTCACCAGTGACGCCTACATCTGTGAAAGAATGAGTAAAGCATGTATTGCTGAACTCATTGATTGGCAATGACACAGGAATGGAACATACAACAACAAGTGAATTTCAAGTTTTACAGAACAGTCCTCTCATTCAACAGTAGCTTCTGTCAATGGCTGTTGTCCCTGTGAGAATACAAGTGCAGCTTTTCTCAGTTTCTCTTTTGGAGCTGTGTTCTGTGATGATTAACAATTGTTCTGCTTGCTCACTGGTTTCGATGTCAGATGGTTTACAGCGAAGCCTCCAAACAAGCTTGGAGATATTGAGCACAGCTGACATTTAATTGATTATACCAATTAACATACTCATTTTCACCTTGCAGAAATATGAGGCTATAATGGGCCGAGTATTGAATTGATTTCCATTGTGCTGTTTGAGTCTAATATTTTATTCCATTGATTGCAATGTTTTGACGTGTTTCCAATTTTACCATTAAATTATTCTAAGACATTCATCAGAGTTACCAGGTACTTCAATAAATGGACAGAACATATATATAAAAGTTAAAGTTTATTTATTAGTCACAAGTAGGCCTACATTAGCACTGCAATGAAGTTACTGTGAAATACTCCTATGTTGCAATTGTATAAAGTATTGGGGAAACATCTGGACCACGTCTGGAATATTGTGTCCACTTTTGGTCTCTTCATTCGAGGAAGATGTGGTGGCACTGGAGGCAGTTCAGAAGAGGTTCACCAGTTTGATTCCAGGGATGAAAATGGTGATGTATGAAGAGAAATTAAACAGTTTGGACTTGTTCTTGCTGGAGCTGAGAAGAATGAGAGGGAATCTGATCGAGGATATATAAAATTTTAAAAGGGATTGATAAAGTAAATGTAGACCAAACATTTCATCTTGTGGGGCAATCTCAAACAAGAGGTCACAGGTTGAGAGGCAATAGATTTAAAACTGAGATGAGGAGGAACTACTTCTCGCAGAGGGAGTGAATCTATGGAACTCGCTGCCCCAGAACGCAGTGGGGTCTGAATTGTTGAATGATTTCAAGAAAGAGACAGACATATATTTAAAAAACGAGTTAAAGGGAAATGGGGAACAGGTGGGGAGGTGGATTTGGGATCAGGGAGAGATTAGCCATGATCTGATTGTATGGCGGAGCAGGCTCGAAGAGTTGAACTTGCCCATTCTGCTTCTAATTCCGATGTCCCTATGTTATTTGTAATCACAGATATGGGCATGACGCGTTAATTATGGAAGGCACGAGAGGATGCTTGAATAATTAAGGATCCTAAACACAATTGTCATAAACAGTAACAGATATTGATTATCTTTAAACTATAGAAAAACAGTGTGTATGATCAAAATCAAAGAAAAAGATTAAACCTAAGTGCAAAATAAATTAATAGATTGAAATAAATAAAACAAGTGAAATAGTTTTCTTAATCTGGATAATTTAAAAATACCTGATTGAGAAAGTGATCAAGGCACCAGGAAATGGACACTTGCAAAATAAATGTTCATAAAAGAGGTCCCAGCCCTCTTTGGAAATAAGCACAAATTTACAGAATTCAGGCTGAGATCATTAAAACAAGAATGGTTTCCAGTGAGGACGGCTAATCATATTGAGCTTCAGCTCAATGCACATGAATCTGTGACAGGATCACTGATTCCCATCGCAGTGATGGACAGGAAGTTGCTGTCCTTGCTGTTATCTCTTGGGCTTGGGCACCATTTTGAAAGGGTTCTGCATCACCATCAGCGAATCTCAAGCACAGGCTGGCATTTGCAGATGCTTCCCAGACAGAACAATCAGGCAGCGACTCATTGCTAATCATTGAAAAGGTTTACCATGCCAGATGCATGTTTTAATGGTGAACATTCTCATTTCTCTTTGGTGAGGGCATGATTCTGGTGAGTCCTGGCCTTTTACAAGGATGTTACCCGGATTGGGTGGCATGCCTCATGAGAATAGCTTGAGAGAGCTCAATCTTTTCTCCTTAGAGAGATGAAGGATGAGAGGAGACCCGATAGAGGTGTATAAGATGTTGAGAGGTATTGATCGGATGGATTCTCAAAGGCTTTTTGCCAGGGCTGAAATGGTTGCCACAAGAGGACACAGGTTTAGTGTGTTGGGGAGCAGGTACAGAGGAGATGTCAGGGGTAAGTTTTTCACTCAGAGGGTGTTGGGTGAGTGGAATTGGCTGTGGTCGGTTGTGATAGAGGCAAATTCGTTAGGATCTTTTAAGAGATTTCTGGATGAGTACATGGGACTTAACAGGATTGAGGGTTATAGGTAAGCCTAGTAACTAAAGGTAAGATCAGTGCAATTTGTGGGCCGAAGGGCCTGTTTGTGCTGTAGTTTTTCTATGATTTTTCTATGATTTATTGAACAGGCTTGACTTGGTGAAGTTTGAATTCAATAAAAATCTGGAATCAAAAGTCTAATGATGACCAAGAAATCATTGTTGTAAAAAGACATCTGGTTCAATAATGTCCTTTGGGGAAAGAAATCTGCCTTTCTTACCTGGTCTGACCTACATCTAACTCCAGACCCACAGCAATGTAGTTGACTCTTAACTGCTCCAACACAAGCAATTAGATTTGGGCAATAAATGCAGCCCAGCCAACAACGCCCATGTCTAATGAATGAAAAAAACTGCATTCCTAATGTTAATCCCACTGCCAGGAAATTGATTTTTTTTGCATCAGACCATAAAAAAAATTCGATCCCTCGATCCTGTCAGATCATCACTGATCCAACATTCATCACATCCACTTTCCTGCCCTTTCCCCATAACCCTTGATCCCTTTACTGATCAAAAAACTATCACAGCCTTAAATATGCGTAAGGATTCTACCCGCACCGCTCTGTGTGACAAGGAGTTTCTCAGAGAATAAATTCCTCCTCAGCTCAGTCTCAAACTGGTGCCCCCTTTATCCTGAGACTGTGCCCTCTGGTCCTAGATTCTCTGATGAGGGAAAAACATCCTCTCAGCATTTACCCCGTCAAGAACTTTCAGAATCCAAATATTTTAATCAGATCACTTCTCATTCTTCTAAATTCTAATAAATAGAGTTGCAGCCTGTTTAACCTTTCCTTATAAGACAATCCTTCTGTAACTGGAGATCATCCTTGTGAAATTTCTCTGAACTGCCTCCAATTAAATAATATATTTCCTTAAATAGAAGGACTACAACTACTTCAGATGTGGTCTCACCAGTATCTTGTACAGTTGCAACAAGACATTCCAGTTCTTATTCTCTAACCCCCTTGAAATAAGGGCCAATATTACATTAACTTTCCTGATTATTATCTGTACCTATGTGCTAGCTTTCCTGCATAAATATCCCTAAGACCCTTTGTGTTGCAGCTTCCTGCAGTTTTTCTTCATCTAAGTAACACTCTGTTCTTTTGTTCTCTCTTCCAAAATAAACAATTTCTCATTTTCCCACATGGTACTTCATTTGCCAACTTTTTTGCCCACTTACTTAACCTAAATAAGTTTGGTTAGTTGAAAATCCTGACTTGTGAGGGGCACCATAATATATTTTGAGTCTGCATTGTTATTAACATACAAACCAGCAAAGCAAAATACTGCAGATGCTGGAAATCTGAAATGAAACAGCAAATGCTGGAAATTCTCAGCAGATCTGGAAGCATCTGAGGTAGCAGAAACAGAGATCGATGGCTTTTCACCAGAACTTGCTGGCTCTTGCACTTCTGAAAGCTGAGGTGAAGGAACTCTCACACAAAGGGGCAACAAATGATCCAATAAGCCTGCAAGAATTTGATGGTCATACAGAGATGGTCTAACTAACGTGTCCTGCTGCTTATATAAAAAGGCATGTGAGAGATGGGTGGTTTTCATGGAGATATTACCATCAAAATAATGGTTTCTATTGGGCTGTCATTACCGGGAGGGTGATAGCGACAGATTTGATGCGAATCAGTTTATTTCCTATTTGGCTATCATACATTCTGACATGTGCCTGCCCAATTGATTGACATCCTGGAAGAAAACCAGATGTCATGGATAATCTTTTCCCATCTGACATTTGTTGCCAGGGTCTTTTTTTGCTGCGGTGTAAACTTCTCGTGCAATAGGTGTAAAGACCAGGATGTTGCCGGCACCATCACCACCTCATGGTATGTTTTCTGGCAGCAAAGGCAGCTTGCTGTTGGCTGTCGGCAGGATCTCCTGATTCCACTGAAGTCTTCGGTCTTTTGTATAACTCACCCGCCGTTCCTGTAATGCCAAAAGTAAGGGGTGGGGTGGGGGGGGTGGGTGCAGGGTGAGGGGAAAGGGGGAGGAGTGAGGGGGAGGACAGAGGTGGGGGGAGGCAATGTGAGGGGTGAAGGTAAGAGAGGAGGAGGACGGAGTGAGGATGTGGGAAAGGCGGGGTCTTATAAACATATAAGATGATTAGAGGTTTAGATAGGGTGGACAGTGATAGCCTTTTTCCTAGGATGGAGAAAGCTAGCACGAGGGACACAGCTTTAAATTAAGGGGTGGTAGTTATAGGACAGATATCAGAGGTAGGTTCTTACCCAAAGGGTGGTTCGGGAGTGGAATGCCCTGCCTGCAGCAGTTGTAGATGCGCCAAGTTTGGTGGCGTTTAAGAGGTTAGTTGATAAGTATATGGAAGAGAAGGGAATGGTTTAGTTTGGAGGGGCATTGCTTTTTATATTGGTTGGCGCAACATCGAAGGCCAAAGGGCCTGTTCTGTGCTGTAATGTTCTATGTTCTATGTTCTAAAGGGAAGGCAGGGTGAGGGGGAGGGCCGAGTGAGAGGGGAGGGGTGGATGAGTGGGGGGAAAGCAGGAAGGGTGGAGTGAGGGTGAAAAGTGTGAGCGAGGGCAGGGTAGTGGGGAGGGTGGGTGAGGGAGGAGGGCAAGAGCAGCGAGGGTGGGGTAAGGAGGGGAGAGGGGAGTGAAAGGAAGAGGGGAGGGGGGAAGGTGGGGTGAAGGTACGATCTGGGGGAGGGTGGGATGAGGGCAAGGTGAGATGTGGGTGAGGTGAGAGGGAGGGCAGAGTGAGGGGGAGAGGGCGAGATGTGGGAGGGAAAGGCAGGGTGAGAGATGGAAAGCGGGGTAAGAGGGGTGGGGGGCCAGAGTGACGGAGGGAAGGGCAGGGTTGAAGGAGGGAAGGGGGGTGAGGGGGTTGGGAGGGCAGAGTGAGTGAGCGAAGCAGGATGAGGGGGAGTGGGGGGGCAGAGTGAGGAGGGAAGGGCAGTTGAGGGAGGGAAGGTGGGGGGGGGGGGGGGGGGGGCAGAGTGAGTGAGGGAGGGATAGGGTGAAACGGGAGGTTGGGGTGGGACATAGTTGCCTTCGGCAGGACTGTTGACTGGAAGCAGCAGAAAATCCTGCCCAGAATCAAAGGTGACAGCTACAGCAAAAGAACACAGCTGACAGTATAGCAACGAGCAAATATTCCAGGAAAATGTCCAGGAAGTATTTGCAGCATTACAAAATTAACCTTGCGGAATTAAACATGTGATGTGTATAGCAACGGCTTTGAACAGTTCTTCTTTTTGACCAGAGTGAAACAGTGTCTTGGCAATTTCATAGCTCAGATTTCTCCGGCCTGTGGGCACCACAGGGACCAGCTGTGTCATCTCCCCCAGTAATGGCATTGGGTTTAGTTGGTTAAGTCCCCTTGGCCTTTTTGGTTTAGTCACAGTGCCCAATAAATGCTGCCTCTCCTTTTCATTTTTGTTTAATTTATTTTGTAGTTAATAAGAAGAGTGTAATAGTACAGAAAAAAACACTGGTACAAGATTAGCTAAGCCAGCATTAGAACATATAGAACATAGAACATAGAACATTACAGCACAGAACAGGCCCTTCGGCCTTCGATGTTGCGCCGACCAATATAAAAAGCAATGCCCCTCCAAACTAAACCATTCCCTTCTCTTCCATATACTTATCAACTAACCTCTTAAACGCCACCAAACTTGGCGCATCTACAACCGCTGCAGGCAGGGCATTCCACTCCCGAACCACCCTTTTGGTAAAGAACCTGCCTCTGATATCCGTCCTATAACTATCACCCCTTAATTTAAAGCTGTGTCCCCTCGTGCTAGCTTTTTCCATCCTAGGAAAAAGGCTATGACTGTCCACCCTATCTAAACCTCTAATCATCTTATATGTTTCGATCAGATCCCCTCTTGGCCTCCTCCTTTCTAACGAAAACAACCTTAAATCCCTCAGCCTCTCCTCATAAGACATGCCCTCCATACCAGGCAACATCCTGGTAAACCTCCTCTGTACCCTCTCCAATGCCTCCACATCTTTCTTATAATGTGGGGACCAGAACTGCACACAATACTCCAAGTGCGGCCGCACTAGAGTTTGTACAGTTGCAACATGACGTTGCGGCTCCGAAATTCAATCCCTCTACCAATAAAAGCCAAGACTCCATATGCCTTCCTAACAACCTTCTCGACCTGACTGCCTACTTTCAGGGATCTATGCACATACACACCAAGATCCCTCTGTTCATCTAGACTACTAAGAATCCTACCATTTGCCCTATACTCTACACATTTATTATTTCTGCCATAGTGCATTACCTCACACTTTTCCACATTAAACTCCATTTGCCACCTCTCGGCCCAGCTCTGCAACTTGTCCAAGTCCCTCTGCAAACTATAACCACCCTCTTCACTATCTACCACTCCACCGACTTTAGTGTCATCTGCAAATTTACTAATCCATCCTTCAATACCCTCATCCAGATCATTTATAAAAATTACAAACAGCAGGGGCCCCAAAACAGACCCCTGAGGCACACCACTCGTCACCGAACTCCAAGATGAATATCTCCCATCAACCACCACCCTCTGTCTTCTATCTGCTAGCCAATTCCTAACCCAATTAGCTAAATCACCCTCTATCCCATACATCTGCATTTTCTGCAGAAGTCTTCCATGGGCCACCTTATCAAACGCCTTACTAAAGTCCATATATACCACATCAACCGCCTTACCCCCATCCACCTCCTTAGTCACTTTTTCAAAAAACTCAATGAGGTTAGTAAGGCACGACCTACCCTTCACAAAACCATGCTGACTATCTCCAATCAATTCATTACTCTCTAAATAACTATAAATCCTATCCCTAATTATTCTCTCCAAAACTTTGCCCACAACAGAAGTAAGACTCACTGGCCTATAATTCCCTGGAAGGTCTCTCTTCCCCTTCTTGAACAACGGGACCACATTCGCTATCCTCCAGTCCTCCGGAACCACACCCGTAACCAACGACGACCTGAAGATCAGAGCCAGAGGCTCTGCAATCTCCTCTCTTGCCTCCCAGAGAATCCTAGGGTAAATCCCGTCCGGCCCAGGGGACTTATCCAACTTCAAACCCTCGAGAATATCTAGCACATCCTCCCTATCTACTTCAATACTTTCCAGTTTGCTACCCTGTACCTCAGTGTTCTCCATAACTACATTTACATCACCCTGCGTGAATACCGAAGAGAAATATTTATTCAGTGCCTCTCCAATCTCTTCAGGCTCCACGCACAACTTCCCACTGCTGTCTATGACTGGCCCTAATCTTGCCCTAACCAATCTTCTATTCTTAACATATCTAAAGAAAGCTTTAGGATTCTCCTTAATCCTATCAGCCAAAGTCTTCTCATGTCCTCTCTTAGCTCTCCTCAATTCACTCTTTAGCTCCCTCCTGGCTAATCTATAGCTATCCATTGCACTAACCGAGCCTTCAAGCCTCATCCTGACATAAGCCTCCTTTTTCCTTTTAACCAGCAAATCAACTTTTTTCGTACACCAAGGTTCTCTTACTCGACCATTTCCTCCTTGCCTGACAGGGACATACTTATCAAGGACTCGCAGCAGCTGCTCCTTGAATAAGCTCCACATTCCAGATGTTCCCAGTCCCTGTAGTTTCCTAGTCCAATCTATGCACCCTAATTCTCTCCTGATGGCCTCATAATTACCCTTCCCCAGCTATAACTACTGCCCCCAGCTTCATGCCTATCCCTATCCATCACTAAGGTGAACGTAACTGAATTGTGGTCACTATCACCAAAATGTTCACCAACCTCCAAGCCTAACACCTGGTCTGGCTCATTGCCCAGCACCAAATCCAATGTAGCCTCACCTCTAGTTGGCCTATCTACATACTGAGTCAAAAAACCTTCCTGCACACTTTGTACGAAAACTGACCCCTCTAACGAGCTAGAGCTATAGCTATTCCAATCAATATTAGTAAAGTTAAAGTCCCCCATAACAATTACCCTATTACTTTCACTCCTGACCAGAATTGACTTGGCAATCCTTTCCTCAACCTCTCTAGAACTTTTAGGAGGTATATAAAAGACTCCCAACAGGGTGACCTCTCCTTTCCTGTTTCTAATCTCAGCCCATACTACCTCAACAGACAAGTCCTCATCAAACTTCTTCTCTGTCACTGTGATACAGTCTTTGACTAATAATGCCACTCCTCCCCCCCTTCTACCTCCTTCTCTACTCCGACTAAAGCATTTGAACCCTGGAACCTGCAACATCCATTCTTGTCCCTGCTCTACCCAAGTCTCTGAAATGGCCACAACATCGAAGTTCCAGGTACTGGTCCAAGCTGCAAGTTCCTCCCCCTTATTGCGAATACTCCTTGCATTAAAGTATACGCATTTCAAACCATGCCCTACCCCACCCGTATGCTGCTGTGTTTTACGGCTTTCCTCTATGACCCCCTTTCTCTCATCCCTCTTAGCACCCCAACTATTCAGGATCCCACCCCCCCCCAGAAGCACGTGATAAAGAAACAGCTGAATGGCCATTGGCATAATGATTGTTTAGAATGAAGCAAATCATCTTGAAAGCAGTCAAAATCTCAGTACCATAAACCGGAAGAATACTATTGTCCCTTTCCTTACCATGTTCTAGTTTGCGAGCAACACAGTACTTCCTGTAAACTGAGTCCAGTCAGTAATGTGTACATCAACCTGTTATACTCCAGCAAAGATAATTCAGCTATAGCTCAGATATTGCAATACAATCAAATTATATTTGTGGTGGTGTTAAATTAAACTTTCCGTTAACAACATCCTCTTAGGTGTTAATTGCAGTTTTCAATGCTTAATCTCACTAATGCTATTAATTGTATTCACTGGATGTTGCAAATAAAATCAACGTATTGACACCTGACTTTATTTTTGAAGTTAAATCATTTTGCTCAGGATTTGATAGTAATTCCAAAATGCTAGGCACAGGGTGTAACTATTACAAATATTGTGAGATAATTCTTGTTACACATGATAGAAAAGAAAACAAAGATTGGTAAGAACCTACTTTATATAAAATGAGAGAGAGACTGAAGGTTAAAATTTGGATAGATTTCTGGATTTTTGGTCTATTTTGCCTCTATCTTGCAGTGTACAAAACAGGAATTAGTGAGAGATTTCATTAATTACCCTTGTACAAATCATTTGCTAGTTGTTTCCCATTTATCTCTATTCCCCATTGTCTAAGATTCATATTAAATGTCAAACATATACAATTAGGCACTGATAAACTTGTACGCAGGTAATTATGTGGACGCACTAACATACAGATAGACCACACTCTTTACTATTAAGAACACACTTCCAATTATGTGATAATCAAATGGCATATTTACAGTGAGGTAATCACTGAACGTGAACATGATTTTTGTTACTAGTTGATTCATGAATATATCTTCTCCAGAGGCACCAAATATTAAATTTTCTCCAGTAAGACAGATTCTAACCATTCTCTCTTGGTATCATCATCACTGAATCCCCCCTTATGAACATCCTGCGGGTTACCTTTGAGCAGAAACTGAACAGACCAGCCATACAAATATTGTGACTACATAGCAGATTCGAGACTGAGAATTAAGCAACTACCTCACCTCCTGACTTCTCAAAGCCTATCCGTCATCTACAAGTCAGGAGTATGGTGGAATACTCTCTACTTGCCTGGATGGGTGCAGCTTCAACAACACTCAAGAAACTCAACACCATCCAGGACAAAGCAGCCCACTTGGTTGGCATCTGACCAAACAAGCATCTTAAACATTCGTTCTCTTAACCGACAACACACAGCGGCAGCCGTGTGTACCATCTACAGGATGGACTGTAGCAAATCATCATGTCTTCTTCGACAGCACCTTCCAAACCTGCCACCTCTACCACCAACAAGCACAGAGGCAGCTGACCCATGGGAACACCACTCTCCAAAGCCACTCACCATCGAGATTTGGAACAACATCTCATTTCGTTCATTTGCTTGGCATCAAAATCCTGGAAGTCCCTCCCAATCAGGCTCTGTGGGTATACCTGCACCAGGTGGACTACAGCAGTTCAAGGGGGCAGCTCACCACCATCTTCTCCAGGCAAGGAGGTGTGGGTGATAAACTCTGTCCCAGCCAACAACACCCAAACTCAGTGATTATTTTTACAAAGTGTTTTTTTGACATGTTTCCTGCTGGTGGGTGATGGTAAACAGAGGAGAATTTACCTTTGTACCTTGGGATTAGAGGAAATCACAGGAAAAATTGTATCAGATAGGTCCTGACATTAGAAGGTTTACTACAGTTATGTGTAAAACAATCTCTACCATGCACAGAGCAGTAGGTATGTAATCCTAAGATCACATAAAATTTTATATCTACTGTATTCCAAAATATAATATTTCAAAAAGATGAATACATCACTGTATTGTAAATCATTGAAAACTTTTTTATGATGCCTTTTAATAGTTTATGGGGCATGGTGAGATCTTAGCAACCCAGCAAAATAACAAAAAAAGACTGAAAGAATGGCCTTCCTAATTATTTTTTGCTTTGCTTTCCAAATCGTGTATATTTATTGGATATTGAAATTAAGGTAAATTTATTTTGTAACCATATATCAGCTCTTTATATGGAGTCACCTGATTTGGAAATGGTATCTGTTTTCTAATAGTTGAAGAAGACCATACATTTCCCTTAATCGCAAGGATGAAAAGAACAATATCCACAATTTGCAAAGGGATTAAAGTTTTATACATCGTCCCAGAATATATACCGTGCACATTGGCTGTACATCAAAGGCTTTTGAAAGTATGTATGAGTAGTTTAGAGGATTCTGGAATAGCCAGGCATACGCACAGTGTAATTAAAGTACTTTGCTAATCATTCACATTCTGAAAATGAAATTCTTGAGGAAATGCTTTGATTCATACCGGAGACTTATTGCAGTGTACTGTAATTAGAGAATAGCACAACACAGAAGATCATTCAGTCTACCGAGTCTGTACCTACCCTTTGCAGAAGAATCCAGTTTATCCCAATGTTTTCCTATATCCTGGTCATTTTCTTATCCTCAGTCTTTATCTGATTCATTTTGGAAAGCTACCATTGCCTCTGGAAAAAGGCAGTGGAATCCAAACCCTAACCATTCATTACATGAAGAGATATTTTCTCCTGGTGCCTCATGTTCTTCTGCAATGTATGGCACCGAGGCCAATGCTGCCAGGGTGGGCATCCACAGTGGAAAGACCTAGGCTTGAAATCAGATGCATGGCAGGAGATGTCCGAGGCATGGCTCAGTCCCTGATGACCACAGCTGAGGGGTTCAACACTCTGGTCCAGATAGTGGCGGGCATCCACAAGTGCCAGTGCCAGAGAATGGCCAAGCTTCCGGAGCTCACTCCAGCTGCCTCTACATCCCATAGAGAAATCCGGGGCACCAGAAGCACTGAGAGACTCTAAAGGTTTTCTTAAACTTTATGTATTAGTGTCACAAGTAGGTTTACATTATCATTGCAACGAAGTTACTGTAAAAATCCCGCAGTCACACACTCCGGTGCCTGTTCGGGTATGTTGAAGGAAAATTTAGCATGGCCAATGTTCCTAATCATCACGTCTTTCAGACTGTGAGAGGAAACCAGAGCACCCAGAGGAAACCCATGCAGACACGGGAAGAATGTGCAAACTCCGCACAAAGTGACCCAAGCCAAGAATTGAAGCCGGGTCCCTGGTGCTGTGAAGTAGCAATGCGAACAGCTGTGCCAGCATGCCACCATAGTGGGAGCCATATCTGCTGGAGCACAGCCAGGGGCTTTCCATCCAGAAGATCCAGACAGCGTCCAGCTAATCAGACTCCCCTCTGCCTGAGATTGGCACACCTCAGGCACAGTGGGCAGAACAGGATGATGCCACAACACCAACGCCACCAGAAAGTAGGCTGGGGCCCTCTAAGTCTTCCAGAGGACACCCGTCAAGGGCATCTCAGGCAACAAGGCATGGAGGGCAGCAGACCCCCTCTGCCTCCAATGTGCTTCCTAAGAACACACCTAGACATAGTGGGAGGGCACCGAATGCTAATGAATTGAAGGGGCAGCGGTGTGGAGTGACATCCATTGGCAGCAGTGGGACCAGAGAATCCCACTGCTAATAAAGAACCTGGCACCTCTCGCCGGCAGGAAATAAGCCATTGGGAGGCTGAAGAATCTCACCCCGCGTTCCAAACCCTCACAGGCTCAAATTCCGTTTCAGGCTTCTCACGAGAATTGGTGGCCATTATGGGATTTGCGCCCATGGCTAACAGTCCCATTAAATCGCACCCAATATGTTTAGTAAGATTCTGTTAATTAAACATTGTTATATGTAAATACAATGATGAATTCTATTAACATAGACTCCTACTCATGCCCCAGAGGAACTGATTTATTATTTGGTCTGAAATTCTTGTGTGGAGAAATAATTAGCTTGTTGGAAAATATCTTTAATTGAAAAGTAGGTGTATTTGACAGTATGTCCTAAACCTGTGACCTCCATCACCTCAAAGGACAAGGCATAAGGGAAGTGGAATCACCACCCATTCTGAGTTCTCCTACAAGTCACATGCCTTCCGGGATTGGAAGTATATCGGCTGTTTCTGCTTCATCATTGGGTCAAAATTCTAGAACTCTTTTTCTAACATCACTTTGGGAGTTCTCTCTTCACAAAAAGCTGCCGCATTTCAAGCTTGCAGCTCAAGGGCAGTTAGGGATGGGTAATAACAACAAAGAGCAAAGAAAATTAGAGCACAGGAACAGGCCCTTCGACCCTCCAAACCTGCACCTACCATGCTGTCCGATTGAACTAAAACCTCCTACCCTTCCGGGGACCGTATCCCTCTATTCCCATCCTATTCATGTATTTGTCAAGACGCCCCTTCAAAGCCACTACGTATGGTTTCGGCTAATAAATGTCGACCCAGCCAGTGGCGCCCACATCCCACTGAGTAAAAAAAGACATCTGCCCCTCTTCAGATGACCAGCATCATCATTATTACAGTTTGTTTTGGGGTTTATCAGCACCATAATGATTTGAATTCTGTTCTGTCTTCCTGCTGCTGGAAGAATAATCTATCAGGGAGGGGGTTGTTGTGAATGTGCTGCTGTCTATCTCGGGATTATAACCACCCTGATACATCAATATTAAATTAGAGAAACTTTTTTTTATTTTGACGTTTCTGATTACAAGTGAGGAAATATGGATGACAGTGTCAAATGGGATTTTTTTGCAGGATGATGGAGTGACAGATGAACAAGTTACATCAAGTCGTTATTTCAGATCTGGTAATGAATCAGATAATGAACAGAGAACAAACAGCTGGTTGTTTATATTGCCTCTGTCAGATGACATTTTTTAAAAGCTTAATCACCAGGTATTTCCTGCCGTAGTGTAAGAAATTTGCTGGGCTATTTAATCTATTTGATTGACTGTTTTGACTGATTAGGACGTGAGCTTTCTACCTCTGTGTTGCCAACTTACGTCAGAAAGAAGATGGAGCTAACTGGGACTGCTGTCCCACTTCTGTCAGTTCATTTCTTCCTGTATGAGAGGCGGCGCAGGAATCCAACGGGTTTCACCTTATGTAAAACTCAAAAGAAATGACAACAGCATGAAGCATTGACACTTCAAAACGGCACTGCATGAAGAGAGATGTGGCAACATACATAGAAAAATCCACAAAGCAGGAGTAGGCCATTCAGTCCTTCCAGACTCCTCCCCCATTCATTTTGATCACAGCTGATCATTAATTCAATATCCTGATTCCCTGCCCCCTTCCCAATGCCCCCGTATCCATTGTAAGAAGTTTCACAACACCAGGTTAAAATCCACTCAGTTTATTTGATAATAAGCTCACAAGCTTTCGGAAATACAGTTCCTTTGTTAGGTGTGCACTTTTTAACTGTGTTTACCCCAGTTCAACGCTGGCATCTCCACATCATGTCCACCCCATATCCACTGACAGGGGTATCGTAGAATCATATAATCCTACATAGAGAAGGAGGCCATTTGATCCATCAAGTGTGCACCATACAAAAATCTCACCCAGGCCCTATCCTCATAACCCCACATATTTATCCCATTAATTCTTCTAACCTACACACTGAGGGGCAATTTAGCATGGCCATTGCACCTAATCCTTTGAACTGTGGAAGGAAACCGGAGCACCTGGAGAAAACTCCATATAGACAGTAACCTGAGCCAGGAATTGAATCCAAGTCCCTGGTGCTATGAGGCAGCAGTGCTAACCACTGTGCCACTGCGCCGCCCAAATATGTAGAAATACATAAAGAAATGTATAAAAATATATCAGGAACAAATGTATACAGGGAGGGATTTTTCTCTCTCTCTCTGTGGTGTGTTTTGTAGCAGCGGTGGGGGGGAAGGGGCTGTGATGCGGAATTTATGGTCCCACCACCATTGCTAATGGGGTTTATCAATAAATGCACCCCTTGCTGCCAAGAAACCTGTTACAATGGTGCACCATTGGCCTGACCGTAAGATGCTGCTGGCAAAATGACCAGCAAGATTTTGGCAACAGACTTTGAGAGACTGAAAATGACTTCCCGACATCAACCCCTTAATATATTTAGAGCAGCTGGCAGTGGAAAGATTTATTTGGAATTGTACTTAGTTAATTTACCTAAGAGTAATTAAAGTCACGCAACATACCTCTTAACATAAATAACAGCCATGTTATGGTAAAACAATTAATATATAGCTTTACAATCAATATTCTATTCAACACTTCAAAGTACTTTTAATCAATATAAACCAGGCCCTTGATTTATGCAGACAAGAATATCTTTACATAATAAATGTCACTTGAAGCAGCTTCCAGTTTAGACAATGGAAATAGATTTGCTTCCTACTCCTGTACATTAATTCCGCCTTTCCTTGAGATCAAATGAATTTAAAATATAGATTTAAATAAAAGCGGTTGTTCAGTTTTGGTGAATAATGAAGGTTTTTACAGTGCTGCAGTCAAACATGGTCAGCCAATTTGCAGATGCTGTGAAAGTGATTGCCTTCACGAGAGTTTGGTAACTGGGAGGTTGTTTCAAATGTGACAGCAGAGCCAATTTGTGCTTTCCAAGTCTGACACACTGACATCCCACCGCTCTCAGTGCATCTGTATCCTAACCAGGTCATTGGCTTCTATCAGAGTATTTTGCTCTGTTGGGGCACCTGGGTCAGTTAAATCTGGTCAGATGGTTTCGTGTTCCAGTCACTGGGGCTTGGAACTCCCCATTCCCTTGAGCATGGTTCATCGGCTCGGGTTTTGACAGCTCACTTTGCCTTCACTCCAGTTCCATGCCATTTGCTTAAAATGCACATGCCATCATTAACTGGAAGGGCTGTGACAGGAGTGTTTCATTTGCCAGAAGCCCCAGCCTTTCCTTCACGAGATGCAAGCTCCTTTAAAGTGCATCAGGATACCTGATATTCAAGCCTACTGCCCCTTATTAGGATCAGTTTTATACTAACGAGGGGACCTCATTAATTTATAATTTGGCGTATATGGTTTGTGCTCAGGCTGTCTGCACAATACCAACCATTTAAGAGCAGAGGCCGATGTTCTTTATTGGACAAATCCACGACGGGAATCTTTAATTCCTAATCACTTTTAAGCAGCAAACAGACAGAACGAGTCTGCCTGTCCATGTGAACTGTGGACAATTAATGTGTGGATGCGGACTTCACGGTGGTAGCCAGTACTACTTCCTGTGCATACCTCCACAACAAAACAGTTTATTGTTCTTTCAAAGGGTTCATTATCCACTTACTTCTGTTCTAAGGTCACATTCAGGTTCATTCGGAAGTGGAGTTTTGTTCTGAGGCAAGAATTAAAGAAGCAGACCGTAGCCCAAAACTTCACGGAAGGTACCCCTAACAGAAGTAAAACAGTTCAGGGTAAAAACCCCTGTGGGCCCATTTTGAGTCTTGGCAATGCACAGGGAGCACGCAGCATATGGGCTGAATTAGAAAGGAATATTTATCAGGGTCCCTAATTATTCTTTGCTCTGCTCTTGTGCAGAAGTGCAGCCCTCATGACAGTGAGAAGAGGTTCGCGTCTGTCCTCTCACAGCGAAAGCCCACATGCCTTCCCACTGGCTAATCAAGCAGTGCCTTTGTCAGATCCACATAAGCAGCTGAGCTGCTCCACCCTGGGCCACTCTTGAGACCGAACTCGAGACTTTTTTGTACATTATTAGTTACAAGAGAGGAACACTCACAACATGTAGTGTTGGGGGCCTTAAGGAAGATCTTGGAAGGAACGGGTTTCATGGTATGCTGGGCGAGTGTGTGCTTAGCAAAATCGTTCCTTCATAATTTATTACTGCAAGTAGTCTCACAACATCAGGCTAAGGCCCAGCAGGTTTATTTGGTAACACAAGTTTCGCAGCAGTGCCCCTTCGTCAGGTGAGTGCTTTGCAGGTATACAGTTTCACCTTCGTTTTTCCACATCCCTTTTTCTCTTTATTTCGGCCCTCGACAAGCTTGCCACCACCCTAACCCAACCCCCACCACTCCCTCAACCCTCCATGTCACAACTGGGTAGCGTTCAGCAAATCTCTATAACTCTCCATCAAAACGGTGATTAGTGACTAATGCTATATGGAGGTGTCGTGGCTATTGTCAGGAAGACAGGCACAAACGTGTGTTAGTGCTCACAGACCAACTGAACATGGGCGGCATGGTGGCACAGTGGTTAGCACTGCTTTCACACAGCGCCAGAGACTCGGGTCCGATTCCCAGCCTGGGTCATTGTCTAAGCGGGATTTGCACATTCTCCCCGGTTCTGCATGGGTTTCCTCCATGTGTTCCAGTTTCCTCCCACAGTCCGGAAGATGTGCTGATTAGGTGCGTAGGCCAGGCTGAATTCTCCCCCCCCAGAGTGTGGCGAATAGGGGATTTTCACAGGCTTCATTGCTGTGCTAATGTAGGCTTATTTGTGACACTAATAAATAAACTTGAAACTTGAACTTGATTTCTTCACTTACGGTGTAAGATATTATTGATCTGCTTTACAAAAAAAAACTGCAGCAACAGAGAACAGGAAAGGAAATAATGTTCAGTGAATTAACCTGACAGGGAACCATTACAGACATAAGGGGCTGAATGGCCTCTTTCTACACTGCAACCATTGTTCAATTGGCTGTTCGTTGTGGGTGGTTGCCCGGAAAAGATATGATTTTTTTTTCACTCTTTCGTATGATGTGGGTGTCGCTGGCAAGGCCAGCATTTGTTACTCATCCCTAATTGCTCTTGAACTAAATGGTTTGCTCGGCCATTTCAGAGGGCAATTAAGAGCCAATCACATTGCTATGGCTCTGGAAGCACGTGTAGACCAGGCTGGGTGTGGATAGCTGATTTCTGAAAGGACATTAGTGAACCAGGTGAGTTTTAATAGCCATTGACAATGGCTGTCAGGTCACCGTTACTATGACCTTCAATTCAATGCAACATCTGGGGAAATAGCAGTGTGGTGGTAATGTCCCAGAGGCTCAGGATTTTATCTGGGGACACGGGTTCCAATCCCATCACAGTGGCTAGTGGGATCTGGAATTGAAAAACATCTGGAATATCTTTTCCATGGCAACCACCTGCAACAAACAGCCAATTGAACAATGGTTACAATAGAGAAAGAGGCCATTCAGCCCCTTATGTTTGTAATGGCTCCTTTGCCTTTTCCCTGTTGCTGCAGTTTTTTGCAGAGGGGATCAATTATATCTTACACCGTAAGTGATGAAATCAAGTTTCAAGTTTATTTTTTAATCACAAGTAGGCTTACATTAACACTACACTGAGATTACTGTGAAAATCCCTTAATCGCCACACTCTGGCGCCTGTTCAGGTACACTGAGGGAGAATTTAGCACAGCCAATGCACCCTAACCAGCATGTCTTCGGACTGTGAGAGGAAACTGGAGCACCTGGAGGAAACCCATGCAGACACGGGGAGAACGTGCAGATTCTGCAGAGACAGTGACCAAAGCCGGGAATTGAACTCAAGGTTCCTGGCACTGTGAGGCAGCTGTGCCAACCACTGTGCCACCACGCCGTCATGTGTGAATTCAATAACAATAATCTGAAGTTAAATGTTTAATAGAAACATAGATGATAGGAGTAGGAGGAGACCATTCGGCCCTTCGAGCCTGCTCTGCCATCTATCACGATCATGGCTGATTATCCAACTCAATAGCCTAATCCTGCTTTCTCCCCATAATCTTTGATTCCAATCACCCCAAGTGCTATATCCAGCCGCCTCTTGAATATATTCAAGATTTTGTCATCAACTACTTCCTGTGGATGAAAAAATGTCTTCTCACCTCTGTCCTAAATGGTCTATCCTGAATCCTCAGACTGTGATCCCTGGTTCTGGACTCCCCCCACCATTGGGAACATCCTCCCTGCATCTACCCTATCTAGTCCTGTTAGAATTTTATAAATCTCTGAGATTCTCCCCTCCAACCACCCCCCTTTTGTCTGAACTTCAGCAAAAACAATCCTAACCTAGTCAATCTCACCTCATACATCAATCCCGCTTGGAATCAGCCTGGTAATCCTTCGCTGCATTCCTTCGAGAGCAAGAACATCCTTCCTCAGAAAAGGAGACCAAAACTGCACACAATACTCTAGGTGTGGCCTCACCAAGGCTGTGGACTTGTTGCTAGACTGGGCATGTGGCAGATGGTGAGGGAACCAAAAAACATACCTAACCACATCCTCACCAAGCTGCTTGCCACAGATTCATCCGTCCATGACAGTAACAGTAGGAGTGGCCACTGCACGGTGGAGACAAAGTCGCTTCTTCACATTAAGGATACCCTCCATTGAGTTACGTGGCACTGCCACTGTGCTAAATCGGATAGATTGAGCAGCTCAAGACTGGGCATTTGTGAGACATTGTGCTCCATCAGCAGCGAAATTGTACATAACCCAATCTGTAACCTCATAGCCTGGCATATTCCCCATTATCTCCGGGTCAGGAGATCAACCCTGGTTCAACGGAGAGTCACAATGTGGAGATGCCGGCATTGGACTGGGTTAAACACAGTAAAAAGTCTCACAACACCAGCTTAAAGTCCAACAGGTTTATTTAATAGCACAAGCCACAAGCTTTCAGAGCACTGCCCCTTCATCAGGTGAGTGGGAGTTCTGAGTTGTTAGAATGAACGTGGTTCAGTCTGGGGTATGATGAACGCCCGCAACATTAGTGGAATCCAAACCCTTTAGTCACTTGTGAACTTGCTGATGTGTCAGCAGGCGGGCTAGCTGACTGAATCCCCTCGCACACACTGAAGAGGTGAATGCTTTCTCCTGGTGTATTCGCTGATGTGTCAGAAGGTTGGATGAAGTTGTGAACTCTTTCTCACAAGTAGAATAACTGAATGGTCCCTCCCCAGCAGTTTGGATGACTGAGTGAATCCCTTCCCACACACGCAACAGGGGAACAGTCTCTCCCTAGGTGAAATCGCTGGTGTCACAGCAAAGTGGTAACTGAGTGAATCCCTTCCGACACACGGAGCAAATGAACAGCTTGTCCCCAGTGTGACTGCTTCGATGAAGGAATGGGTATCTGAATCCCTTTCCACAATCTCCACATTTACATGGTTTCTCCACGTTGCTGCTGGTGTCCTTGTTTCTCTCCAGGTTGGATGGTTAGTTCAAGCCCCGACCATAAAACACATATACACATTCTCTCTGGTTCAAATGTTGCAATTTTTTAATAAGCTTCAGTACATCGCCACTATCAACATCCTGAGAGTTATCATTGACAGAACATAATCCTCCAATTTTCACCAACTCCAGCTTGATATCACCACCAAATATATCTTCCCTTCACTCCCTCTGTCAGCATTCCGTAGAGACTGTTCCCTCCGGGATAACCTAATCCACTTCTTCACTATATCCAACACCTCTCATGGCACCTTCCCATGCAATTCCCTGGAGTAACACCTGTCCAGTCACCTCTTCTATACCGAGCTTTGTATGGACTCGAAACATCAGCTGTTTTTTTTTACAGATGCTGCCAGACCTGCTGAGATTTTCTCTTTTGGTTTACCATTGAGAGCGTCTGAATTGGACCCAGCCACATAAATACTGTGGCTCCCAGAGCAGGTCAGAGGCTAGGAATCCTGAAACGAGTAACTCATTTCTGGCTCCCCAGAGCCTGTCCACTATCTAGAAGGTACAAGTCAGGAGTGTGTTGGAATACAGCCCACTTGCCTGGATAGGTGTGGCTCCAACAACACTCAAGAACCTTGACATCATCCAGGACAAATGAACATGCTTGACTGGCAATTTACAAATACCAATGTGCAATGGCAGCATATACAAGAAATCTGCAGGGATTCACCAAGGCTCCTTTGATAGCACTTCCAGACTTACGACCACTAACATCTAAAAGGACAAGGACAGAAAACGCATGGGAACAGCACCATTTGGAAGTTCCTCTCCAAGCCACACACCATCCTGACATAGATCACTGTTTCTTCACCGCCGCTGGGTCATTGTGGATGTACCTGCACCTCAGGCACTGCAATGATTCAAGAAGGCAGTTCTCCAGCACCTTTTCAAGGGTAACTAGAGATGGGCGATAAAAGCTGGCCTAGAGATAACCACATCCTAACAATGAATAAAAAAATTGTTATCATCCAACAGAGCTAAAGATCAGCCCTTCTGCAGCACCATCGCAAGAGAAACTCATCCAGTGCAACAAACAGCAGACATAATAATAGTATAAAAATAGCACTAAAAATCCTCAGCAGCCAAAAACAACTGGGCAGAGAATTAACCTAATGGAAGTGAGGAATATTTTAAATATTGTTTCTTGAGTGTTGGCAGCATATTTCTGAAGCTTGAGTGAATCAAAGAAGTAATTTCTCAAAATAGAAAATCAGATTTGCACTTTGCAGGGGTCATCAGATGTTTCAAAGTGACTCCGAAACAGTGAAATACTTTTTGATGGATCGTCACTGCTGTAATTCAGATAACAGCAGCCAATTCTGTGCATTGCAAACTTCAACACACACAGCACTGTGATACTGAGCAGAGAATTTATCGTTCTGTAATGTCAATAAAGGAATAATTATTGGCAGAGACACTCTCGGTAACTTCCCTGCTCTTCTTCAGAATCATACCATTGGATCTCTTACATCCACAAGAACAGGCCAATGGAGCCTTAGCCTAATATTCAATCCAAATGACCATACTTCTTACAAGGCAGCACTCCCTCAGCACTGCACCGGAGTACTAACAGATCTTTGTACTCAGTTACTGCAAAGGGACTTAAACCTCATGACCCAAAGTGCTACCAACTGAACCACAACTTTTTTTAAATTTATTTGTGAGACATGGGCATTTCTGGCTGGCCAACATTTATTGCCCATCCCTAGTTGCCCGTGGGCAGTTCAGAGTCAACCACATTGCTGTGGCTCTGAAGTCATGTGTAGGCTAGGCCAGATAAGGATGGCAGATTTCCTTCACTGAAGGACATTAGTGAACCAGATGGATTTTCCAACAATCAACAATGATTTTGTGATCATTAATAGATTCTTGGTTTGGGATAATTTTTATTGAATTCAAGTTCCACTATCTGCCTGGCAGGATTCGGACCAGGTCTGGATTAATAGTCTAGCAATAATACCACAGGGCCATCAACCCCCCGACTCTTAAAATGGGCCTAATACAAGTGCAGGATCCCTATTTAAATGGTTAATATGCCCTGCAATAATTTCAGGAAGCCCGATATGATTACTATTTTTTTTGTCTACATTTCTCATGTAGAATTGACAAGTAGAAAAGCAATTCTGTGCAATGACAACAGATGAATTTCTCTCCTTTTTCCTGAACAATATGTTCAAATCTTGTAGCATGTTGAATCTGATGTATCAACTTACTTGTTTAATAGGGAAAATTAGAAAACATTGTAAAAATGATTACAGGAACAGCATTTTTAAAAAAAATATATGCCTTCTCCCACCTTTGCATATACAGTGACCAAGATAACGGAATGGTAAGTCCTTTATCATTCTTGGC
Source organism: Sphyrna mokarran (assembly GCA_024679065.1). Taxonomy (NCBI): domain Eukaryota; kingdom Metazoa; phylum Chordata; class Chondrichthyes; order Carcharhiniformes; family Carcharhinidae; genus Sphyrna; species Sphyrna mokarran. Next base: position 119,124,637 of record JAGIQG010000008.1, on the reverse strand, counting down.
AAAGCCAATAAATTCACTGAAGTGACCTCCTCTGTCTGTGCTAATTGCAAAGTTACAGCACAGCAAATTATTATGTTTTGCTTCAAGATCCAGTGGCTAAGAAACCAATTACACATATACCTAAAGCACTGTGCTTGTGTGGGTTTTCTCCGGGTGCTCCGGTTTCCTCCCACATCCCGAAGATGTGCTCTTAGGCTGATTGGCAGAACAAATTCTCCCTAAATTGTCTCAAATTTGGTTTCAATGCATAGATCTATAAACATGGACAGGAATCATGGGTAGAAATGGGGTAAACATTGAAGAGGCGGCGGGGGCTCGTTGGGCCGAAGGGCCTGTTTCCTGAGCTGTTTTGTTCTTTATTCTTTGTTCTAGTACTAACCACTGTGCACAGTGATACAATAGTTAGCATTGCTTCCTCACAATGCCAGGGACCTGGGTTCGATTTCTGGCTTGGATCACTGTCTGTGCAGAGTCTGCATGTTCCCTCTGTGTCTGCCTGGTTTATTCTGGGTGCACTGTTTTCCCCCCATTGTTTGAAAGACATGTTTGCTAGGTGCTTTGGCCAAGCTAAGTTCTCCCTCAACGTATCCAAACAGGGACTGGAGTGTGGCCTCTAGGGGATTTTCACAGTAACTTCATTGCAGTGTTAACGTAAACCTACTTGTGACAATAATAAATGCATTTTAAACTTTAATTTTTCATTGGATCTGGGAGTCACTAGCAAGGCCAGTATTTGTTTGTCCGGCAACTGAGTGGAAATCTGACTTGTGTCTTGTTTTTAATTAGTCTCTAGTGGTGCTGTTAGTTTTGGATAATGTCAGTGCCAGGCCATTGAACAGGGCAGTTAAGAGTCAACCACGTTGCCATGGATCTAGAGTCATATAAACCAGGCCAGGTAAGGATGGCAGATGTCCATCTCTCAAGGGCAATACACGGCTGAGAGACTAGATTTCAACTGCAGTTTTAAAAAATTAATTGAATTTAAAATTCACCAGTTGCCACAATGGGATTTAAACCAAAGCCCCCAGGTCATTCACGTGGAGTAGTAATCCAGTGTCATTACAACATCATCACCCTGTGTATAGCACAGCTGGATGTGATCGAGAATATTGTCAGAAAAATAGATTTTGCACAGAACTTCAAACAAGGAGAGAGAAGCAGAATGACTGATAGAAATTGGACATCGGCATGAAGAACGACACTTTAGCACAGTGGTTAGATTTGCTGCTTCATAATGCCAGGGACTCGGGTTCAATTCCTGGCTAGGATCACTGTCTGAGCGGAGTCTGCATGTTCTCCCCGTGTCTGTGCCGGTTTTCTCCGGGTGCTCCGGTTTCCTCCCACAGTCCGAAAGGCATGCGGATTAGGTGCATTGACCCAAATGGGCACTGGACTGTGGCGACCAGGGGAATTTCACAGTAACTTCTTTGCAGTTTTAATGTAAGGCTTACTTGCGACTAATAAATAAATTTCTTTAAAAAAAATGTGGCTGAATACTCTACCTCCAAAAGATGGGGGATGAAGGAAAGCCAAAATCAAAGGAAAGAAGAGAAGCAGAGGGGTTGGGGTAGAGGCAGAGATTGCACATGTAACAAACCCAAAGCCTGGGTAGAATTTGAATATCAGCTTTTGAGCTAGAATAAACAATGTTGAGAATGATTGGAAAATGTGAGGGAAGTGTTGTCATTCCAGGGAGCTCCGATCTATTTACATTCTAAGAACTGCTCGGAAGCCTCTGTCCAGTCAGTAAGGGCATCTTGTTGCTATGTTTTGTGGGGATTACAGACAATGAAATGGCTACACAGTTAAATAGTCAATCAGTGTTTATAAGTCTACATGAGGAATAAGCACGAGGGTGTGTAACCAGGCACCAGAATGAGTCATTAGTTTCTAGAAAGAATGTGGGGGTGGGGGAGTGGCGGGGGATGTTGGGGGTGGGTATGGGATTTAGCAGACAAGTTGATTAATCATGACTTGTTTTTAATTAGCCTCTAGTGGTGCTGTTACTTATGGATGAAGTCAGTGCAATAGTGAGAGAGGTTATTGGCTCAGAAAATCCAGATTTAGAATCAGCCTGGGTGGAGATAAGAAGCAACAAGGGGCAGAAAGCATTAGTGGGAACTGTCAACAGGCCTCCAAACAGTAGTGGTAAGGTAGGAGATAGCATTAAACAGGAAATTTGGGATTCATATAACAAGGGTGCTACAGTAATCATGGGTGACTTTGATCCACATTTGGATTTGACAAATCAATTTAGCAAAACTGCTAAACGCTGTTTAGCAATAATATTGAATTTTTGGAGTGCACACAGGATAGTATTTTAGAGCAGCGTGTTGAATAACCAGCTCGGGAACATGCTTCCTAGATTTGGTAATGTGCAACGAGAAGGGGTTAATTGATAATATTGTTGTACGGGGTCCTTTAGGAAACAGTGACCAGAACATGGTAGAAATCTTCATCAGGATGGAAAGTGAAGAAATGTGTCTCCTTAGAGCCATTGAACCCTACAGTGGAGAAAGAGGCCCTTCGGCCCATCGAGTCTGTATTGAACACAATCCCATCCAGGCCCTACCCCCATATCTCTACATATTATACCCACTAATCCCTCTAATCTACGCATCCCAGGACACTAAGGGGCAATTTCTTAGCATGGCCAATCAACCTAACCCACATATCTTTGGGTGTGATAGGAAACCAGAATACCTGCAGGAAACCCACGCAGACATGAGGAGAATGTGCAAACTCCACACAGACATTGACCCGAGCCGGGAATCGAACCAGGACCCTGGAGCTGTGAAGTAGCAGTGCTTCCATGCCGTCCCTGTAATCCAAAATTGGGTCTGAAATCTAAACAAAGAAACCTACAAAGACGATGACTAATATTTAAGTGGGACGTATGCATTGCAACACAAGAAAAATGGCCCAACATGGGGTTACAAATGAAATTAAGGATAGCATTTGATCCAAAGGGAAATAATTTTAAAGTTTATTTATTAGTGTCATAAGTAGGCTTACATTAACACTGCAATGAAGTTACTATGAAAATCCCCTAATCACTCTGGCGCCTGTTCAGGTACACTGAGGGAGGATTTAATGCACCTAACCAGTGCATCTTTTAGACTGTGGGAGAAAATCAGAGCACCTGGAGGAAACCCACGCAGACACAGAGAGAATGTACAGATTTCACACAGACTGATCCAAGCCAAGAATCTTTGAGCCACCATATTGCCCATATAAAAATATAAAAATCATATAATAATAATAAAATCATATAAAAATTGCTGGGGAAAAGTGGTGAGAATTAGGAGAAGTTCAATATTCAGCAAAATTGGGACAAAAAAATTGATTAAGAGGAAAAAAATGGAATATGAGTGTAAACTTGCAAAAACATAAAAGTAGACTGTGAAAGGTTTTATCCGTATATAAAGAGAAAAAGATTAGTGAAGCCAAATATAGACAAGATTAAGAATTGGTTAGCAGACAGAAAACAGAGAGTAAGAATAAATGGGTCTTTTGTGATGTGACAGTGAATAGAATGTCCTAGAGAAATGAGTTCCTGGGCCCTATTCATAACACACAACAATGAATTGGATGAGGGAACCAAAAGTAATATTACCAAGTTTGCCGGTGACACAAAACTTGGTGGGAACGTGACTTGTGAGGAGGATGTTAAAGGACCTTCAAGGTTATTTAGACAAATTGAGTAAGTGGGCAGATTATAGAATCCCTACAGTGCAGAAAGAGGCCATTTGGCCCATCGAGTCTGCACCAACAACAATTCCACCCAGGCCCTAACCCCGAAATCCCACATATTTATGCTATTAATCCCTCTAATTTACATATTCTGGGACACTAAGAGGCAATTTAACGTGGCCACTCAACCTAACCTCCACATCTTTGAACTGTGGGTGAAAACTGGAGCACGCAGAGGAAACCTACACAGACATGGGGAGAATGTGTAACTCCATATAGACAGTCACCCAAACTGGGAATCGAACCCAGGTCCCTGGCACTGTGAGGCAGCAGTGCCGACCACTGTGCCTCTGTTCTGCCCAAATATATGGCAGATGCAGTATAACATGGATAAATGTGAAGATATCCACTTCAGATGGGGAAACAGAATGGCGGAGTATTATTTAAATGATGACAGATTGGGAAATGTTGATGTTCAAAGGAACCTGGGATCCTTGTACACCAGTCATTGAAAGCAAGCATGCAGATACAGCAAACTGTTAGAAAAACAAAAAATATGGTGACCATCACTACCTTGGTGGGACCACACCTGGCATATTGTATGCTGTTTTGATCTCCCCGTCTAAGAAACATATACTCGCCATGGAGGCAATACAGCAAAGTTTCACCATACTGATTCCTGGGATGGCAGGATTACCATCATGTGGAAATGCCGGCGTTGGACTGGGGTAAACACAGTAAGAAGTCTGACAACACTACATTTAAGTCCAACCAATTTATTTGATAGTAAACTCACAAGTTTTCGGGGTTTGCCCCTTTGTCAGGTGAATGGAGAGTCCTGGCCTTAGACAGAGCATATAACAGACAGTTTACAGGTTACTGATTAGAATTTACTATCAAATAAATCGGTTGGACTGGTGTTGTCAGAATTACCAACTGTGGAGAGATTGTGTCGACTGGACCTGTATTCACTGGAATTTAGAGGAATAAGAAGGGACCTCATTGAAACATATAAAATTCTGGACAGACTGGATGCAACATCTGGCTGGGGATTTAGAACAAGAAGTCACAATCTCAGGATAAGGGGAAGGCCATTTAGAATTGAGATGAGGAAAAGTTTCTTCATTCAGATGATGGTAAACTTGTGGGATTTTCTACCACAGAAGGCCGTGGAGGCCAGATTTTTGAACATATTTAAGAAGCTAATCGATTCCAAGGCTCTAAAGCTGTCAAGGGATATGAGGAGAGCACGGAGTATGGCTTTGAGATAGAGGATCAGCCTATGTTTTATGTTTAAGGATGGCATATGGCACAGTGGTTAGCACTGCTGTCTCACAGTGCCAGTGACCTGGGTTCAAATTTGGCCTTGGGTGTTTGTCTGTGTGGACTTTGCATGTTCTCCCCATGTCTGCGTGAGTTTCCTCCCAGACTCCAAAGATGAGCAGTTTAGGTGGATTGGCCATGGTAAATTTCCCCTCAGTTTGTCTGTGTGTGTGACTATACTTGATGTGATGTAGTGCCTCTCAAGTTATAAGCTTCCGGCAACAGAGCAGCTAGGAATAATTAGCTACAGAAACAGACAAGCATCTGACCTGTACACTGTACACCACCAGAGTGCGGAAAGATTGAGAGAGAGAAAGATTTTCAGTGATTCACTTCATTTTTTATGATCAGGTAACAGTATATTCAGTCCATGGAATGCCACCTCCCACCCCCACTGTACAGAGCACTAACTCCCATTGCCACTGTACAGAGCACTACCTCCCATTGCCAGTGTACAGTGTGCTACCTCCCACTGTCACTGTACAGAGTACTACCTCCCACTGCCACTGTTCAGAGCACCACCTCCCACTGCCACTGTACAGAGTACTACCTCCCACTGTCACTGTACAGAGCACCACCTCCCACTGTCACTGTACAGCGTGCCACCTCCCACTGTCACTGTACAGAGCACCACCTCCCACTGTCACTGTACAGCGTGCCACCTCCCACTGTCACTGTACAGAGCACCACCTCCCACTGTCACTGTACAGAGCACTGCCTTCCACTATCAGTGTACAGAGCGCCACGTCTCACTGCCAGTGTACAGAACACCAGCGGAAGAATATGCCATGGGGAAGCCAAAGAATTCTCTCCTGATTTTCATCACTCCACCATTGGCTGCTGTGCCTCAATTGCTTTGGCTCTAATCTCTGGTCACTCATCCCCAAAACCCCTCCTTCTTCATTAAGCTCCTCCTTAAAGCGGTTGTCCTTATATCTCCTTCTGGGATTCAGTGTCAAACATTGTTTGATCGTGCTCCAGTGAAGTGGACTGAGAATGTTCCAATTCTAATCCTCTTCCCGCATCTATTGAGCCACTGAGGTAAACTTTCATCTGTTTCCATAGTGAGTTATTCCTGGAACAGGTCATTAATCTGTCACCAACTGGGAACTTACACTGCATGGAAGATACGAAACAAATGTAGGTCATTGATTTGAATTTGTGTTTTTATTCTATACCTCCTGAGAGGGATGTTGGTGTGGTGGTAATACCATTGGGTATAAACCAGAGAGCTGTGGGGATGTGGGTTCAAATCCCCACTGTGGAAAATGGTGAAATTTCAATTGAACTAATAATTGAATTGGAAAACTTGCCTCAAGCATTGAAAACTGTTGTCCAATTGTCCACAGTGGCACAGGGGGGGGGGTTAGCACTGCTGCCTCACAACATCAGGGACCCGGGTTCAATTCAAGCCTCAGTTCACTGTCTGTGCAAAGTCTGCATGTTCTCCCTGTTTCTGCATGGGTTTCCTCTGGGTGCTCTGGTTTCCTCCCACAGTCCAAAGGTTAAGTTGATTGGCCATGCTAAATTGACGCTAGTGTCAAGGTGATTAGTAGGATAAATGAGGATTGCAGGAAAAGGGACTGGATGGGATTGTGGTCGGTGCAGACTTTGATGGATTGAATGGCCTCCTTCTGTACTGTAGTGGTTGTATGATTGTTGGAAAACCCAATTTGGTTCAATAATGCCGTCAAGCAATGGAAATCTGCCAACATTACCTGGTCTGGTCTAGAAGTGACTCCAATGTGGATAATTTTTAACTGCCCTCAGAAATAGTCGCACCGTCCATTCCATTCAGGGGCAGTTAGAGAAGGACAATAAATGTTGACACTGCCAGTGAAATTTGAATTTGAATTTTGGAGCAAGCAAGGAATGGATTTGGGTTTACCCGCTCCACTCTGAGCATTGACTTTGTAACTTTAAATGTTGACTCTGGCAGTGAGTCCCATATCCCATAAAAGAATGAAGAAAATATTTTATTACACATGAATGCATTGCGCAGTTTTAAAATATAACTCACAAATATTCAAACAAGTTTTCAAACTGGCGCCAGAGCGTGGCAACTTCTTGCCAGCTGTGCCTAGCATACACTGTAATTTTATCTTTCACTCTTATTACACTCTGCACCCTCTCCTTTCCTTCTCGGATAAACAGTATGCTTTGTCTGTATAGCACGCAAGAAACAATACTTTTCCCTGTATACCAATATACAGTGCCAGGGACCCGAGTTTGATTCCCAGCTTGGGTCACTGTCTGTGTGGAGTTTGCACGTTCTCCCCATGTCTGCATGGGTTTCCTCCAGCTGCTCTGGTTTCTTCTCACAGTCAAAGGATGGGTGGAGTAGGTGTTTTGACTATGCTAAATGCCTCTTAGTGTCCCAAGATGTGTCGGTTACATAGAAACTAGAAGCAGGAGTCGGCCATTCGGCCCTTCAAACCTGCTCCACCATTCATTTTGATCATGGCTGATCATCAAATTCAACATCCTGATCCCTCCTCACCTCCGCCCCCCCCCCCCCCATAGCTCTCGATCCCTGTAACCCAAGGGCTCCAATTTCTTCTTGAACTCGGACAACCTTTTAGCCTCGACTACATTCTGTGCTGGTGAACTGCACACATTTACCACTCTCTGGGTGAAGAAATAGCTCCTCAACTCAGTTCTAAAAGATTTACCCCCTTATCCTCTGACTCTGACCTCTGGTTCTCGACTCCCCCTCCCCCCCCCCCCCCCACCACTGGGAACATTCTTTTCCAGAGGCATTAGTGGGGTAAATATGTGGGGCAAAGGCCTGGCTAAGATGTTGTATTAGAGTGTCGGTGCAGACTCGATGGGCTGAATGGCCTCCTCCTGCACTGTGCGGTGCTTGAACCCTCTTCAATCCTGACCACTGCTCTCTCCTGCACTAACTCAGCGGAGCGAGGTTAGCATTGGGAAGCTCCTTATTATCCAGCGAGAGTCTTTGTGGTGGGAGGGAGGGAGGGAGGGGAGGGAGGGAGGCTGCAAGGTGGCGAGGGTGACAGGAGCGATGAATCGGATTGCTGACTGAGGGGGCGAGCCCCCCAGTGCCCCGGAGGCTGGTGCTGGTCTGCCCCTCAGCCCAGTGGCTGCTGCTGGGACCTGGGATTGCTGGCAGCCTCGGAGCTGTCCTCCCCCCTCTGCCTGGCTTGGATGGTGCACTCCATGTTGCTTTTGATCAGTCCATGGGAGGGACGCGAGTCAGAGCCGGAGCTGAACACACACAGTCCCGGTGTCAGCTTCATACTGGAGGTCTGCTCCCAACTTTACCTTGCTCAGCTCAATGCAGGGGAGGTATGGGGAGGGGGGACACACACACACTGAGCTGACAGCATGATCTGACCACCTTCCTTCCTGCCTGCTTTTACCCCCAAGCTTTTGTTTTTCTTTTCAAACATTTGTTTTACTTATTTTTTTCCCCACAAAAAAGTTCTGCTTCACACCAGACAAGTCTGCAGGAGGGACACAAACTCAGAATGCAGCCTGTTGCGCTGCTTTTGGGCATTCTGCTTTCCAGCCTGCTACACCAGCAAGGTAAGAAAGAGGGGGGACGGGTGGGAGAGAGAGAGGGGCCGCGGAGTTTGGGAAGGGAATGTAACAATGAATGAGATGCGTGGACGGAGCAGGGAACGGAATGATGTTCCCCTTCTTTTCTCCTTGTTGTGGAGACCTGTCACTCTTCAATACTTTGCATTACAACTTTTTTTTTGTGTGTGGTAGAGATAATTTATTACAGACACAAAGTTGCGGGGGGGGGGGTCTCTTGTGTGTGCCCCAGCCCCACATTAGCAGAGAAAGGAATTAAGTTTTCCGACCTATTCTTCACTGATCTGTATTTTGATTCAATCAGAGTTTAGTGTGTGTGTGTGTGTTTTTGCGTGTGAGGTTGTCAGATTTAATGCTGTGTTTTTGGGGGAGCTGGCAAGAGAGGGGGGGGGGGATGTTGATGGGTTCTTATACCAGCCGCTGTATCTTCAGCAAAGCAGCAGAAGTTTCCCTCTCGTCGGCAGCTTTTTCAACACCTTTACATGTTCCAACAGCAGCCGCGACCCGGGGCTGGAATGCACTGGGGAATGAGAGAAGTTTACAGTCAGCAAGGCGAAGCTCTCTCCAAACTGGCAAAACTGCTTCTTTATGCCGAATATAATGGGGAGGGGGGAGGTAGAGAAAGGGTTTCTCTGTACACCCGCTCACCCCATTATAAAACACACACAACTAGATAAACTCTAACCATCCCTGTTGGAATTTAAAAGTAACAATGTATCTTTAAGAAAAGAGAGAGAAGGGAAGCTGAGTTAATATAAAATAAATGTGGTATACTGTATCATTTCAGACGCTGTGAAGTCTGCAGTGGGAAACTCACCCCTTAGAAGCATGTGTCCAGTTGCAGTGTTGCAGTGGGGGGGGGGGGGGGGGTTTATTGTACTTTATTTTTAAATTCCTCCAGCTCAGTAACTCTGGCTTTCCAGAGTAACACTCTCTCCGCAGCCACATGGAGCCGGACACACACACACACACACACAGTGTCCCTCTCCTGGGGACGGACTGAGGGAGCCAGGTTGATGAAAGGGCCCCAGAGACAGCACTCAAAACTCTTGACAGCTTTGGATGAATCTCCCCAGCACCCGGCCAGCCCCACAAACAGAACCTCTGTGTGTGTGTGGTGGGGGGGGGGGGGGGGGAGGGTGGAATCCACCCCCCAGCCTGACTCTGAACGCTGCTCCGGGTATGTCCAGAAATGTTTGCGGAAGAGACTCAGGTTCAGAAGGAGAAATCCGACAGGTTTGGCTGGCTGTTTCCGAGAGGAGGGAGATAGAGGGACTGAGGAGGGGGGGGGGGGTGAAGGAAAAAAAGAGGGAAGGGAGAAAGAGAAGGAAGGAAAGAGGGAGAGAAGTTAGAGAGGGGAGAAAAAGATAGAGGGGAAGGGGGAGAGAGACGGGAGAGGAGAGAGGGGGGGGGAAGGAGAAAGACAGGGGAGGGAGAGACGGAGAGGAGGGAGATGAGGGGAGAGAAGGAAGGAGAGAGGGGAGAGAGAAAGTTAGAGAGGGGAGAGAAAGATAGAGGGGAAGGGGGGAGAGACTGGGGAGAGGGATAGAGGGGAGGAGAAGGAGAGAAAGGGAAAAGAGAGAGAGAGATAGAGGGGAGAAAGAGGGAAGGGAAAGAAGGGAAGGAGAGAGGGGAAAGAGAAAGTTGGAGAGAGTAAGATAGAGGGGAGGAGAGAGACGGGGAGATGCTAACCCTCTGGAGGAGCAGACTGAAGCATTCTGCTTCCCACTTTCCTGATGACAATGTGCCGGCGCCAGAGCGCTCTGGATCTGGTGGATAGACAAAGGATTAAGGAGCTCCAACCCGGGGGGGTAGGCAGGCTTTATCTGACATTCCATCCCCATGTGCAGATAGAGGCAATGCGGGAAGGATTGCTAACTTCTCCTGGATTCCTTTGCTTTGTCTGGGGGAGGGGGGGTGTTATTTCCGTCCCACTCTATAATTATCTGACTGTAATTACCAAAACACTCTGTTGTAAGAGACGGAATGAGTTTGTGTGAAACATGTTTCCAGGAGGTCGCGTCAGGACTGATCTTTGCAGTGAAGAAACCACATTGATCGGCAAAGTGCCGTTTGCAGCTTAAACTTGCAATCCTGACCAGAGAGCCGGTGTCACTTTGGCAGCACCGGGCTATGGAAGACAGAAGTTTCTTTTCCTTGAGAATATCGAATCCCCCCAAACACCAGCTTTCTGAGACATTTTTTAATATGGGCCGTCAGGAGAGTAAACCCCACAGACGGTGCTGATTTATTGCAATCTTACAGCGCAGTTCCACCTGGGAATCTGCCTCCCCTGCCCTGCCTTATCCCAGTCCAACCTCTGCAGCCTTTAAAGTTAAAAAATAATCCCACTGCCCCCTCCATTCCCTCTCTGAAAGAAAATGAGAAATTCCCCCTTTCGCTCCTGTAATTTGTAGCAACATGAATGATATTTGGTAGTGTTGGTGACGGACAGTATCAGAGCAGACATGATGGGCCGAATGGCCCTCCTGCTGTATGTGTGTGTGTGAGGGAGGGGTGTTGGGCATTAAAGGGTGGATTTAAGACACCCGCATCTATTTGTAAACCTCACCCCAAAGAGGAGAATAACATTGGGTAGATGTGTAGTGTGATCTCTCAGGATTCCTGTGTGTGTGTGAATGAGAGACTGTGTCTGTGAGAGTGAGAGACTGTGTATCGTGAGTGAAAGACTGAGTGAGAAACTGTGTGAGAGAGATTGTGTGAGGGATCTGTGTCTGTGTGAGATTGTGTGTGAGTGAGGGACTGTGTGTCCCTCTGTATACCTGCCTGTTTGTGTGAGAAAGACTGTGTGTTTGTGTCTGTGTGAAGTGTGTGAGTGTGTGTCTGTCTATGTGAGAGTGTGTGAGAATGAGCGATCTCCCCCCCTCCTTCTCCCATCCCGCTGCTGCTTCATTCTGTAAGAAATACATATCTCCTGAACACATCCTGGGGATAGAGCTGGAAGCCGGGCTTTCTGACCTGATTTCACATCACCAGCTTCAGAGTAAATTTCACAGTCCCGAACTGGAAAGAATTATCAAACTAAACCCTTCGCTGCGCTGTTTCTCTGCGTTAAATAATCGCAGCAATTTCTCTGAACCTTTTTGAAAACCCTGACTTGTCTTGTTTCTTAACTTCATCTCAGCAATTCTTCACTCCAGTTTACTTTGGTTTGATTTTCACTTCGCTGACACAGTGGATGGTCTTCACTGAGTGAAGTGGGTTTAAGGGCAGCGTTTACTGGGGGTCAGTGCGGATCTTCTCCCCAATCCAGCTGCTGTGTGAAACAGGCACAGCTCCGGCTCGCCCAGGTTCCTGTGTGTGTGTGTGAATTAATCCAGGGTAAAGCATTCCTGCTTTGGAATGTCCCCACCGCCACAGCAAAGCCTTCAGCTGTTGTGTCCCACTTTGAAACACCGGTTATCCCGGGAAAGATACACTGGAGCGGGTCCTAACGCCCAGCCAGGAACCACACACTGATATCAGTGAGATATTACATTGTGTCAATTAGGTCAGTGTATTTCTCACTCATTTAGTATCTCACTCAAGAACAGCTTCTTCTCTGCTACCATCAGACTTTTGAATGGACCTACCTGATATTAAGTTGACCTTTTCTCTACAGTATTCACACAGGAAAAAGACAATGTTGTCAAGGAGAATACTGAGATACAGACCATTAGACTCGACAGGATTGAGGTTCATAAGGAGGAGATATTAGCAACTCTGGAAAATATGAAAATAGATAAATCCCCTGGGCCGGATGGGATTTATCTCTGGGAGACTAGGGAGGAGATTGCAGAGCCTTTGGATTTGATCTTTCAGTCCTCATTGGCTACAGGAATAGTGCCAGAAGACTGGAGGATAGCAAATGTTGTCCCCTTGTTCAAGAAGGGGAGTAGAGACAACCCTGATAATTTATAGATCAATGAGCCTTACTTCTGTTATGGGCAAAGTTTTGGAAAGGATTATAAGAGATAGGATTTATTATCATCCAGAAAGGAATAATTTGATTAAGGAGAGTCAGCACAGTTTTGTGAAGGGTAGGTTGTGCTCACAAACCTTTTTGAGTTCTTTGAGAAGAGGTGGATGAGGATAAAGCAGTTGATGTGGTGTATATGGATTTCAGTAAAGCATTTGACACAGTTCCCCATGGTAAGCTTTTGCAGAAGATACAAAGACATGGGATTGAGGGTGATTTAGCGGTTTGGATCAGAAATTGACTAGCTGTAAGAAGATAGAGAATGGTGGTTTATGGGAAATGTTCATCCTGGAGTTCAGTTACTAGTGGTGTACTGTAGGGATCTGTTTTGGGGCTACTGCTTTTTATCATGAGTATAAATGACCTGGATGAGAGCGTAGAAGGATGGGTTAGTAAATTTGCAGATTACACTAAAGTTGGTGGAGTTGTGGACAGTGTGGGAGGATGTTGCAGGTTATAGAGGGACACAGATAAGCTGCAGAGCTGGGCTGAGAGGTGGCAAATGGAGTTTAATGCAGAGAAGTATGAAGTGATTCACTTTGGAAGGAGTAACAGGAATACAGAGTACTGAGCTAATGGTAAGATACTTGGTAGTGTGGATGAGCAGAGAGATCTTGGTATCCATATGCATAGATCCCTGAAAGTTGTCACCCAGGTTGATAGGGTTGTTAAGAAGGCGTGTGGCGTGTTAGTTTTTATTGGTAGAGGGATTGAGTTTCGGAGCCATGAGGTCATGTTGCAGCCGTACAAAACTCCAGTGCAGCCACACTAGGAATATTCTGTACAGTTCTGGTCACTGCATTATAGGAAGGTTGTGGAAAGCATCGGAAACGGTGCAGAGGAGATTTATCAGGATGTTGTCAGATGAAGTGGTGAATTTTTAACATTTAAAAAAATCTTGGACAAGTACATGGATGAGAGGGGTGTGGAGAGATATGGTCCAGGTTCAGGTCAGTGAGACGAGGCAGAAAAATGGTTCAGCACAGCCAAGAAGGGCCAAAAGGTCTATTTCTGTGCTGTAGTGTTCTATGTTTAGCTGGTTTGGTTGGAAGGTCTTATGAGGAAAGGCTGAGGGACTTGAGGCTGTTTTCGTTAGAGAGAAAGAAGTTAAGAGGTGACTTAATAGAGGCATATAAAATGATTAGAGGATTAGATAGGGTGGACAGTGAGAGTCTTTTTCCTCAGATGGAGGTGGCTAGTATGAAGGGATATAGCTTTAAATTGAGGAGTGTTAGATATAGGACAGGTGTCAGGGGTAGGTTCTTTACTCAGAATGGTAAGAGCATGGAATGCCCTGTCTGCAGCAGTAGTGGATTTACCAACATTAAGGGCATTTAAATGGTCATTGGATAAACATATTGGATGATATTAGAATAGTGTAGGTTAGATGGGCTTTAGATTGGCTTCACAGATCGGCGCAACATCGAGGGCCGAAGGGCCTGTACTGTGCTGTAATGCTCAATGTTCTATGGTTGTAACATTACAGTCTGCACCTTCCCTTTTCTCTTATATACTCTGTGAATGGTATATTTTAGTCTGTTTAACATGCAAGAAGCAATATTTTTCGCTGTAAGTGATAATAATAAATCAAAAGCAAATACATAGGGTGGCGTTTTCTGGCTTTGCTGACCTCCTGCCCGAGGTCAACGGATCTTTCCATGATTCCCGTATTGGGCGGGATAATAAAATTCACCCCATGGTATCCCACTCTGTGCTGTTAGATTGTGTGAATTAGCTCAATATAGAATTCTAGATATTTATATCGATAAAGGGGTGGTGATGTCCCAGTGGCTTTATCGCTCAACTATTAATCCAGAAATTTGGCTAATGTTCCGAGGACCCGGGTTTGAATCCCGGTGCAGCAGATGGTGGAATTTGAATTCAGTAGAAAAAAATCCAGAATTAAGAATCTATTGATGACCATGAAAGAATTGTCGATTGTCGGAAAAGCTCATCTGGTTCACTGATGTCCTTTAGGGAAGGAAATCTGCCATCCTTACCCGGTCTGGCCTACATGTGACTCCTGAGCTACAGCAATGTGGCTCTTATAGGTCTAGCAAGTTATCACTCAAGACTTGGATGTCAGATTGTGTGGTTTCAATCAATAGAGGTTTGTAGATATTTATATTTCTATGTGCGTCAAGTCCAGATTTATGGATTGTGGATGAAATATATGCCTGAAATTGGCATGTGTATACATTATTCATTTACAAGCTGTATCTGATATGTATTTCAACTTAAGACCATAAAATATGGGAGCAGAATTAGGGCATTCGGCCCATCGAGTCTGCTCTGCCATTCAATCATGGCTAATATTTTTCTCATTCCCATTCTCCTGCCTTTTCCCCTTAACCTCCAATCCCCTTATTAATCAAGAAGCTATCTACCTCTGTCTTAAAGTTACTCAATGACCCAGCCTCCATAGCCTTCTGTGGCAAAGAGTTCCACAGATTCATCACTCTCCAGCTGAAGAAATTCCTCCTCATCTCTGTTTTAAAGGATCATCTCGTTAGCCTAAAGTTGTGCCCTCTGATTCTTGTTTCTCTTACTAACGGAAACATCCTCTCCACCTCCACTCTATCCAGGCCTCGCAGTATCCTGTAAGTTTTAATAAGATCCCCCCCTCATCCTTCTAAACTCCAATGAGTTCAGATCCAGAATCTTCAACCGTGCCTCATACAACAATCTCTTTATTCCAGGGATCATTCTTGTGAACCTCCTCTGAACCCTTTCCAAGGCCAGCATATCCTTCCTTAGATATGGGCCCCAAAACTGCTCACAATGTTCCACAAGGGGTCCGACCAGAGCCTTTAGCTTCAGAAAAGTTTTGGGTATCACATAGACCCAAGATCAGCTGAAGTGTCAGGTGATGGCAGTGTTCATGCTTTTGGTTCTATGTAGATGGTGTGGTTTACACAGGAGACCAGTTGGACTGGTGGGGGGTTGGGATTTGTGGTCAGCGAGTGTCAGGACCCTGCGGAATTCTCTTGTTTTCCCCCCGGTCTGGCTGCACTGGACAGTGGTGATGCAGGCTCCTGCGCTGGTTGCTGTTGCGCCTCTTGTTTAAACGTCAGGAAGCAGATGATAGCAGAGCTTCACTCAGACTGTGCAGGCAAGCGGGCAACATGACTCAACAGTTATGCAGTGTTGTTGGACAGGAAAGGATTGCACGGGATTCAGTTCAGAAATAGGAACACAAGCGGGTCAATTGATACCTCAGTGGGCAATACAAAATAGAGAGGCTTTCTGAAGTTTAGAGAAATATCATTTGCTGCAGCTCGAGAAACATTTCCCACATGTTTTGCCGGTAAATAGGCTTCAAGGACTCAGAGTGGGCAGAATTAAACAACAGCATTTCTGCTGAGCTAAGCAATCTGGGCCCAGGGTGGCACTGGAAACATTACAAAAGGTACCGTTGACACCAAACTAGGGACGGTCAGGGTTTCAGCTTTGATTCGCTGTCGGGGTCACACCCCCCCACCCTGTGATTAATGTACCCAGGGTGCAGAGCAGAGCGGATGAGGATAGAAACTGGTGATTGGATAACCTCATCCGCACGGCCTTGCCACCTCTTTGGAAGTTGGCCACTCGACCCAGGTCAGGAGAGAGCCAGTGCGGTCGACGGAAATGGATGAATGAGTCACAGCTGTCAGGAGAGGAAGCATTAGGGGAAAATGGAAGAGAAAAGTGTGTGCATCATTGCTGAAGCAGATTTATATAGTGCCGCGCTTCCAGTCAGTAAATTTGTCCCTGTCTCAGTAATGAACACAACAGCTGCTGCTGTGGTTTTTTTTCTCTCTGAGTTCAGTCTGCTTGGGGGCCTGAGTGACATCACATTATCATCCTTACTAAAGCCCCTCTGTGACTAGATCCAGGATTTGTGGCTGCAGCAGTTTAATATCAGGGCATCCCGAATCTTTGTTACTACAAAATTAAAGATAGCAAACTGTTTTCGGCATTACAGATAATCTTGGTAGGAGCAGGCGCCTTTGGCCCTTCGAGATTGCTGCATTGTTCAGTAAGATCATAATAGGTCTCCTGTTTCAACTCTGCCTTCTCGTTCTATCCCGCACTCTTCAGTTAGAAGAATAGGAGAAACATCACAGTACAAAAGGAATCCATTTGGTCCATCAAATCTGCACAAACTTTCTGATAGAACACTTTACCCAGGCATCTTTTCCCCCATTCCATCCTTATAACCCCACACATTTAACATGCCCAATCCATCTAACCTACACATCATGGGACACTCGGGGACAATTTAACAAGACCAATGCACCTAACCTGCACATCTTTGGACTGTAGGAGAAAACCGGAGCACCCAGAGGAAACTCATGCAGATACGGGAGAGCATGCAGACTCTGCACAGGCAGTGACCCGAGGCCAGAATTGAACCTGGGTTCCTGGCACTTTGAGACAGCAGTGTAACCATATGCCACTGTGCACCCTAATTAGTAGTCCAAAATCTATCAACTCTGACTTGAATATACACTGACTGAGCATCTCTTCCTCTCTGGATTAGAGAATTCCAAAGATTAACAACCATTCCGTTCTTGAATTCTCTCCCTGTCAATCCTAAATGGCCAAACCCTGATTGCAAGATCACAACTTTGTGTTCTGGATAAAACATTTTCCTAACATCTACTCTGTCAAGGTCCTTGAGAATTTTATGTGTTTCGATTAGATTACCTCTCATTCTGATAAACTCCAGGGAATATAGATCGAGCCAAATTAAATTCTTAAGAGGACAATCTCCTCATCGAAGACACCAATCTAATGGACCCTCTAATCCAGTCTGTCCATCCAGGGATACAGAGACGAAAGCTGCGTCTAATACTCCAGGTTTAGCCTTACAAGTGCCCTTTATTAATTGCAGTAAGACTACTTTGCTCATAAACTGCTATCGCCTTGTAACAAGAGAAAACGCGACAGTCATGTGACTCACACACAAGGTGGCGCAGTGGTTAGTGTTGCTGCCTCAAAGTACCAGGGACCTGGTTCAATTCTGCCCCTGTGTTACTGTCTGTTTGGAGTTTGCATGTTCTCCCCAAGTCTACGTGAGCTTGCTCTGGTTTCCTCCCACATTCCAAAGATGGGTAGGTTAGATGGATTGGCCATGCTAAATGTGAGGTTACCTGAATACAGCTTGGGCGGGACATAGTTAGTGCAGACTTGATGGGCTGAATGGCCTCTTTCTGCACTGTAGAGATTCTATGATTCTAAGGTCAGCCAGTTCCCTCTGGGATGCAAACTTTTCCCAGTGTCTCACTGCTCAAAACATATTTTGCTATTTTATTACTTTCTCGAACAAACTGGATAACTTCACATTTGGCCACACTGTATTCCGAAATATTCTTGGGAAGTTCTCTCTAAGTTCTTTCACACAAACTCACACCATGTAAAAGCTGCTAAGTCTGCATTGAACATAGAACATAGAACATTACAGCGCAGAACAGGCCCTTCGGCCCTCGATGTTGCACCGACCAATTAGGAAAAACTCTAACCTAAACCATTCCCTTTTCGTCCATAAACTTATCTACTAACCTCTTAAACGCCACCAAACTTGGTGCATCTACAACTGCAGCAGGCAGAGCATTCCATACCCTTACCACCCTCTGGGTAAAGAACCTACCTCTGACATCCGTCCTATAACTACCACCCCTTAATTTAAAGCTATGTCCCCTCGTGCTAGCTTTCTCCATCCTAGGAAAAAGGCTATCACTGTCCACCCTATCTAAACCTCTAATCATCTTATATGTTTCAATAAGGTCTCCTCTTAGCCGCCTTCTTTCTAACGAAAACAACCTCAAATCCCTCAGCCTCTCTTCATAAGACCTGCCCTCCATACCAGGCAACATCCTGGTAAACCTCCTCTGTACCCTCTCCAATGCCTCCACATCTTTCTTATAATGTGGGGACCAGAACTGTACACAATACTCCAAGTACGGCCGCACTAGAGCTTTGTACAGTTGCAACATGACGTTGCGGCTCCAAAATTCAATCCCCCTACCAATAAAAGCTAAGACTTTTATTTTATGCATTTGCTGATTGTTTTGGAGACATTTGTGACAAAGAAATGATCAACTAAGAAGAGAAGCTCCTCGCTCCCGGAATTAGTGAGGGGCAAGTCGTAGTTGTGATTTAGGAAGTGGGTTTGTATTTAGGGTTCCATACGTGTGGAACCATCATGTTACTGGGAGAAAGGATGGAATCATCAGGAACAAGGGAATCAAAGCTTCCTGTGTATCACTTACAGTCTGGCTCTGAAATTGCAATGATTGGGCTCTGCGAGTGTGTTAACTATAGAATGGTGCGTACAATAAAAAGACGCAGAGGAGGAGGAAGAAGAGAAGTCCTGGGGTGAGCCGGGGCGGTGGGCGTCGCTGGCCGGAGTGAGCCAGGGTGGTGAGTTCTAGCTAGTGTTTCATCTTTGGAGTTTGACCTGTGCTGAGAGCAGGGTGAGGGAACATAACAGTGTTCTACCTAATGGTTATTCATGGTTCAGTGAGAAGTTTTGTTTAGATAGTTGTTCAGTCCCCAAAGGACTTTTATCTACGGCTAAAAACTGCCATCAGATCTGGCATGCTGTTGGTTTTGATAAATCAGCAATTTGCCAAGGTCACACACATCAGGCTATTGTGGAAATGGAAAGCATACTCTTGTGTAAATGGGAATTTTCTCTGTTGTATTTTAGCTGTATTTGGAAGGTAGTATAAGTGAGATAATGTAATATATATGATGTTAATAATGATGAAACATTTAATATACACCCCTAAGACTTCAACTTTGATAAACATTCAGCAAAACATTCATTGAAATATATCCCATTTTAACTTCCATCATTTAACTCGCACGTAAACATTACAGTCTTCAAGATTCCTTTCCATTTTAATGTACATGTCCCCATGGTTTGGATGGGAAGCTGCCAGGATAGCTGGAGGCTGGAAATGAGTCTACTCTTCCGAATCTCACTGAGGGTAGAGATTCCCATGAGGACATTGTTGTGAGGGGATGCGTGTGTATCTCCGACTAAGTGGTAACGGGACCCACCTCAGAGTAAAGGCGAGGATGAATGAATGATCTGAACCCTTGAAATTTTGGAAGCCACCTCTTATTGTTAGGAAGGACGGAGTGAGAGATCGTTCCAATGTTTGCTTCAGGCACCTCCATTTTGAAAATGGCTGGTGGATATAAATTCCCCAGAGGACATCAACTCCTGCCAATGGCAGGCAGCTTTGAAACCATTTTCTGATTCCAGAGAGACCGGATCCATGGGTAAGTATTCCTAATGGGCGCAGTCGCAAAGTAATGCTGGCAGCTAGAAAGGCAAATGCAATGTTAGTATTCATGTCGAGAGGGCTAGAATATAAGAGCAGGGATGGACTTCTGAGACTGTATAAGGCTCTGGTCAGACCCCATTTGGAGGATTGTGAGCAGTTTTGGGCCCCATATCTAAGGAAGGGTGTGCTTGGAAAGATCCAGAGAAGGTTCACAAGAATGATTCCTGGTACAAAGTGATCGTCTTATGAGGAATGGTTGAGGACTCTGAGTCTGTACTCATTGGAGTTTAGAAGAATGAGAGGGGACCTTATGATAATTTACAGGATACTGTGAGACCTGGATAGAGTGGACATGGAGAGGATGTTTCCACTAACAGGAAAAACTAGAACCAGAGGGCACAGCCTCAGGTAAAGGGATGATCCTTTAAAACAGAGATGAGGACAAATTTCTTCAGCCAGAGAGTGGTGAATTTTTGGAACTCTTTACCACAGAAAGCTACGAAGGCCAGGTCATTGAGTGTCTTTAAGACAGAGATAGAAAGGTTCTTGATTAATAAGGGGATCAGGGGAAAAGGCAGGAGAATGGGGGTGAGAAAAATACCAGCCATGATTGAGCAGATTTGATAGGCTGAATGGCCTAATTCTGCTCCTGTGTTTTATGGTCTTATTGCTGCCTCACAAGTTTCTGTCAGTTTTGTTTCAGCATTCTAAATACAGTTGTTGCCAGTGGGTTCTCTTAGGGATTTTCTTGCTGAATAGGGAATTCAAATTGTTGGCACAGGAAGAATTAAAGGCAATAATCTGGGAAACTATCCATCCAAGTGAGAGGGTTGTTTTAGAAACTGCCTTGATTGATTGTAATCTTTAATAAAGAAATAGCAGTTTGAGCTTTGCTTTGGTTAAAAACCACAGAACAAGTAAATGATCTATTATATACATGCTGGCTTTCATTAGACAGTGCTATTATTACTAGGAAGACCACCCAAAGTACAGATAATGTGATGTCTTCAGGCAATAATATGTTCACTATTGCCAAAAACTAGACACTCTGATAAACCTTTCCTAAATGAAAAAAGCATAATTAATTCCACGATATTTGTAATTCATTGAAGTCCGCAATAGAGGGATATTAATGTAGAGAGGCATATGGGTGTGCAGTGGAACAAAAGAATCTTTTGATCCCTTGAGGGATCAAGTTCAAAAGGCAGTTTTATTTAAGATAACTTGCAAAGTATCTCAGTGAGTTGTTACAGTTCCTGGGATATGTACTTTAACATTGGGGGTGGCGTGCTGTTCGTTTCTGAAACATTAAGGGAGCATTTACACAGATGCTTCATGTAACTTTTCAGATGATTTTCTCTCAAGTGTTGCTCCTGTCATTTAAGCTGCTTGTGTTGTCTTGTATTGCTATGAAGCATTAGTTAATCGGGAAAGAACATTATTTTGGAATGACAGGTAAATTCTACTAAGGTAAACAGAACAATTCAACACGTGTGTCTAGAGTACAATTGGGAAAGGACTTCCCTTGCAATTGAGATTAAGACGAAAACATCTTAAGAGCACTGTATCAAAGCCCGTTTTAATTAGTTTGATATGTCTCCTTTGATTAGGCTGTACAGTGGGCACAGTAGCACTGCTGTCTCACAGCGCCAGGGATCTGGGTTCAATTTTCAGCTTGGGTCACTTGTGTGAAGTTTGCACGTCTCCCTGTATCTGTATGGGTTTTCTCTTACACTCCAAAGATATGTGGGTTAGGTTGATTGGCCATGCTAAATTGACGCTATTTGCAGGAGGATTAGCAAGGTAAATATGTAGAGTTATGGGACAGGATAGGATTGTTAGTACAGACTCATTGGGCCGAATGGCCTCCTTCTACACTGTAGGGTTGGGCCGAATGGCCTCCTTCTGCACCGTAGGGATTCTATGATAGCAGTTTTGAGAAGTTTAATGTTTTTATAAATAAAGACTTGTATTTATGCAGCATTTTTCACTGAGCACCTCAAAGTGTGTTACAGCACTTTGTAACAGTGAGGTATTTTCTGAAGTGTGGTCGCTGTTCTTCTGGAGGAGACATGGCAGCTTGTTTGTTCTTGACAAACTCCACAAAGGGCAGTGAAGCAGACAGTTTATCCCTTTGAGTGATGTTGAGTGATAAGTACTGGTCAAGAACCGCGGAGAAGTCCCGTGGTGCCGTGGGAACCTCCAACTCCACCCAAGCAGGGCTTCAGATTAACATCTTATCCTGAAAGGCAGCATCTTTGACAGTACAATATGTGTCTCAGTGCCTCCCTTACCCATGCCCAACTTATCTGCAGCTCTGCGTTGGAATCTTGCCCAGAGGACTGGGTGGCATGGTAGCACAGTGGTTAGCACTGCTGCTTGACAGGGACCCAGGTTCGATTCCTGGCTTGGGTCACTGTCCGTGTGGACTTTGCACATTCTCTCCGTGCCTGCGTGGGTTTCCTCCAGGTGCTCCTGTTTCCTCTCACAGTCTAAAAGGCATGCCAGTTAGGTGCATTGACCTGAGCAGGCGCCTGACTGTGGCGAAATTTCACGGTAACTTCATTGCAGTGTTAATGTAAGTCTACTTTTGACTAATAAATAAACTTTACTTTAGGATTGAAACTGCCAAAATCAATGTGACAAATGTCGAACACTGTAGTCATGCCATACCATCATTTCCCACCTTTCTCAGCTTCTCTGAAGCCAGACCCTTCTCCAGTGGCTCCCCCCTCCATTGCAACGACTTGCTTGATTCCGTTCTTTGGTGACCTTTCTTTGGCAATCTGTGCCATCTTCCCACACTGCCAGCATTTTTCCGATGGTGGAATGAACTCGTGCCACAAAGAGCTGGAGGTGGGGATGGGGGCCGGGGGCTTTGGAGCTGTGAGCTTGGCCTGGCAGCGAAACGAGGTGTCTCCTTTTCCCGAGTAATGGCTCTCATTACTCATTACCCCGTTGCTTCAGTCGTATCCATCACTCCCAGAGGCTTCTGAACCTCCGAGTTGGCAACATGGAGCACCTGTTCACTGTCCTTGATCGGATAGCAGGCTATCTGTGGGCTAGGACCCCTATCCTCCCCCATCCGTCCTTCCCCCTCCTCACTCTCCCAATTGGTCCCAAAGTCATAACACTTCTGGCAAAGCCCCCTGCTCCCCCAGCAATCATTGTCTCTGCCTTTTTATCCTCTTTTAAGCCTGTGTTTTATAAACACCTGTTTGGTTAAATGAGTTGTTTTTTTTGCACTGTAAGTTCTGCTATATGTCTGAGCAAACTTCTAATCACCTTCTCTTTGGCTCGGTGTCAGTTTGTTGTCATTAAGTTTCTGCAAAGAGGATGTTTTTCTCTGTTAAACATGCTTTTTAAATGTAGCTTGATGTGCACTTCCTCTGGGCTCTGGGGTGAGGATATTGATTTCAATGATCAAAATGAATGGCGGAGCAGGTTCGAAGGGCCGAATGGCCTCCTCCTGCTGCCTTTTTCTATGTTTCTGTGCTAAGGACAGCGCAGAGCTTTAGCTTAGCAGTGTGAAGGGTAGTTGCTGCTGTTTCTTCACCCAGTTTATTCATCATATCACAAAGCTGCAACTCACACCACTTCATTTCAAGTGCTGACATGTGCTGTATGTGTTTAGGGCTGAACTGAAAAATATTGTAAATGTTTTGAACGGTTTATTTTCTCTCCCAGGCCCAAGAGGCCCAAAGCAAGGGCATTATTTATTTGTTAGCCCGTGGAGCTGCAAAGAAATAAAAACATATCATCTGTAAACAGACTGGTGTGAGGATAACATGAGCAAAGGGCTTATTTTTGTTTGGGAGAAATTTTATCTGAGCTAATAACAAGCCCTAATTATCCATAAAGTACTTTAATACTGATGATATTTCACTGACATTTGAGCAGATTTTGGAACAGATTTTAATGACTGTCTGAACACATTTCTGTCTCCAGAAAATGATCCGATATCAGAATATCTCTTTAAACAGTGCACTGGTACGAGAGCTATGATGTGAGAAGTGCAGATTCGCAGTTACGTTTTGCAAAGGCAGAGATTTTAAATTAAAAGCTGAAAATCGCAAAAGCTGGAAATCTGAAATAAAATTCTCTTCACAGATGCTGCCAGGCTGACTGAGTATTTCCTGCACTTTTTATTTTTTTCTATCTCAGATTATCAGATATATTTTTTATATATCAGATTATATATCAAAATTTATCAGAATTTCCACAGTGCTGACGGAGTTTTGCTGACTCTCTGAGCGAGCCCTATCTCTGTAACCCCACATATTTATCATGACTACCTACACATCCTGGGACACTCCAGGGCAACGTAGCATAGCCAACCTAACCTACAAGTTGTCAGACAGTGGGAGGAAACCAGAGCACCCGGAGGAAACCCACAAAGACACGGGAAGAATATTCAGACTCTGCACAAAGGGACCCGAGGCCAAAATTGAACCCGGGTTCCAAGCGCTGTGAGGTAGCAGTGCTAACCACTGTGCCATTGTGTTGCGATGCTGGTGTTGGCTTCTTACATCGTGTGACTGACAGGGAATAAATACTTGGGAAACCTACAGGGTTCTGGGAAGTAAGTAGGATGCTGCGATTAATTGGGCAGTTTTACAAGAGACCCAGATCATCGCCACTCCAAGGAGCAACTCTGGGAAATACCTAGAAATTGGCGTCAACTCATAGTTTAAAGTTTATTTATTAGTATCACAAGTAGACTTACATTAATACTGCAATGAAGTTACTGTGAAAATCCCCTAGTCACCTTGCTCCTGTGCCTGCTGGGGTACACTAAAGGAGAACTTAGCATAGCCAATGCACCATTACGACTTTCGAAGGAGCGTCCAGAGGAAATCCACGCAGACATGGGGAGAATGTGCACAGACAGTGACCCAAGCTGGGATTTGAACCCAGGTCCCTGGCACTGTGAGGCGGCAGTGCTAACCACTGTGCCACCACACAGCACACCTGATTAAAACTGCTGCAATCAACCCAATGCTTGGAGTCCCAAATCGTGATTGGTTAATTCTCACTGTCCTCTCGTACTGTACTGGCAGGGGATGAGCATGATCCCATTTCTCGTGAACCCAGCCACCGTTTCTGTGACCCCAGCTGGGGTCGTGACTCATGGTTCAGCAACTGCTGGACTAGATTGAGGGCAGAAGGCCTAAAAATACATGTGTGGCGAGAATTAAAGATGATTGCAAGGGAAACATCATGTCAGGTCAAAAGCAGCTCCCCGCTGTGTGGAGCGTTTGATTGTGTGATTGATGTGGACCAGTTGAGGGCTGGTTTGGTTTTGTATTCCACTCATCCAATCTTACAACTACAAGACTTTTAATAACAGATAAAAGAGGGGAGCAGGTTGTATGACTGTGGTGGTTCAGTGGGTTTTGCAGTGGATAAGTATCCCTATAGTTGAAGGTTCAAACACCACAGTGTAAAGTTAGGAGGTTTAATGTGACAAGTTGTGCACTGACACCAGGGAGTCATCAGCAAACGTGATGGATTGTTGTAAAAACTCAGCTGGTTTGTTAATATTCTTCAAGGTGCAGAAGTTGTAGCCTGACCTAGTTTGGCCAGTTTGTGACTTCAGACCCAAGTGTGGTTGACACTTCCACACCTCAGGCAAATTTGAGATAATTAATAAATGAATGGTAGCATCAGCAGCATTGTCAGAGCAATAACAAAATCTGTTCTTCATGGCATGACTGTGCCCCTTAATTTTATTCTTTTACAAATCTTTGTGCTTTAAAGCTTCATTTTTGGAGAAGAAAAATAATTAATTGTAAAACTTTTAAAGCCAACTCTTTTCAATTTTGGCCAATACTGCATCAGTTCTGGGCCATCTTTGACTGGCTGCATTGGAGTCTGTCATGTTCATTGCTATTATGTAATACTGTTTGGGAAAGATGTGCGAACATGTAGCTTCCCCATCCCTAAGTTGGTGTGGTTCCAACATTGCAGACCTGATGGATGAGCTAAAACCTTGCTTTATCTCTTGTCAAACTAAAGAGATTTCACTGATAACCTTTTTAAAAAATATGCAATGATATAGGAATTTTACTGAACCCTATGTTCAAAGTGACTAGCTTAGGGGTTTAAAAAAAACGGGGTGGCAAGGACAAGTTGGGCCAAAGGGCCTGTGTCCATGCTGTAAACCTCTGACTCTAAATTTAATAATGTATCAGCAATATTAGCCTCATGGTCGGTGGACAGATAGTTGAAGGATAATATAGGAATTTATATCATATAATCAAACAGTGCAGAAGGAGGCCATTCAGCCCATCAAGTCTGCTCTGGCCACAATCCCACCCACGCTCTCTCCTCATAACTCTATGTATTTACCCTAGCTAGTCCTCCTGACACTAAGGGGCAATTTAGCATGGCCAATTCATCTAACCAACACGTCTTTCAGACTGTGGGAGGAAACCGGAGCACCCAGAGGAAACCCACGCAAGCACGGGGAGAACATGCAAATTCCACACAGACAGTGACCCAAGGCAGGAATCAAACCTGTGTCCCTGGCACCGTGAGGCAGCAGTGCTAACCACTTCGTCACCTTACCATCCACATAAAAAAACTTCAAATATTTGAAACATAGCATTATCTAATTTTTAATAAGGTTATTGTAATTGTGACAACAACGTGGATATGAATTGCTCCTTAAGGCTGTGATGGGTTTTAGATTATTTTGAGTTGTTTACAAATCTCTTTTCACCTGAACATTTCCATTAAAGGTGAGTAGCTTTATTATTACATGTAACGCAGGAATGGAAAATGAAGAACAGAAACTGAACTTTTATTTTGAAAAGGGCCCAATAGCAGAGTTTTGTTTCACTAACTTAGAATGGGATGAACACTAGTTTGTGTCATTTCCATACTGTTTCTGTAGCAGATTCACAATGCCATTTTTGTTACTGCTCATCTAACACACAGCATCAGCAGCATCCTTTTATTTGTATCTCAATCCCTGCTACTTGTGAAATATACCAATAGTCACATCAGTGATATTAGCTTAATTGTCGATGGGCTGTTTACAGCAGTTAGATGATCTGTAACACATTGAAAGCTAAATATTTGCTGCTGTTTTATAATGGATACAGTCGATTAAAATATTCACAATATTACAAAAAATGGCTTTTTATAAATTGTTAATGTTAAGTGCGGTGAATTTGAATTTAAGAAGCACGCAGAACTGAAGGATAATTTATTACCCTTCATTCAATTTCAATTCAACGTTCTTTTGGAATTCCAGGTTTCATGTAGTTAAGAGAACCAATAAATGACTTAAGATCACTGTAAATGAATCTTTTTGAGCCAGTTAGTGACTAAAGGTGTGGGAAGAAGGAAGGTGGGCTGTAATTATAATCTTGTCAGCTTAGATTTTGTTTGTCCCTCTCATGAGAACCACAGATTGGATTCAATTGGAACTAGGGACTTGCGCCTCTGCCCCCACCCCCTCAACCCCACCCATGTGCATGTGCACGCACACACACGCACACACACATACGCACATCTGCCCACATCCCCGTCCACACACACACGCCCACACACATTCACCCACACGCTTACACACACACCCACACATGCTCACACACCACCACATACGCACACCTCTGCCGAGGCTGGACTCATTCTGAGCCCCTCAACCTGTCAAGGACGATCCGACCAAACTCTCCCGCTGAGGCCCCGTCTGCCAACGCTGACCCTCCCCCCTCATCACCAAATGAGCCCCCAAATCCTTCACACTTACTAGAATATGTGAACATTCCACTGGCATGTTAGAGACCTTTAGACTTGGGCGGATATTTAAGCATAGCCTGGGCTGTGATTTGCTTCCCTCTGATTCAGAAGTGCTTGAAGAAAGGCCTCAGAGCACTGCCCTCCATAGGTCTCACCTGGCCTGAGATGAAAGGTTGGGCAAGACAGGGTTTGAAAGAAAATAAAGTCAGCCGAGAGTGGAAGTTCAAGTCCATCGGTGAAGTTCTTTTTGAGGTAAGATTGTTAGCCAGGAAACCAAATCTATACTCTTCTTCAAATAATGCTGTGAAATATTTCATTCACACCTGGACAGGCAGATAAAGTCTTGCCTTTTATTGTCTTATCTAAAGACCAGCCCCTCCAGCACTAATCCAGTCGTACTGAACTGAAGTGGGATCATCAGAACAGATAGTGGGCTCACATCTGGACCGGAAATCAAAGTCATAGTCTGAGGGATAAAACCTGAGTGAAGTTAATGTTCCTGAAGATGATATTGGGAACTATGGAAATCAACTCAAATCCTCCTCAATCAATAGAACAGGAAAAAAAGCTGCTTTCCTCAGTGAAGACAATGGGAAGGAACGCAACTCCAAACTCCCTGCTCAATTCTGACAAACTGGCAGCCAGGAGTTGAGACTCGGGAATGTGGGGGGCACAGCTGATCTGATGCCACCTGGAAAGAAGTTGGTTTATCTGAAACATGGACAAGGCTACCCAAGGGATTGGGCACCGATCCTAAATTGTGCTCTCTGCAAACAAGCCCTGGCCCTGATGAAGGCCAGAACTCTCCATTCACCTGGTGAAGGTGCAAACCCCGAAAGCTTCTGAGTTCACTATCAAATAAATTGGTTGGACTTGAACCTGGTGTTGTCAGACTTCTTACTGCACCAGATCAAAGAGGCCATTAAACATTTTCAACGTTTATATGCATGTGAAACCTGACTTTGCAGACAGAATTGTATCTCATGTTTACATCTCCTTGCCACAGAGCCTGCCAGTGAGGTGCGAATGGCAGTCAGGATGTGTCAGGCCCACATCAGTGGGCTGCATTGGGATGCAATTTGGCATCTACAGTCTGATCACTGACCATTCAAATACTTCCTGATGTTGAGTCCTCAGCCTGGCACTGATTGGCACTTGGTGCCGTTGCGCTTTTGACTTGTATTTGGCTCAAATCAAATCTTGTTCTCCAGTCACAGTAACAGGTTACACTGAAAACCTTCATCAGGAGTAGGGATGAGTCTGCAGATTAGATCATCGTTAACATACGTGAAAGGTAGCCTATTGTGGTTAAAGTAGATTACTGTGGATACTGGAATCTGGAACTGAAAGAGAAAAATGCTGGAAAATTTCAGCAGATTCAGCGTCTGTAAGGAGACAAAAAAGCCGACATTTCGAGTGCAGATGAACCTCTGTCAAAGCTTTAGCAAAGGGTCATCTGGACTCGAAACATCAGCTCTTTTCTCTCCTTTATAAGTGCTGCCAGACCTGCTGAGATTTTCCAGCATTTTCTCTTTTTGTTTTCAGATTCCAGCATTTGCAGTAATTTGCTTCCATCCCTTGCCTCCGAGTAACCCGCTTTATAGAGATACACTATTGGCAGGAATGGGAGATTCTAGCCAGAGTTAATGTTTCGAGCCTGTGACTTCTTCAGAGCTGAAGAGGGAGAGGAAAGTGGTGAACTTTATAGGAGAGGGGGTGTTAAGTAGCAGGCCAGGGAGTTTTTATTTAACCACTGTCTGTCAGTGGGAAAGTCTGGTCCCACTGACTCCTTGTAAACAGCAACCTCTTGCCTTCAGCAAAAAGAAATTAGAGTTTTTACGAGTGCTGGTTTTGCCCTCACATCTGGGAGTGAGATGTTAAGCTATTATTGCTGAAGTGGTGGTGTGCAATTATCTGTTAGATGTAATCACATTTATCTGACTCCAGATAAAGTTCCCAAATGAATGGCTCTTACAAGGAAAGCCTCACAGCGCATTTACTTTGTTTTATGGGTGGTCCTTTGGAAAATTCCTCAGGAGTTGCATAACTGCTCCCCCTTTAACCAGGGCCGGTCTGTAAGGAAGGTGCCTGCAGAAGGAACTCTTGTCTCCTTCAGTCACGCCGCACTAATGGTTAAAACGTCAAGAGCTCCCATTTCAAACCTCCCAGCAGCACGGAACGAGCTGCTTTGACGCGGAATCCACAGAGGCCACTCTGAAAGGACTGTTCCAATGAAGTGTTTCTACTCGCTGACTTCATTAGTAACCATTCTTGGGACAATGTTTGCCATTCTAAATGATGTTTGAAAAGCCTGTTTGGTGCTTTGCAGTGAGGCGATATTGTTTGTTTAATAGAGCCTGCTGCTTGAGGCTGCCTTTGATTTGAGCTCGGAGGGGCAGGCAGTGTGAATGTGGACAATGGGGTAGAAAACGTGACATTGCTATGCTGTGCGTGTTTGCAGCAGAACCGTCTTTGTGCCAATGGAAATGTCTGCTTGCCAGTACATTAATGCTCACAACTCAAAGGGATGGAACGTGATTTTTTAATGGCTGTGACATGCAGTTAAGTTCATATTTTTAAATTAGGGCAGTTTAAACAGGAAACTCATTGGATGCAGCTGAATAAAAATATAAAAACTGTAATTATCAAGAAGATTGCATTCCTTTCCGCCTACCTGACCTGTGATATCTTGTCTTGTTTAATTAGATCTCCAACTTTGTCACTGTCAGAAATCCTAATTGGAGCGTATCCTGATAATTGCTTTGTTTTGCAGCATGTAGGGAAAAAAACAGATAAATAATCATTTCTGCCCATTTTGTGTGTTACAAGGCAAGGGCTTTATTTGTTGGGCATCCTTTTACCTGTCCTGCGAAAGTGGTCTGTCTTTTTGAGTCTTTTTTCAACACCGTCAGCAAGTGTGAAGAGTTAACAATGTTACAATGAAATCACATGTAGGTCTGACAGACTTAAGTCTGACAGTTTGGCACAGTGGTTAGCACTGCTGCCTCACAGTGCCAAGGACCTGCATTCGATTCCCAGCTTGGGTCACTGTATGGAACAAAGAACAAAGAACAAAACAGCACGGGAAACAGGCCCTTCGGCCCAACGAGCCCTTGCCACCACCCCAATGTTCCCACCTCTATCCATGATCCCTGTCTGTGTTTATAGATCTATGGATTAAAAACCAAATTTGAGACAATTTAGGGAGAATTTGTTTTGCCAATTAGCCTAAGAGCACATCTCCAGAGCACCCGGAGAAAACCCATGCAAGCACGGGGAGAATGCGCAAACTCCCACAGACACGGGCCCAAATCCATGTATCTGCACAGCACAGCGATAGTCACTGAGCTGTTGTGTTGCCCTTCAAATGGTCCAGGTCAAGCATACACTAATGATGTGAAGCACTAGGATACTCTCGAAAAAAATCCAAGAGCAGCCCTCTCGTGACCCATCGTGTGAATGTCCCTTGTTAGACAACAAGGTGAACCAAAGCACCTGTAGGATAAAAACAAGTACATCAATATCATCTATTTACACACTTCCCAGGGACTCCCAAGGCTCATGATCCCTATTTTAAATCAGTTTTCTATACCCCTCCATTCCCATTCTGTTCATGTGCCCATCTAAGTATTTCTTAAATAACTCCAGAGTACCTGCCTCCACCACTTTACTTGGCAGCGCATTCCATACCCCCACCACCCTCTGTGTGAAAGAACTCCCTCTAGCATCCAAATTATACCTTATCCCCCTCACCCTAAACCCGTGACCCCTCGTGCTATTCGAGTCCATCCTAGGAAAAAGCTTAACCCTGTTTACTCTATCTATACCCCTCATAATCTTGTACACCTCTATTAGATCTCCTCTAAGTCGACGTCTTTCTAAGGAAAACAGTCCCAATTTGCCTAACCTCTCCTCGTAACTCAGACCTTCCATACCAGGTAGCATCCTGGTAAACCTCCTCTGCACTCTCTCCAGAGTCTCCACGTCCTTCCGGTAGTAAGGCGACCAGAACTGGACGCAGTATTCCAAATGAGGTCTAACCAACGTTTTATACAACTGCAACATTAAAGGCCAGCTCTTGTATTCTATACCCCTTCCTATAAAGGAGTCTGCATGTTCTCCCTGTGTCTGCATGGGTTTTCACTAGATTCTCCAGTTTTCTCCCACAGTCTGTAAGAAGTGCTGGTTAGGTGTGTTGGCAGTGCTATATTCTCCCTCAGTGTAATTTAACAGGCGCCAGAGTGTGACGGCTTGGGGATTTTGACAGTAACTTCACTGCAGTGTTAATGTAAACTGGCTTGTGACACTAATAAATAAATTTAAAGCTCTGACTGGTGTAAGTCCAGCAGTTTCCTCCCCGTGGTAATGCTGCACTCCAATAACACTGTCACTTACACTAATCAGCTGTTTATGTTCTGATTTGTTTTGAATTCAGTTTTGCAGAACAGTTTCTGTGGGAATTGAACCGACATTACCCTGGGTTATTCGCCTAAGCCTCTGACTTACAGTAAGATAAAAGCAAAATACTGCAGATGCTAGAAATCTGAAATGAAAACAAGATGCTCAAAAAAAAACCCATTGGATCATCTTCATGTACCCTATGCATTTAGTTAGCAATGTCTTCTCAAGATCTGCCTCAAAACACTTCACAAAGTGAATTATTTTTCAATTTGCAATGAACTGTTGTTGACATGTAAACAGAAGAGAGGTGAATGGCCTGGGTCCTGGGTCTTGTTGGCTGTTGGCTTGGGAAGGTGACCGGACTCTCTCAGCTTGTGGCAACATTTGTCTTAAACTCAGTAATTGAGCAACGATAAGAATAGCATTTCCCGTTGTGAGTCTGGAGTGATTATAAAAAGGGGGCTGAAAAGCAATATTCTTCAAGTGGCTCTTGGATTGAAAACGCTGGGAGAATATTCTGGCATTTGGCAGCGTCAGATCCCAGGTTCCCCTGTTGTACTTTAGTGCGAGGAGGATGACCCGGAATCCAGGGGAAAAGTGGGAAACCAAGCCAGGAGCATAAAATAGTTTCTGGGCTCCACAGTGACCGGCGGGATATACCAGGGAAGGAAAGTGACCAAGGATTTGATCTTTAATAATCCTTATTCTCATATAAAAAATGTTATTTTAGCTCAGAAAGCTTCCAGCTGTACTGCTCCTTTGGCCTCCCTGTTCCTGCTCTTATGAAAAGGCCTCAGTGTGCTGGAGACATCAGTCATTATTACTTAATTGTGCCACTGGCCCAGGTGTTTGATGTTTGTGGTTTTGACAAAGGATTATTATAATATGAGTTGTCGGCTCATATGAGGCAACATAATTGTTGACTTGCATTATTCACTTTCAGCAAGGCGGCAAGTCATGAAGGGAGCGAATGTTCCCTGGTTCGTATCGCTCCAAACTGGAGCATGTTTGATGACAAATTTGAACAAGATAAAAACTGTTGCAGAAGTGTTGTCGAAACCAGATGGTGGAGGTCGGCTGGAGTGGCGTCAAACGCCTGTCACCAGCAGGGAACCAACCCCACTGGGCAGAGCGTGATTTCTGCATGTGTTTGCTGTTCAGTTTCACGTTGAGATTCGTCGTGGAGAGTGGAGGTGGGGGTGTGGGGGCGGGGGTGGGGAGACGGTGGGAGGCAGAATCTCATCTCCAATGTCTGTGCCAAACAGACTGCCAAACAGTGAACTTTTAGCATCTTTTTTTCCCTGCTGGGAAACCAATAATCCTGGGCCCTTCCTGACCCTCTGCCATGTTGCTGTGGTTCTTTCTGGCCCTTTGGCAAAACCTTTAGTACAAGATGCCACACGCATCTTGTCTGAGGTGGGGGGGGGGGGCCCATTGTGGGGATGGTGGGGAAAATTGTACCCCCCTCACCCTCGTCCTGGTATTTTTGTGTGCTGGGGTGGATTTTGGAAACCTTGAAACAGATTTCCATCTGGTTAGAGAATTTGTGACCACTGGGGACGCTTGCTGAGGAAACACACTGAAAGGGAAGTGACACCTTTGAGTGCAGTATTATAACGTAAATGCGTTTTTAATTGTTAGGCCCTCTAATACGGTAATGGACAATCTAGGCTAGCGAAGGGGGGCAATATTGGTACTCCATCTCAGTGGGCCACAAGGTTGAGATTGAGTTTATTCACTAACCACCACCCCATGAATAAGAGATTTAATCCATGCTGAATATTTCCCACCGAGTTGCAGACAATGCTTAATCATTTATATATTAATAGAACTCTCATCAACCTCAAATGGTAGCAACAAGAGAAATATTGACACTTCTGAGCACGGAGGGAGTGCACGTTTCTCGCAGTCAATTAGCATGCACCTCGCTTCACTCAGCCTCACTTCACTCGCCCTCGGTACATCACTCAACAGTAGGGAAAAAGCTACGTGGATAGAAAGCAGCGGAATGTGGCATCTCTCTGTGCAGCAGTCAACAAAAGGTCTCTTTGGGTGGCATTCGGAACCCAGATGAGTTGCAGGTGGAACCTGGGTTGCAGAATGCACATCACTGCTTCACCTAATCTAAAGGCTCCTTAGTCTCTGGATAAAACTGATACAATAACAAGTTTCACCTGAGGTGATGTACCTGTATTAAACCACCAAGCAGCAGTACATATTCACACCACCGATTGCTTAGTCCCCCCCGTCGTGCTG
Source organism: Sphyrna mokarran (assembly GCA_024679065.1). NCBI lineage: Eukaryota > Metazoa > Chordata > Chondrichthyes > Carcharhiniformes > Carcharhinidae > Sphyrna > Sphyrna mokarran. The sequence goes on along the minus strand of JAGIQG010000008.1, from coordinate 119,090,395 downwards.
AGGTCTGTCTCAGTGGTCAGTCCGATGACAATATCCTCCATCCTATGAACAACTTGCAAAATTGTTCTGACCCCTGTGTCCCCAGTGGTTCTGTGATATCTCTCTTTAAACTTTATTTTGGCTAAACAGGAAAGCCTGGTTTTTGGCCCATTTAATTAGTTTTCCATCAGTGCTGATTTCCATGCCTTCGCAGCTGTCCTCGGCGGGGGCCCCATTCGAAGGTCACACTCGCAGTCAGTTTGACTCTTCTCTGTTATCTCCAACCCAGTTATCAATTTCAAAGCTCGTGGGAAAACGACACATTTATTGCCTTCAACAAGGCTCTGTCTGCTTATTTTCCCCAGCATGAACCCTCCAATGGTTTAGGCAGTGGCGCAGTGGTTAGCACTGATGCCTCACACTGCCAGGGACCTGGGTTCAATTCCCGGCTGGGGTCACTGTCTGTGTGGAGCCTACACGTTCTCCCCATGTCTGCATGGGTTTCCTTCGGGTGCCCCGGTTTCCTCCTGCAAGTCATGCTGGTTAGGTGCATTGATCCAAATAGGAGCTGAAGTGTGGTGACCAGGGGCATTTCACACTAACTTCATTGCAGTGTTAATGTAAACCATATTTGTGACTAATAAATAAACTTTGAAGTCATTTTGCAGAGTTTTGCTAGCAAATTCTAGCAAAACTTTGACTTGACTAAATTGACCGTCATGCTTTGTGTTTTGAGCCCACAGTGCAGTTCAAATACAGTTCTTCACATATCTTCAGTCTTCATATCGATGTTTCAGGTTATCATCATGAGGTCGACTCCACACTCACAGGATTAAGGCAACACCTGGTCTGTATTGATTTAATATAAAAGAAATAAGGGAACAGTTGTGTAGTTAAAAAGTGTACATGAAAAGGATAAATAATACGTTGGCTTGCATAATGCAGCAGTTTGTCGTAAGGATCTGTCTCTTATACCATTGTGTAAATATTATCGTGCGTTGCTTTACATTTTCCATGGAGAAAGTGCTATAATGCATTAAAATTTATAAAATAGGAGTTTTTCCAGGCTCTGCTACAATGTTTCATGCAGTGATTTAAAAAGACTATCAGCTCTGGCTGTTTTTTGAAAAAAACACCCTGCTTTTGAAATTTAGAAGAAATCTCTACACCTGCTCCCCTCCGTCACCAGCCCTCCCATGATTGACAAGTGCTTGACTTTGAAATAGAAATGGGAACATTGTTTTGTACTGCCAGGGAGCTGTTTTATAAAACAGCTGCAGCCGTTATGAATGCTTGCCTGGGTTTCAAAGCTGACAATGTCTTCAACTCAAGGATGATGTATTGATCTAAAAATAAGCAAAGCTTTCAAGAGGTTAGAAGGATCTTTCTTTGATGTGGTTTCTTGCTTATTTGTAAACTCCATCAACACTGAAAATAATTAGAAATTTTTTGAACTGTAGTATCAATGACAGATTGTGTTTGAATTCGGGGCATTCTTACATTGCTAGAGATCTTTTGTTCTCCGATGATTTTAAATGGTGAAATTGTTTCAGAGAGTGGTGAGTCTTTGGAATTCTCTTCCTTAAAGGTGGTGGAAGCAGAGGTGGATAGATTCTTGATAAACAGAGGTGGAAAGTTATTGGAGGCAGGCATAATGCAGATTTGAGGTTTAATCAGATCAGCCCTGACCGTATTAAATGGCAGAGCAGGCTCGAGGGGCTGAATGGCCTCCTCCTGCATCTTGTTTGTGTTATCCGTACAGTTAGCATTTGTGGTGATGATTTCCACAGTGTTCTGTATAGACAGATTAATGTAAGTGATTTTCCCAAAGGACAGAGAAAACCTTTCTGCGATGTCTCATCATGTTCAAGTAAATACCTTCAAACTTTGGTGTAGGCAAAGAAAATCAGATTTCACAACATTGTAACATTTGCAACATGACTCTGTTTAATTAAATCACTTTTACAGTGGCATTCTCAATAAAAGGAAACTTATACTTTGCATGTATGAATGAAAAGACTTAGCCGCTTCTCCCCCTCCCCTCCCTCCACCGCCCACGCTCCCTTTTATGAGCAGTGGCACTTTGCAGTTGTTTATAAACATTTTTATTTCTGCAAAGTGCTCCAAAACCCATTTATTTTCATGCGATTAAATTTGAAATTGCTTCCATATGTTCAAATACTTCAAAGCTGTTTGGAATCCAATTTGTTTTGGTCCTTTTTTTTTCTTTTTGTTTCTCCCAAGTTTTCACATTGCTCCCCGACACCACCCCCCTCGCCCCCAGCCTCATATCAAATATTAATCTCACCCCACCCCAGCCTTGCCTCAAATACTGTCCCCACCACTTCTCTCCCACCCCCCTAACGCAACAGCCTTTCTCCTGAGCAGTTGTAAAGATGTATGGGTACAATCCAGTTGCTGCCACACTCTGCTGGCTTTGCCTCTGTGAAGCCAAATGGTATGGGGGATAAATTGGTTGGCACTGCTGCCTCACAGCGCCAGGTACTCGGGTTCGAATCCCGGCTCGAATGACTTCCTGTGCAGAATCTGTACATTCTCCCCGTGTCTGCATGGGTTTCCTCCGAGTGCTCTGGTTTCCTCCCTCAGTCTGAAAGAAGATATGTGCTGGTTAGAGTGCATTGGCTGTGCTAAATTCTCCCTCAGTGTACCTGAACACTAGGAGATTTTCACCGCAACTTCATTGCAGCGTTAATGTAAGCCTACTTGTGACACAAATAAATAAACTTTAAATTTCGATAGCCCACAGTTTCATCTTCTCGAGGGCTAGGCAATAAATGTTGGCCTAGTCAGTGACACCCTGACAGAATCACTCTGAAATAAACTAGTCGCAGGGGTCATGATGCTGGAGTCATCTGCACCAGTGGATTGTGATGTAGCCGGAGCCTTAGCTTTGTGCTTTCTGCTGTGTGAGCTGTCTCAGGCTCTGAGTTCACTGTTTTCTGTTGGATGCTTCCACAATCTTGATTTAGCAATCTGAGTTTCCAATAGCGAATTGAAGCTCAGCTGCCCCGTGGGGGTACGGAGTGGCTGGAGCTGCTTTCACCTCCACCTTCTTCCAGCTGCATAACCTGCTCTGTGTGGCCTCTGCTCATTCTCCAAGTCCTGTTGTATTCCAAGGATAATGCCGACTATTGCAGTGAAGGGAGTTGGATCTCCGAGTGACGCAGTGAGGGAGGGACTGGGCTCCAGTGCGGCAGTGACTCCACAGAGCATGTACCCACTGCCCTCTCTCAGGGAGGCAATACTTGTCCTGCCACCTTGTCCTTGCCTGTTGTATGTCGGCCTACCAGATTGCTACTGCCCCCACCAGGATGGTTCAGCCCTCAACTGGTGCCCCCTCAAGGCCAGTGTGACCCCCATTTTGATGCCATGGAATTTGTTGGTGTTGCCAGGGAGGGAGAGCAGTCTTCAAAAACCCTCGAAAGAAGACGAGATGAGTCTTTTCTTCAGGGCTGTGGTAGGAGCAGCGATCAGGCCTCAGAGGGGGGCAGGCCCACTGACAGGAGTATAACACCATGGCATCGCAGCTCAGTCTGAGTTCTGTGCCAATCACGGTTGTGTCACAGCTCTAGAACCCAAAATCTCACCCATCAGTGGGGTCACTACCCACAGTTTGGGACCCGCTTCGCACAGCTGCTCAGCAAGCTGCAACTTCCATAAGAGATAGGGACAGAGGCCATTTGGCCTGTTGAGTCTGCTCCCCCACTCGATGAGATTGTGACTAATCGACTATGATAATCATCAACTCCCCTTTCTCGCCTTGTCTCCATAACCCTCGATTCTCTTACTGAATAGTAATCTGTCCATCTCAGCTTGAACATACTCAGTGACCCAGTCTCTACAGCTCTCTGAGCTGAAGAATTCCACAGATTCACTACCATTTGAGAGAAGAAATCCCTCCTCATTTCTGCTTTAAATGGACAACTCCCTTACTCTGAGATTAAAGTTTATTTATTAGTGTCACTCTCTTAAACAGCTCAATCAAGAGCACTTTAATGTTTTGCCGCTAAAACTGAACAAGTACATGTTTTGCCTAGGGCTTTGCGCTCAGCCTTTGTGTTTTCTAAAACAATTCTGAAGTTTTAAAAGAGAACAATTGTGTTTATTCCAGTCAGTAATTCTATGTCCTCATCAAGCTGAGCTAGGCAGGGAACGGAGACCACAGGAAGAGGTCTTTAAAAGAGGACCACAGAGTACAAACCTTTATTCATTTTTATACTTACTGTGGAAACAGCTCCCAATCTGTAGAGACAGCTTATAGCAACTGGTTTGGCAATGAGTGATGTGGGGTGGTGGGGTTGAGGGGGGTGGGTTGGGATGGGCGGGGGATGGGCACCTCTCTTTCTCTTATTACATGGCTCACTGCTGAAGTTCATTGCTTCCATCTTGACGCTTTGAATGAATTAAGACATGCAAATTGTAGATGTCATTGCATAATCTGGAAGATTGATGGGAGCCACGGTTACCTCTTTAAGCAGGACGAGAAAAAAACAATAATAATAATGATGCTTTTGCTCCGAGATTAATCCTCGTGAGCGAAGCATTGAACGACAGAACTGCATTCTATACTAACCAAAGCCATATGGAAGAGATATGTTTTTACCTTAATATTAATCAGAGTTATTGCGTTTACCAGGTGAATATGGTGGCCAAGGGACTTGTTTCAGTAGTCCTGTGATTGCATCAACCCGATAGGGTTTAGTAACCCCTCTGTCCACCAGAGAGAGATAAGGTCACTTTGGAAATGATAAACAGTTATTATATAGTTGATGCAGTTCATACTATTTTATTCCTTCTCAAATATGAAGGTAAATTTGCCATAGCCCCAGCTCTCTGTTTGAGGGGGAGGGGAACCTAACTGGTGGTGATTTAACCCGATGGTCACCATTCCTCAGACTGAGATTGAGAAAGCGGGGTCTTTGTAAATAACCTCAGCCAGCATGGGAATTGAACCTGTGTCACTCTGCATTGTGGGTTAACTGGCCAGCCAGCTAACTGACTCCCCAGTGTACATTACCCACCCTCCTATTCCCTCCAACTCCTCACCATCATTGACTCAGTTATGTATCTGTCTATTTTAAAAAAAAAACTCTCTGAATGTGGGAGAAAATAAAATTAAGCTGCATCATAGTTTGAGGATAAGGGGTGGGCCTTTCAGAACAAAGGTGAGGAGAAATTTCTTTGCCCAGACAGTGGAATTCACTACCACAGAATGTAACTGAGGCCAAAACATTGTCTGATTTCAAGAAGAAATTAGCTATAGCCCTAGAAGCTAAAGGGATCAAAGGAAATGGAAGGAAGGGGGGAATTAGGATATTGAATTTGATGAACAGAATGAATCACGGAGCAGGCTCAAAGGGCCGAATGGCCTACTCCTGCTTCTAGTTTCTTTTTTTTTGGTATTTAGATTTTTAAAAATTTGTTCCTGCGACATGGCCCTCACTGGTATGGCCAAAATTTTATTGCCCATCCCTAATTGAGAATGTGGTAGTGAGCTATCTTCTGGAACCACCTCAGTCCATGTGAGCTAGAGGGTACATCCACACTGCTGTTAGGGACAGAGTTCCAGGATTTTCATCGACAGTGAGGAGATGGCGGTATATTTTTAAGTCAGGATGGTGAGGGAGTTGGAGGGGAACCTCAAAATGATGGTGTTCCACTTACCTTTTAGCTGCCCTTGTCCTTCTGGATGGTAGAGGTCACAGGCTTGGGAGGTGCTGTTGAAGTAAATTATCCTCCACTATTCTGGTAGTTGTACAATACAATAATCATGGAGTTATTGACTAATCACAGCAACTAACAATTGATGTACAATAAGGCCAGACATGGTGCAAAGAAAACCTCAGATGTTGAGAGGTTTGGGATGAGTTCAAAGTTCCTTTTGAAGCAGGTTAGAATTACCACATGCCATGTCTCTCATTACTGAAATACTCTGTGCCAAAATGTTATTTTCTGAAAATTGAATCTGTTTTTGCTATGTTTATTGGCACAATGGGAATTCATATGCTCTGTCGAATAACCAAAATAGATAGGTAGAACAAAGAAAATTACAGCACAAGAATAGGCCCTTCAGCCCCTCCAAGCCTGACCGACCATGCTGCCCGATTTAACTAAAACCCTCTATACCTCCGGGGACACATTCCTTTATTCCTATCCCATTCATATACTTATCTAGATGCCCCTTAAAAGTCACTACTGTATTCACTTCCACTACCTCCCCGGTAACAAGTTCCAGGAACCCATCACTTCGTGCAAAACATCTACCTCATACATCTCCTTTTAAACTTTGACCCTCGCACCTTAAACCTACACTCCTAGTAATTGACTTTTCCACCCTGGAAAAAAGCTTCTGACTATCACTCTGTCCATGCCTCCCATAATTTTGTAGACTTCTATCAGGTCGCCCTCAGCCTCGGTCACTCCAATGAGAACAAACCAAGTTTCTCCAAACTCTCCTCATAGCTAATGCCCTCCATACCAGGCAATATCCTGGTAAATCTTTTTTATACCCTCTCCAAAGCATCCACTTCCTTCTGGTAGTGTGGCAAGCAGAACTGAACGTTATATTCCAAGTGCAGCCTAACTAAGGTTCTATAAAGCTGCAACATGACTTGCCAATTTTTAAACTCAGTGCCCCAGCCAATGAAGGCAAGCAAGCCGTATGTCATCTTGACTACCTTCTCCACCTGCATTAACACTTTCAGTGAACTGTGTACCTGTACACCCAGACCCCTTTGCCTGTCAGTATTCTTAAGGATTCTACCATTTACTGTATATTTCCTATCTGTATTAGACCTTCCAAAATGCATTATCTCTCATTTGTCCTGATTAAACTCCGTCTGCCATCTCTTGCCCAAGTCTCCAACTGATCTATATCCTGCTGTATCTCTGATGGTCCTTATTACTATCCGCAAATCCACCAATCTTTGTGTTGTCTGCAAACTTACTAATCAAACCAGTTACATTTTCCACCAAGTCATTTATATATATTACAAACAGCAAAGGTCCCAGCACTGATCCCTGAGAAACATCACTTGTCACAGCCCTCCATTCAGAAGCTCACCCTTCCCTGCTACCCTTCCTCTATTCTGACCAAGCCCGTTTTGTATCCACCTTGCCTCTGATCCCATGCGACTTCACCTTCTGCACCAGTCTGCCAAGAGGGACCTTGTCAAAGGGCTTACTGAAGTCCATGTTGACAACATCCACTGCCCTACCCTCATCAATCATCTTCATCATTTCCTCAAAATTCAATTAATTTCCTGAGACATGACCTCCCGTTCACAAAACCATGTTGCCGCTCAATAATGCATCCACTTATTTCCAAGTGGGAATACCTGGATTATTTTTGCCATCCTTTTTAAACAAAGGAACAACATTGGCTATTCTCCAATCTTCTGGGATGTCCCTTGTAGCCAGTGAGGATACAAAGATTTCACTCAAAGCCCCAGCAATTTCCTCCCTTGCCTCTCAGTATTCTGGGGTGTATTCCATCGGGCCCTGGGGACTTGTCTACCTTAATGTTCTCAAGAACCCCAATATCTCCTCCTTTTTGATCTCAACATGACTCAAGCTACTTACACATCCTTTCCCAGACTCATCATCCACCAAGTCCTTCTCTTTGGTGAACACTGATGCAAAGTACTCATTTAATACCTTGCCCATTTCCTCTGGCTCCATGCCATAGATTCCCTCCCCTATCTTTGAGTGGGCCAAACCTCTCTTTGGCTATCTTCTTGCTCTTCATATATGTATAAAAAGCCATGGGATTTTCCTTAATCATGACCCCTTTTAGCTCTTCTTGTTCCTTGCTTAAGTTTCTTTCTACTTTCCTTGTATTCCACACTTTCTTTTTGTGATCCCAGCCTCCTAGTTTGACAAATGCTTCCTTTTCCTCTTTGACTAGGCTGACAATATCTCTCATTATCCAAAGTTCCCAAAACTTTCCATACTAATTCATCATCCTTACAGCAATGTGCCGGTGCTGAATCCCTGTCAACTTATACTTGAAAGCTTCTCACACACCATATGTTGATTTGCCCTCAAATATCTGCCCCCAATATACATTCTTCAGTTCCTGCCTAATACTGTTGTAATTCGCTTTCCCCCAGTTTAACACTTTAACTTGAGGACTGTACTTATCTTTATCCATCAGTACCCTAAAGCTTACTGAATTGTTTGTGGAGTGCTCCCCTACTGAAACATCAACCACCTGGCCAGGTTCATTCCCCAACACCAGGTCCAGTATGGCCCCTTCCCCTTGTTTGACTATCTACATATTGTTTCAAGAAACCCTCTTGGATGGTCCTTATAAACTCTGCCCCATCCACACCCCTAACACTAACTGAGTCCCAGTCAATACAGGGGAAATTAAAATCTCCCACCTGCCAAAATCTACTTACTTATCTGTTCCTCTATCTCCCTCTGGCAGTTGGGTGGCCTATAGTAAACCCCCAACACTGACTACACCTTTCCTATTCCTGAGCTCTACCAACATTGCCTCACTGTATGAACCCTCCAAGGGGTCCTCCCAGAGTACAGCTGTAATATTCTCCTTCACTAGTCGTTCAACTCTCTGACCACTTTTACATCCCCTTTTATCCCACCTGAAACATTTATATCCTGGAATGTTAAGCTGGCAAATCTGTTCTTCCCTTAACCAAGTCTCTGTAATGGCAACAACATCATAGTTCCAAGTACTAACCCAGGTTCTAAGTTCATCTGCCTTACCTGTTACTCTCCTCGCATTGAAACAAATGCATTTCAGTTGTTCAGGTTCTCTCAGACCCACCCTGCTTGCTGTTTCTCTGATTCTTATTCTCTGGTTCCCCTCCAGCTAATTCACCTTTCCTTTGGTTCCCACCCCGCTGTTTAAATCCTCCTGTGTGACGCTAGCAAATCTCCCCACTGGAATATTTGTGTCTTTCCAGTTTAGATGCAACCTATCCTTGTTGTACAGAACCCTTCTGCCCAGAAGAGATCCCAATGGTCCAGATACCTGAAACCCTTCTTCCTAACCAGCTGTTTAATCACATGTTGAGCTGCATTGTCTTCCTTTCCCTAGTCTCACTGGCACAGGGAATAATCCTGAGATTACAACCTTAGAGTGAAGCATTGCTTAATGCTACCTGATAATTAAAACAACAGTACTTAACCTTTCAAAAGTAAATCATTGACTATGAAGCATTCCAGGAAGTCCCAATCCAGGGTTTTTTTGGAATCTGTCATTTGAATTTTATTTCTTTGTAAAAGGCCCTCTGCACATTCATTATCAAGCGTATCACCTCTGCATGGAAATTTCAAACAGAATGAGACCATTCCTGTCAATGTGAGATTAAATACTCAGGAGGACATGGTGTTCTTTGCATTCTAAAGGCCTAAAATAGAAAGTCTTGCGTCGCAGCCTTAAATCATGGATTAGTTGCCATGACGTGAGCAGAATTAGCAAAGTCTCACCACAATCATCTGTGGGAGTGAAAATAGCCTTTAAATCATTTGGAGATTCTTTCTTACCAGGATGCTGAAGTGGATGAGAGTGCTCAGAGATTCTCCTGATTAACTATTGAGATATGAGGCAGAGAGAGCAATCATAGACCTCTACAGTACAGGAAGAGGCTCTTCGGCCCATCGAGTCTGCACCAAACACAATCCCACCTAGGCCTTACCCGCATGTCCCTTCGTATTATACCCACTAATCCCTCTAACCTACGCATCCCTGGACACTAAGGGGCAATTTCTTAGCATGGTCGATTAATGTAACCTGCACATCTTTGGACTTTGGGAGGAAATTGGAGTACCTGGAGGAAACCCACGCAGACACGAGGAGAAAGTGCAAACTCCACACAGACAGTGACCCTGAGCCGGGAATTGAACCCAGGACCCTGGAGCTGTGAAGCAACAGTGCTAACCACTGTGCTACGGTGCCACTCAAAGCACTTCAGTTTGGTCATGGTCAGATTACGAATTATCATAGAATCCCTACAGCGCAGAAGGAGGCCATTCATCCCATCGAATCTGCACCGACCACAATCCCAGCCAGGCCCTATCCCCATAACCCCATGTATTTACCCTGCCATTACCCTGACATTAAGGGACTATGTGGCATAGCCAATCCACTTAACCCGCACATCTTTGGACTGTGAGAGGAAACCGGAGCACCCGAAGGAAAACCCATGCAGACATGGGGAGAATGTGCAAATTACACACAGTTAGTTAACTGAGACCAGATTTGAACTTGGATTCCTGGCGCCATGAGACAGCAGAGCTAACCGCTGTGCCACCATGCTGTCAACTTGTTACCAACACATTGTAAATTTGTTTGAAATATAAGTAACCTGTGCGGCTCAAGTAACTTTTTATTTCTTAACCTTTTTTCAGTACTTTGTGTGGAAGGGACTGTGTTTCTTGCTTTCTATAGTGGGAGATGTTCCAAGTGGCCATTGGGGATATGCTAAAAAACCATCTGAATCTTGCAGTGACTTCCACTGAACGGTCTGTTCTGGATTTGAACCCATGTCCTCGAGGCAAAAAGACAGCGAGTTAAATCAAGTGTGTAATTCTATTTTTTTTGACATAAGGAAGGAATGGAGGTTAGGCTGGAAAATCTAAAAGCTGCAGTTTTCTTCACCAGAGAAACTATCCTGACAATTCCTTGTACTTTGTCAAAACATTTCAATAACTCTGCAAACATATTGGTCTATTTGTCATCAGGAATTCATGGTGAATTTAAGGCAGTGGTAAAGTAAGGGTTATTCACCTTGTTCCGCACAGGTAATGTAAAAGGATTTGATTTTGGAAAGATAGTAACTCGTTCGACAACTTCAAAAGGTCCTGTCCTTCAGAATGTCACAAAGTGTGATGCAGCCAGTGAAGAACTCTTGTAACACTGATGTTATGTTTGAAAATGCAGGCACCAAATCACATGCATCAGGGCTTTGAACGCTGGTTCGAGATAATAACCAGAACTTCTGTTTTAATGGCTTTGCTTGATTAATGTTTTCCAGGCCACTTTTCCTGCTGTTCCTCAAAAAAAAAACTGCAAGGGATATTCAGTGTCTATTTCCTGAGGGTCAGTCACTCCCTCCCCATGCACAAGTTAGACAGAGCCACAGGCTTTAAGGTCTTAAGATGGTCTTAAGCATTAGAGCATTTAGTCCTCACCTCTCGCATATCCTGTCATCTCCATCCACTCCCCAGGCCCCAGCCATGCCAACTCATGCCCCTCATGCTGTTGCCCTCCTCATATTCCCATGGCCATTATACGCCCAAGGTCAACTTAGTGCCAACTGATGCCAATGCATGATTGCACTCCCCACCATCCCCCATGGCTCATTATATCCATTGCACCATTGAAACTACTTGAGCAGACTTTTTTTCAACTCTCACGGGCACATGCAGACAACTTCTTCCAGTTTTTTAAGAGATGGCCATTTAAATAACTTTGCAGCTTGACAGTTCCGGAGACCTTGTTCACTTGCAACGGCAGGTATGGCCTTTCTAAAGATTGGCAATCCCATGCTGTAGGTTGAGGCCATTGCTCCATCAAAGATGGGGTCTGTTTGGGTTCAGGTGGCCCTGCTGAGTTGAGGATCCTTGCATGTGCAAGTCACACACCAGCCCCATTCCACACTCCTGGCAAAAATAGCATCTGAGGGAAAGGAGGGGGTGTGGGAGGGTGGTGATGTTTCTAGCCCCAGGTCTTGTCCACCAATTAAGGTCACAGCAGTTAGTACTGGCACCTCACAGCGCCAGGAACTCGGGTTCAATTCCCGGTTTGGGTCACTATCTCTGTGTAGTCTGCACATTCTCCCTGTGTCTGCATGGGTTTCCTCTGGGTGCTCCAGTTTTCTCCTACAGTCTGAACGACGTGCTGGTTCGGTACAGTCTGAAAGACGTGCTGGTTAGGTACATTGGCCATGTTAAATTCTCCCTCAGTGTACCTGAACAGATTCATTGCAGCGTTAATGTAAGCCTACTTGTGACACAAATAAATAAACTGGAAGGTCCCAAAGTTGACACAACATCACGAAAACCCAGACCAACGTTTCAGAGCAGTGACTGTTGGGCTATCACGCTAAAATGTGAACTCGTATTACACTCCCCACAGACGCTGCCTGGCCTGCAGTGTGTTCCCAGTATTTTGTGTTTTATTGGCAGATGTCAGTGATACCAGACCGCAGAGATGAAAACAGTTAACATGCCAAGCTGTCAGTATTGAAAACACTCGACAGGAGCAGGGGCGAACTGAGAAACAGTCAGACAGTTTCTGAAAAATGAAAAAACTTTGAAACACATAAAGGATGAAATGTTGGAGTAATTAGGTCCGTGATGTTGTGTAAAGACTGAAAACAAAGGTGTGTTGCCAAATGAGTGGTTGCCAGAATATGGAAAGAAAATGGTGAGGCTCAGTTCCATACAGCGGTGGGGAAGTGGAGAGTCAGTCTGTGAAATGTGAGAGGAATTGGAGATAAACTCCCCTGTTTCAAAAAACAAATTGATCTTATGGGAGCGTCACTGCTTTTGCTTTCCGTCGCATTTACTGCTGGATTCCCAGTGTTCTTTTGTTGGAACTCTGGCTAATGAGCTTTATCCTGCCATGTTTTGTATTAAAAATCTGCGATGTGCAGGAAGAGCAGATCCAGTTTCCATCTCCCCCCCACACCGCACCTCGCTCCTTGCGTCGCCTTAGCGATGTGGACCTCCTGCCAGTACGTTTCTGTGAGATTGGTTGCACCTTCTTCCTGTGGAGTCGGTGACAGCTATTCTCCTCCGCGCCCAGCTCTGGACAAATAGATGTGGCCCTTTGTTCGTTCTGCCAACCTTCAATCCGCAGAGTTCAAAGGGATGTGGTGGGTGTCTATTTTCTGAAGCTGTGAAAGGGAACCGAGGCTGGCTTTTCTTTCACTCTTGACCTTCGAGTATGTGACGGATAGTTCACAATGGGGAAAGGTCAAGACCAGCACTGCAGGCAACCAGTATCATTTGATTTTTGCATTGCATGCTTTTTAAAATCAGCTTTTTATGTGCACATTCCTGGGCGCGTATATATATCCCTGCAATACATTTCAGATTTCAAAATGCCTGACCTGGATCCACAAGCTGTCTGGCTCATTTTGCCCATAAATCAAACTACCATCTTAAAATGTAACATTGCCTCCAGCTTATTTTAAACCTCTAATTAATAAGCCAGCAAGCCCCTCGACTGAAACCTATTTTTTCTCATTCTTTACACAGTCGATTACTTAGGAGTAAAGTTTATTTGCAGGTGGTTAAATATGATTGCTGTATGCAACCCCACTGTAGCCAGTCACAGGTTAAAGTATTTTTTCAATAAACTCTGTGCTCTTCTCATTCGCTGTCCTGTTGGCATTTGTTCCTGCTTCATAATGTGGGTGCTGTCCCAGATGTCTATAGATATCAAGTTGTTTTAATCCAGCAGAGCAGATGTGAACTGATGTTGCTGCTTGAAAGCTCCCTGCATCTTGCCGTGCCTGCAGCCAGATTCTGTAGATCAAAGAAGGTTAGGGGGGTTTCCCTCTGAAAAAGAGCGCAGATTGTTAGCCCAGTGCCTCTGCTTCTCCAAGATGAAACGCAGTCAGTGGCTCTGGTTTTGCTCCTGCTGTGACGCAGGATGTATGTTACAAACTCAAACGCAGATCAGGATTGTGTGGGGAAGGGAAAATCCTGGCTCTGCCCTTTTGCATTCTGATAATGTCAAATGTCGTCACATCCATTGAATGGACCTAGCTCGCATTAAGTTGGTCTTTCTCTACATCCTGGCTATGACTGTAACACTACATTCTGCGCTCTCTCTGTTCCTTCTCTATGAATGGTATGCTTTGTCTATATAACACGTTAAATGGAATTGGCAATCTATTTCTAGAAAATAAACATTGCATTTTAATGTTTACTCTAATTAAATACAATTTGATCTGATTTATTATTGTCACATGTATTAATGTACAGTGAAAAGTATTGTTCCATGCCCACTATACAGACAAAGCATAGCGAAGGAAATGAGAGAGTGCAGAATGTAATATTACAATCATAGCTAGGGTGTAGAGAAAGGTCAACTTAATGCAAGGTAAGTCCAGTCAAAAGTCTGACAGCAGCAGAGAAGAAGCTGTTCTTGAATTGGTTGGTACATGACCTCAGACATTTGTATCTTTAGAAGAGGGTGGAAGGGGGAATGTCTGGGGTGCGTGGGGTCCTTGATGTTGCTGACTGCTTTGCCAGGGCAACAAGTCGACAGGGCAAGCAGTATTCTTTATAAATGTAATTGCATTATTACAACTAACAAGGTTGTTATGTGGGGTGGTACGGAGGCACAGTGGTTAGCATTACTGTCTCACAATGCCAGGGAGCTGGGTTCTGGATTCCCAGCTTGGGTCACTGTGCAAAGTCTGCACGTTCTCCCCGGTGGGTCTCTTCTGATTTTTTCCCACAGTCCAAAGATGTGCTGGTTAGGTTGTTTGGCCAGGTTAAGTTGCCCCTTAGTGTCCCAAGATGTGATTGACCATGGTAAATACACAAGGTTATGGGGATAGAGGGGAGAAGTGGATGGAGTCTTGGAGAATCAATGCAGACTCGATGCACTGTAGAGATTGTCTGGTTCTCTGTGCTGCAGATATGATGATAGGTTGAAATTCGATGGGCACTGTTTTTAACCTTGCCAGCCACTGGCTGGGATTGCTGGAATGTTTTTGGGATATTATGGAACAACATGGTGTCTAATGGGATTTCCCACGCTGCTTCTGTTACATTCTTTATTGGGGATGATTAGATGAGCAGCACTGTCTTGTTTAGTTTATTATGAACAGATGTCGCACCTTGTTGTCTGCTGCACATTTCAGAATGAAATGGCAATTGCAGAAGTTCGACGTTTGCTGCTTGTGAATTGTTGATACACATAAACAATTATAGCTCTGCCCTTTCTGGGGAAACTGTTGCTTGGCCATCATTAATACTAATTAAAACATAATTCCAATTCTCTTCCCAAACCTAATTAATAAGTAAAATTTATTAGTATCACAAATGGCTTGGATTAACACTGCAATGAAGTTACTGTGAAAATCCACTAATTGCCACACTCTGGCGCTTGTTTGGGTTCACTGAACTTAGAATGGCCAATGCAGCTAATCTTTCGGACAGTGGGGGGAAACCCATGCAGACACAGGGGGAATGTGCACAGACAGTGACCCAAGCCAGGAATTGAATCGGGGTCCCTGGCAGTTGTTATGTAAATCAGGTCTAATCTGACCTCTGAATATTTGATGTTGAAGTGTGGAGGGTGGTGGTGGTGGTGGGGGAGTGGGGAGAGGGAGTGCTGGTGAGGGGGTTGGTGGGGGGGCTGGAGGTGTTGGGGAGTGGCAACTATGAGCCTTGAATGTAGAAGATAGTAAGAAATCCAAGAAGGAATGTGGAGAAGGTATTTTACTCAGAAGGTGGTTCAAAGGTTGAACTGATTACCAAAGGTTAAGGGATTGAGGTGAAGAGCATAAACACATTAAAGGAGAATTTGGAGAGATATTTGTGGGAAATAGAGAGATTTGTGTGAAAGACAGACTAAGTCCTGTTAGAGACTGAACCACCTGATGTTATTTTGTAAATTGTTTGTCATTTGTGAGTGTTTATTCCCTATTTACCTTGCAAAGCACAGATTTTTAAAAAATTGTTAGATTATGTCATAAATATAAGCACTTTAAAAATGTCACAAACATTTTTGAGTGTTTAGTAAAGCAACAATATTTTCAAACAAAAACAGTTCACTCAGTCCAAAGCTGTGCGGGTTAGGTTGATTGGCCATGCTAAAATTGCCCATTAGTGTCCTGAGATGTGTAGGTTAGAGGAATCAGTGGGTAAATGTGTAGGGATATGGGGGGGGGGGGGGGGGGGCGGTTGTGGTCAGTGCAGACTTGATGGGCCAAATGGCCTCTTTCTGCACTGTAGGTTTTCTATGATTCTATTAGTCCATCTTGTAGGTGGGAAAGAAATCAACACTGTGCGTGTAAAACATAAAAAGACACATTGCATTCCTGTCACCAATAACTTTCTTTGGTCTCTGGGATGTTTTGGTGGGTGCATTTATGTACATCCTATTGCTGTCACTCCATAACATGCACAGCAAAAGAGCTGCAAAACTGTTCAGTCTGCCAAAACTTATGCTGAAGTATTGTAATAAATTATAACGCAGGATGAATAATCACGTAAATTTCTGTCACGCAACTATTCCATCGCAGATACATCAAAGAAATTGCCAGCTTGGGTTCTCGAGGTCAGATGGTTATATTGACTTACTGAACTATTCACAATCCCATTTTCAATTGGAATGCTACAAAGCTCAGGGGTACGCCGTGCTTACTTTTGAATTACAGAATTACAGTGGCGGTTGAAATTGTTAAGATAGATAGAAGCGTCTGGAATACAAATCCTTCTTGAAGAATTCACCACCATTGTGTTCTCACTGTAGCCCACATGTTGTGTGCACAGCTGTAATAACAACGCCACCTGTGTATTAATGAAGCCGTGAATGCAGTGAGAATTATGCCAGATTGTGCCTGTATCCAGGAGGAGATAAAGGAAAAATAGTTAGCTCCACAAAACTTCAAAGACCTTTCTTTAGGTTTTTAATTCTTCCCGTGCGGCATGGCGTTGTAATGTGTAATGAAAAGCCACCAGTAAGTCCAGATACCGAACCACATCAGACTCGTACCTGCAGATCCCAACTTGATACCAGCTGCTGTTTTACATCGATATCAGATAGCTGCAGCAAAGAGCTTTTTTAAATATGTTGTTTTGAACGTAATGCTGATACTGATATTTTGACTGCCCAGGAGTTTATTTTTTGTGGAAGTTCGAAGACCTGAAGGCTGAGTAGTCTTTACTGACAGGAGTTAAGTATCTGATGGAATTCCAATTGAGTGAAATATTTCGGGTTATTCTTGTTTCATTGGATAAGATTTCCAGCCAGCGTGGGAAAGAGTGTGAGGAGTCTTGGAGGACATGAATTCATGTTTATTAATAATCTATATTAAGCCATCATAGTTGTTGGCTGCACTGAGTGCTCAAGTCAGCTCGGCGCTGCTTTGATTTAGCTATTCCACTTGAGATTAGTTCATACGCTATGTTACTGTATGTTGCATTATCTCCTCCTGTCTGAAACTTCCTGCATGCAACTCTGCCTCTTTGTAATTTTACAATCCCTTCCTTTACTCCACTATTTCTAGTCTTGTATCCTCCTTGTGTCTGCTCAAAGCAGGAACCTTGGCTTTATTGTTTTTCCTTACCTAATGTTTAAAGTTTATTCATTAGTGTCACAAGTAGGCTTGCATTAACGTTGCAATTAAATTACTGTGAAAATCTCCCAGTTATCACATTTGGATACATTGAGAGAATTTAGCACGGCCAATGCACCCTAACCAGCACATCTTTCACGCTATGGGAGGAACCCGGAGGGAACCCATGCAGACACAGGGAGAATGTGTAGACTCACCCAGGCCGAGAATCAAACCCAGGTCCTTGGTGCTGTGAGGCAGTGGTGCTAACCACTGTGCCCACTGGTACAGCAGGGAATCTGAAGCCAATCTGTGTCCCTCCCCACTGCTTTTCCAAGCTGAGATCAACTCACTGAGGACAACTAGACATCAAACTCCAAACCTCCTGCTTTGTTTGGTTTAATACTTCCTCTATAGCATCTGTATTTAAAAAGCCATCGAAGCAACTTCAGGTTTCCTTTCCAAGGGGATAGAACTCCAAATATTTAAGAAGAATTTCAAATCTAATAAAGTAACCTGAATGGTCAGACCAGTTATTGTTTACCCTGTCAAAGAATCCATAGGGAGTTGATATTTATTCGGATGACCGATCCTGTGATTTTGCAGAAGGAGAACGATGGAGTCTGATTTTAAAAAGCTCACTGAATTGTTCATGCTAAATGCTTGGAAGATTTACTCTGTTTTGCCAAAATTATTCAAGGTATTGGCTGATTCTTTCTGCTTGTTTTAGCTTCTGTGGTCAACCTTGGAGTCATTGGACAGAATTTTCCATGGGAATCATAGGGGGCGGGGGGGGAGGGAGGACCATGCAAAGGTGCGTTGACCTCCGGCGGGATTTTCCGGCCTTGGGGCGAGTGTGACTGGAAATTGCCGAACATAGAGTCATACAGAGCCGAAAACGCCCTTCAGCCTGTCAAGTCCGCACTGACAATAACTTCCACTAAAGTTGCGCTAATCCCATTTTCCAGCACATTGATTAGCACTGTTACCTCGCAGGGAGCCGGCCTGGGTGTCTGCCTGTGTGGAGCTTGCATGTTTTCCCCTTGAGGGTTTCCTCCGGGTGCTCAGGTTTCCTCCCATAGCATTGACCTGAACAAGCACCAGAGTGTGAGTGTGAATGAGGCAGGGGGCAGATAATGGATGCCCTGCAGTGCTGGGCATGAGACAGTTATGTTAAAGAAAGTGCCCGCATTGATATGGTGTTCTTCAAAGCTAGATATGCCTCAAAGTGCCTTACAGACAATGAAGTAAACGGCACGGTGGTAATGGTTAGCACTGCTGCCTCACAGCCTCAGAGACTCGGGTTTGATTCCGGCCTCAGATCACTGTCTGTGTGGAGTTTGCACATTCTTCCTGTGTCTGTGTGGGTTTTCTCCGGGTGCTCCAGCTTCCTCCCACACTCCAAAGATGTGCAGGTTCAGTTAATCAGCCATACTAAGTTGCCCCTTAGTGTCAAGGAGATTTGCAGAGTAAATAGACAGGGTTATGGGATAGGGCCTGGATGGGATTGCTGTTGATACAGGTGTGATGTGCCAAATGGCCTAGCTTTGCACAGTAATGATTCTCTGAAGTTCAGAAACCATTGTATTATCCATTTTTATTGGGTGACATGGTGGCACAGTGGTTAGCACTGCTGTCTCATAGTGCCATAGACCCGGATTCAATTCCAGCTTTGGTCACTGTCTGTGTGAAGTTTGCACATTCTCCCCGTGCCTGTGTGAGTTTCCTCCAAGTGCTCTGGTTGTCTCCCACATTCCAAAGATATGCAAGTTAGGTGGATTGGCCCTGTTAAAATTGACCCTAGTGTCAGGGGGGGTTTCCAGAATAAATGAGGGTTATCAATAGGGCTTGGGTAGGGTTGTGGTTGGTACAGACTCGATGGGCTGAATGGCCTCTTTCTGCACTGTAGTGACTCTATGAAAATGCAGCAACCAATTTTCTCACAGCAAGCTCCCAGAAGCAGAAGAGCAATAGTGACCAGTGGATTTGTTTCAATAATGTTGGTTGTGTGCTGAATATTTGCCAGGATTTTGGGGATAAACCCTTGCCCTCCTTTCCATGACATTTACGTTAGTCTCGGCCTGGGGACATGAATGAGGATTTGGCATAAAGCCTGGTCCAGACAGTGGCACCGCTGGCAGTGTCGCTCTCCCCAAGTGCTGCACTGAAGTATCCGCTTAGATTCCTAAGCGCAAGTCACTGGCGCAGACTTCAAAACACAGCCCACTGACTCGGAGGAAAGAATGTTGCCATCAAGCCAAAGCTTTAGGAAATGTAACAAATTATGAATTAGTGCATTGAATTTGTGGTGAGAATTATTTTTTATCAAAATTGAGACAGTGGTTACTATAATGTATCTACATCCTCAGATTTAAGACTTACATCCTTTTTTAATTGTGGGCAATTATCGGCTTACTTTAAGTACAACATGTAGCCCCAGTTTTGCTGCCAAATGCTTGCTGTCCCCAGCTAACGTACCAACCCGTCTCAAATCCAGGGCCAGCACTGGCAAGGCAGCAGCTGGTCCAAGCACCTGCTAATTATTTTCTTGCCTGTTTTCTTGAAGTTAATTTTTCAGCCCGAGGGGATCCGATTCCCTATTTCGAACGAGCCAAGGGACCTCATTGTGAAGCCAGTGGCTGAATCATTTTATTCCGTGGCTTTATTGAGTTTCCGTTGCCTCCTCCAACAGATATTTGCTCATTCATCATCTCTGACCAGCAAAAATAAAAAGCAAAACACTGTTGATTTAAACCAAAGGCGGGGACAGTGTTGGGGAGACCCAGCAGGTCTGGCAGCATCTGTGTTTTGAGTCTATATATTATTTCATAGAATCATAGAACCTTCCAGTACAATAAGAGGCCCTTTGGCCCATTGAGTCTGCACCGAACACAATCCCACTCAGGCCCTAACCCCATATCCCTACATATTATACCCACTAATCCCTGTAACCTACACATACCTGGACACTAAGGGGCAATTTCTTAGCATGCCAATCAACCTAACCTGCACATCTTTGGACAGTGGGAGGGAACCGGAGTACCTGGCAGAAACCCATGCAGAGACGAGGAGAATGTGCAAACTCCACACAGACAGTGACCTGAGCCAGGAATCGAACCCAGGACCCTGGAGCTGTGAAACAGCAGTGCTAACCACTGTGCTATCATGCTGCATATATTTCTCTTCATATCTGCTGCCAGATCTGCTAAATTTTCCCAGCATTTTTGCCTTTATTATGTTTGAGTGTCATTTGTTTGGATATTTTCTTGCATGGATTTTGGATGCGGTGCAAATTTATACTGCATGTGCTTATTGACACTTTCCTTACCATTAATAAGGTTTGAAGTTTATTTATTCGTGTCACAAGTAGGCCTACATTAATACTGCAATGAAGTTACTCTGAAACTCCCACCCCCCCCGCCCCCACTGCCACACTCCAGCACCTGTTTGGGTATACCGCGAGAGAATTTAGCGTGGTCAATCCACCTAACCTGCACGCCTCCCGGACTGCGGGAAGAAACCGGAGCACACGGAGGAATCCCACGCAGATGTGGGGAAAACGTGCACGCAGACAGCAACCCAAACTGGGAATTAAACTTGGGTCCATGGAGTTGTGAGGCAGCAGAGCTTACCACTGTGCCACCAAGGTCTGATATGGCATGGTCAAATAATGAAATGTATAGAAATTGTTCATCATTAATAAACTTTCATGAATCAGTTATCACCTGAACTCAGGCTGTGAGTGTTGCTGTGTGATCCATATGTTTTCTTTATTCAGCTCATTGGGGGATTTAAATACTCCATTGGAATAGGGATAGATCAAGGACAATACAAAGATTTGGACAGGCTGAATGTGGGGGAATCTGCATGGTAGACATGGTAATGTGGATAAATGTGAGATTATCCATATTGGTAGCAAAATAGGAGGTCAGATTATTATTTGAATGGGTATAAATTGAGAGGTGTGGATACTCAGCAAGACCTTGGTGTCATAAAAGCAAAATACTGCAAATGTTGGAATCTGAAACAAAAATAGAAAATGCTGGAAAATCTCGGCAAGTCTGACAGTATCTATAAGGAGAGAATAGAGCCAATGTTTTGAGTCTGGATGATTCTTTGTCAGAGACCTTGGTGTCCTTGTGCACCAATCACTGAAAGTAAGAACATAAGAACATAAGAAATAGGAGCAGGAGTAGGTCACCTAGCCCCTCGAGCCTACCCCACCATTCAACAAGATCATGGCTGATCTGAAGTGGATCAGTTCCACTTTCCCATAACCCTTAATTCCCTTGTCTATTAGAAACCTATCTATCCGTGATTTAAATATATTCAGCGAGGAAGCCTCCACCACTTCAATGGGCAGAGAATTCCAGAGACTCACCGCCCTTTGAGTGAAGAAGTTCCTCCTCAACTCTGAACTAAACTGCCCCCACCCCTTTATTTTGAGGCTGTGCCCTCTAGTTCTGCTTTCCTTTCTAAGCAGGAAGAATCTCTCTACCTCTATCCTATCCATCCCCTTCATTATCTTATATGTCTCTATAAGATCCCCCCTCAGTCTTCTAAACTCCAATGAATACAGAGCCAGTCTATTTAATCTCTCCTCACAAGCTAACCCCCTCATCTCCGATATCAGTCCAGTGAACCTTCTCTGTACTCCCTCCAAGGCCAATATATCCTTTCGCAAATTAAGTGTGCAGTTACAGCAGGTATCAAAAAAGGCAAATGGCATGTTGGCTTTCATAGCGAGAAGATTGTTCCTATATCACAGACTAGTTGAGGCCAAAATGTCCTCCGATTTGAAGAAGGAATTAGATTTAACTCTTGAAGTATCAAGAGATATAGAAACAAGCAGGGAATTATGATTTTGAATTTGATGATCATCTGTGGCCAAAATGATTGGTGGGCTGGATGGCCTACTCCTGCTTCTAATTCCGCTATTCTTTTTTAAATATAGAGATAAGGATGTTTTGCTGCAATTGTGTAGGACATTGGTAAGGCCACACCTGAAATATTGTGTGCAGTTTTGGTGTCTTTATCTGAAGAAGGATGTCCTTGCTATTGAGGGAGTACAGCAAAGGTTTACTAGGCTGATTCCTGGGATGGTAGATCTGTCATATGAGGAGAGACTAAGTTGGTTCGGATTATATTCCCTGGAATTTAGAAGAGTGAGAGGGAATCTCATGGAAACTTACAGGATGGAACAGGATAGATGTTCCCGATGGTGAGGGAGCTCAGAACTAGAGATAATGGTTTGAGGATAAGGGGTAAACATTTTAGAACTGAGGTGAGGAGAAATTTCTTCACCCAGAGAGTGATGAATTTGTGGAATTCACTACACACAGAAAGTCAAAACATTGTGTGATTAAAAGAAGAAATTAGATATAGTTCTTGGGGTTATAGGAATCAAGGGATGTGGTGGGGGGGGGGGGATGATTAGGATATTGAATTTGATGATCAGCCATGATCAGAGTGAATGATGGAGCAGGCTCAAAGGGCCGAATGGCCTACTCCTGTTTCTAGTTTCTATGGTAACTTGCTGTCTGATTATATCAGACCAATTTTGTTGAATGATGAGTTTGACGCTTGCTACTGCTCTTGATGTCAGTCGACTGTTGCACTGGAGCTGATTTCTTATGTGTTTGTGGAAAATCTGGGGGGCAAATCGAAAACTCAAGATGATTAATATAGTCAGATTGGTCATTCTCACCTCAATCATTAGTGTGAGTATGCTAGTTGATGCAGCAGCAGATTGAATTGCAGAGGGTGCTGCTCGTTGTGGCTGTGTTATTACTGGAAATGTCACTGAAGGGGTGATCTACTTTGGTGAGAATGGCTGTGGGAGGTAGTGGAAGTAGGTACAATAGTGACTTTTAAGGGGCGTCTTGAAAAGTACATGAATAGGATGGGAATGGAGGGATCTGGTCCCTGGAAGGGGTAGGGGGTTTTAGTTCAGTTGGGCAGTTTGGTCGGGGCAGGCTCGGAGGGCCAAAGGCCTGTTCCTGAGTTGTAATTTTCTTTGCTCTTTGTAGAAGCAGGAAGCACCTGAAGAGAGCGGTGTGGCGATTTTACACGTGAACTGTTTAGAACAGTGGCTCACAAACTGTGGTCAGCAGAGCCACTGAGGGTGAACGAGGGGCCTGCAGATAGTCCATGGAAACAAGCCACAGGGTACCTCGGCCTAGAATTCTCCAATCTCATGTCACTGTGGTGAGAATGAAGAATTTGACATTCAGTTAAATCTCTATTCACTGCAGCAGGACTGGAGAATCCCAGCAGCAGGCAGAGTTTGGAGAATTGTAGCCCTGCTATACATCATAATGGATGTTATATTATTATTCACAGTGTGGTTTGCTTCACAAACATCCTTGTGTAATATAATCCACAATGTATTTGTGAGTGTGCATTGGAAATAGCTGTGTTTTTTAATACCTATTGGCTGTGTAAAAAATATTGTTTAAAGCAGCTTGCGTGCATTGTAGTCTGCAAAAGCTTTTGATGATAATCTGTAATCTGCATAAAGGGAAAGGTTGGGAACTATTGGTTTGGAATATTGGGTTGGTCGTTGAAGGATTGTTGATGCTCCAACCCCCACTCAAGCTTCTCTCCTTCTTTAAATTTGTTTGTGGGACATGGGTGTTGCTGGTTGGCCAGCATTTATTGCCCATCCCTTGTTGCCTGAGGGTAGTTGAGAGTCAACCCACATTTGCTGTGGCTCTGGAGTCACATGTAGGCCAGACCATGTAAGGACGGCAGATTTCCTTCCCTAAAGGAATTAGTGAACCAGATGGGTTTGTCTGACAATGGTTTCATGGTCATCAGTAAATCCAGGTTTTTTTAATTGAACTTAAATTCTACCATTGCGGTGGTGGGATATGAACCCAGGTCCCCAAAGCATTAGCTGAGTTTCTGGATAAATCGTCTAGCAAGAATATCACAAGCCATTGCCGCCCCCTGTCACCTCCCCTTTCTCAAGGGTGTCTGGTGTGAGGTGGGAAAGGAATAGAAACTACCGTCCAATAGTCCCTCACTCAAAGGTTGGAGGAAGGGATTCATGCTGCTTCTGGAGCGATGAGACTTGATATATTTTCTATTGAAAGTAAAATTCAGGTATCTGGTCATCGTAATCATAGCAATCCTACAGTTCAGGAGGAGCACGTGGAGGAAACCCACGCAGACATGGGGAGAATGTGCAGACTCCACACAGACTCAAAAAAAATCAAACTGCTGTGAGATAGCAGTGCCAACCATTGTGCCACCTGTGAAATGAACTTGAACTTATCCAGAGTGAAACCGCAACAGAGACAGAAACTGTTAACATTACAGAACAAAATTGAGCCACATTTGCTGCCCTTTTAAACTCTGAATCGAAAATCATCTCAAATCTTGCTTTCATCAACACCTTCCCTTGTTGAGCAAATTGGGTTTGACTGGTTCAGTGACACTTTGTTGGCCTATTTTTAAGCACCGTTTAAGTTTAATTTCTTGATCTGCGGCAGTCATTAGGCACAGCTGTCACTCAACCCAATCTGGCTGATCTAACCTCCTAGGCCTTGCTGTTGTCTGCAAAAAAACCGTTCACTGCCTCCGGCCAATTCTCGAAAGTGAAGAAATCCCCAGCTTCCTATACAATAAAAGCAAAATACTGCGGATGCTGCGATCTGAAACCAAAGCAGAAAATGCTGAGGAATGGCAGCAGGTCTGACAGGAATCTGTGGGGAGAGAATCGAGTCAATGTTTTGAGTCTGGATGACTCTTCGTCAGACTTGAACCATTGGTTCTGTTCTCTCTCCACAGATCTGTCAGACCTACTGAGCTTTTCCAGCATTCTCAGCTTCCTTTGCTTTGCTATTAATCATTTCCTCAAATGCCTCTACCCTATTCCTTCCATTCTTGCCTTCAATGGGAAGCAGTTTCTGGACTGAACGATTGAATCCATCTGGTCAGCTGCTTTCTTCCTTCCAAATGTCCCAGGAAAGACCGCGGACAAATTTAATTCTTCATATTTGGATGATTATTTCCCCGTTGCTCTTACTTGTTGGTGGTGATGTCAGATCATAGAATCCTTGAATCCTTATAGTGCAGAAGGAGGCCATTTGGCTGCCAACTCTGCATTGACTCTCTAACAGAGGACCACCCCTAATCCTAATCCTGTAACCCCGTACATTTATCATGGCTAATCCGCCTAACCTACACATCTTTGGACACTAAGGGGCAATTTACCTAACCAGCACATCTGTGGGATGTGGGAGGAAGCCGGAGGAAACCCACACAGACACGGGGAGAGCATGCAGACTCCGGACAGTGACCTGAACCAGGAAATCAAAGCCGGGTTCCTGCCGCTATGAGGCAGCAGTGTTAACCACCATGCCACACAGGTGCAGAGGTTTAATCCTGGTGATCTCTGAAATTGTGGGATGGATATTTGACCAATCCGAGGTGTTGGAGCTTGGCTGGGCATTGTGTAAATTGGATTGTGATTATATAAATTATACAAGTTCTGAATGGAAAAGGATAATTTCAGAGGTAGCGTGATGGCTGTTTCTAGGAATATACAGAGGATGAGATAAAGTGAAAGAATATAATTTACAAATTATTTTTTCCTGACAATGGTTTCACAGTTATCAGTAGATTCTCAACTCCAGATTTTTTTTCCCATTGAATCCAAGTTCCATCATCTGCTGTGGCAGGATTTGAACCCAGGTTCCCAGAACATTAGCTGAGTTTTTGGATTAACAGTGCAGCAATAATACCAATAGGCCAGCACTTAACCATGTTTATTTGAGATGCTGAAAGAAGCATTTATTTATGTATTAAATGTGAACTATTAGTGAGCACGGCAGCATAGTGATAGGGTGGCACAGCGATTAGTACTACTGCCTCACAGTGTTGGGGTTCCATTCCGGCCTTGGGTTACTGTCTGTGCAGAGTCTGCACATTCTCCCCATGTCTGCATGGGTTTCCTCTGGGTGCTCCAGTTTCCCCTCTCACTCCAAAGATGTGGAGGTTCGGTGGATTGGTCATTGCTAAATTGACCCTTAGTGTCAGGGGGATTGCCAAGGGATTTCAGGGATAGGGTGCAGGTTTGATGGGCCAAATGGTCTCCTTCTATACTGTAAGGATTCTTTGAGCTGGGGATTTATTTGTTGAACTATGTTAATATATTCGCTTTTGATAAAACACAGAGTAAAAATAGTACAGACTTGTTCCCTGTTGATAATTATCCCTATTGGTAAATCAAAATATGATAAGCTTCTGTAAAACGTGAAACATGCCTCCACTGGTCCGTCTTAAACACATAATACTATGTGTTTGAGCTGTGAGTTGTCTGGAAGACAAAATTACTCTGCGGTTCAACCAGGGAAATTGGTACGAGTCTGTAAAAGCAGCGCACAGTCTCTTTTTCCAGCAATTATCACAAGACAAACTGTCCTGTACAGTATCAAGGGAAACAGAGCAACCATAAAAACCCTGCAGTGCAGAAAGAGGCCATTTGGCCCATCAAGTCTGTACCGACCACAATCCCACCCAGGCTCTATCCCCCATATTTACCCATTAATCCCTCTAACCTACATATCTCAGGACATTAAGGGGCAATTTTTTTAGCATGGCCAATGAACCTAACCCACACATCTTTGGACTGTGGGAGGAAACTGGAGCACCCAGAGGAAACCCATGGAGATGTGAGAAGAATGTGCAAACTCCACACAGACTGACCCGAGCTTTGAAGCAGCAGTGCTAACCCCTATGCTACCATGCTGCCTAAACTCAGTCAGGAATTGAAAATATACAATATTATCACCAGGGTGGGCAGGGTGGAAGATGAAAATTCTGGGGCAGCATAGTCGCGCTGTTGCCTCACAACGCCAGGAACCCAGATTCGATTCCCAGCTCGGGTCACTGTCTGTGTGGAGTTTGCACATTCTTCCTGTGTCTGCGTGGGTTTCCTCCAGGTGCTCCGGTTTCCTCCCACAGTCCAAAAGACGTGCTGGTTAGGTGCATGCTAAATTCTCCCTCAGTGTACCCAAACAGGTGCCGGAGTGTGACAACTAGGGTATTTTCACAGTAACGTCATTGAAGTGTTAATGTAAACATGCTTGTGACAATAAAAAGTCAACAACATAAGAATTAGAAGCAGGAGTAGGCTATGTGTCCTCTCGAGCCTGCTCCGCCATTCAATAAGATCATGGCTGATCTTTTCGTGGACTCAGCTCCACTTACCCACCCGCTCACCATAACCCTTAATCCCTTTACTGTTCAAAAATTTATCTATCCTTGCCTTAAAAACGTTCAATGAGGCAGCCTCAACTGCTTCACAGGGCAGGGAATTCCACAGATTCATAACCTTAAAACTTGAGGTGGTTGGAACTGGATGATATAACCCGTACTCGGGACATCGCAGGCAGCCTGCGATATTTCGGCACTGTCCTGGGAGTTGGAACTCTGACGTGGGGAAGAGAGTCAATATTTTGAATGTTTGCAGTTAGGGCTCAATTTGACTAAACCACAGCGAGACACAGCAACCTCCTATCCAATATCATCTGGTATGAAGATATTCCAGTTCTTACAGCCGATAACAAGTTCTGTGTGCTTAGTTTATCAAAGTAATTGTTCTGGCACGGTCCCTAGATTTGGATTCTGATTGGCAGATGGATGCGTGGGTGCTGGCACCGTGTTTGAAAGCACAAACAACACATTCCAGGAGCTGACGGATAGATTAACTTGAATATTTTCACAACAGATGGTTTCTAATAGGTGGGCACCTTTACCCCCTAACCTGCAGCTATTAATCAACGTGGGGGTATTGCAGCTTTAAATATCACTCACTGATTTAAGAAATATTTGGGTTTTTATCTCCTCCAAAGGCAGTGGACGGAGGATGATTTGCTCCCACTCAGGTTCAGGGGGTTTGGAGTTGGATGATGTGTCCGTCGCTGGATCTGCACATGTAGGTGTTAGTTGAGGGGTGGGGTGGGGTTGGGATGCTGCTTGGTGGCTCCGTTTCATCTCTGCACATTCCTGATGAAATCTCTCGATCATTCGGTGCCTTCCCAAGCGAACGTTCTCCATTTTGGTCAATCACATGGAAGTGCCTCCTGTGAGTCCGCGGAGACGTTTGACTTCTTCATGGACGTTTTGTGGAAATCCCTAACATGTTTTCGCTGTCCGTCTGGGAGTCTCCTGCTCCGATTGAAGTTCCAGGTTGAACAGTTGTTTTGGGAGCTTGGTGTCAGGAACATGAACAACATGACCTGCCCAGCTGAACTGGTTTTGAGTGATTATTGTCTCAATGCTGGACACTTCACAGTCTACCTATCTCTCTCCAATTAGCTACAATTCTCATTGTAAAAATAAAAGCAAAGGATTTCTGAAAGAATTCTCATTTAAATGAAACCTGTTTATTTCAGCTCTGTGTTTATCATTGTTCACAATTTAATAACAATGTTTTCTTATCAATGTGAATAGAATAGTTGCTGCTTTTGACTAGTTGCTAAGTATAAATGGCCATGTTTTTGGGGCATCTCGCTTAACCCCAAACTGTCTCCATCCCTCATCTGGTACAAAGACTGCATTTTTGTTTGCCTATGAATGTTTCAAATGTAATCAGTGAGGAAAGAATCCAAACCATTTTTATTTGGGATAAATTTATTCATGGAATGAAACTGTACAATTATATATCTCCTGCTTCCACTCAACTCATGTGTTAGTCTCTCTTTGTATGTGCTCAAGTAGCTATTTAATCGTTTCCCTTCAGCTGTCTCTGCTTCACCTCAGTTGATACAATTAACATTCTCCAATTTTGTGCCCATGCACCTTGGTCACAGAATCCCTTATCTAGAATCATGCAGCACAGAAAAGGCCCTTTGGCCCATCAGATCTGCACCAACTATCCCTTTGATCACCTGACGGTTTGATTTCCCGAATGTTTTCCTTGCCTGTCTCTCTCCGTTCATTCTCTCAACCAATTAAAACACGTTCAAAGATATATCCTTATCCAGAGTCCCACTCCCTTTCTAGGCAATCCTTTCTGTAGCAAATCGACACAAAAGATTTATATCCTTCTTTTCAAATTTTTTCCTGGCCCCACACCTGCCACTTCTGTGATAACTCCTTATTCCCGCAGTCTGTTTGTGCCGTGTCTGATACTGTTGACAGTATTCCTGTCCTTTGGTACTCCCTTCCCGCTGCGCCTTTGACACACCATTCTGATTCTCTCTGTATTTCTCCAAACAGTTGTGTTCTCTGCGCACCCTCCTCCCCCCACCTTCCGCACCTTGCCATTCAGCACCCAGAGTTATCCATAAGGGTGAAGTGACTTGGACCTTTTTTTTGCCAATATGTATTGCTATTGAATAGTGAGTTATTAAAACGCAAACCCTTGTCCCATGTGGAAGTTTTAACATATTTATATTTTAATTGAAATTCTACTTATGTCCTGCAATGAAATTACTATTTGCCTATGGAAATTCCAACAAATGGGCTTCAAGCAGCATCCTATGTTCTTGGGTGGGTGTAATGATAGGCATGTACAGATCTCCCAGTTAGAACCTTTAATGACTGTTTGGCAAATGATTTATGAAGGGATTATTAAACAAATTCTGCTTATAAGAATGTATTCTCTTTCTGTCTTTTTCATAGGAATGCAATTGGAAATATGCGCAATTAGAAGCAGAAAAATTAATATAGAATTGGTTTCTTCATTCATGTTACATGGGTGTGGCTGGCTGACCCAGCATTTATTGCCCATCCCTAGTTGTCTTTGGGAAGCTGCCTTCTTGAATCGCTGCAGTCCACATTCTGTGGAGTTGATCCACAATGCTGTAAGGGAGGGAATGCCAGGATTTTGATCCAGTGACTGTGAAGCTGACAGTAAATAATGAGGCTAAGATTTAACCTGGGAGTTCACACCCCCTCTAGCATCTGGATAAATAATGTATGGATGTTACTTGAATATTAACGATAAATTGCATTGAACTCAAATCCATTTTTCTCTTGTCTATATGGTGGTTTGATTAAAATCCCCAGTGAGATCTTTGTCCATTGGTTGCAGACCAATACAAGAATTTCAGTAGAGAATATAGAAAAGAATTTCAATAGAAAGGAATTTGAGGCGGGGGGAGAATGAGATAATAATTCTCCTGTCACACTGTGTGTTTCACAAAAATCGATCCTATGGTCTTTAGTTCTCCTTTGGAAAATGTTACTTCAGGAGCTTCCATGCAGCATGGCACATTGAGGTAAACACTTCATTTCATTTTATAATGTTAAGTTCATTTGACTTCCCAGAACAGAATTCTGTCATCCTTTGTCTGGAGGAGAATGCGCATTGTCCCGAATTTGAATAGAACACAGGGTCTTCATCTGGATAATGGCACTCACCGCAGGCCGATAAATATTCAGGTCAAGGATCATCAAAGGGTTCCCTTTTTAATGCTAATATTTGTGGTCTTCATCTCATGTTTGTGGATTAGCGCAGATGAGACGTTTTAATTTTAATACAGAATATTGCGCATTTGGAGTTTCAAACGCATGAGAAGTTGTTTCAAATAAGCGGAAATCGTTTTGATAATCGAACAAAAAGGATAAAAAAAAGTCAGATTTTATTTGAAGGCAAAATTAATCTTATTATCCTTGGAAGAATCTCTGACTCTCTAATCTGATCAGTGGAAAGTCTTTGAAGCATACATTTTCTATTTTGAAGTCTTTTTAATGTGTACCTTCACAGGATTCCTGAAAAAAAGGTCATTGTACCTTTTCCCCGTTTCTCTAATATTTAGTTAATGTACAGGTGTTTGGCAAGAACTGCTTGCAGCTTTGATGCTGCCTATAACTGAACTCTGAGACACCTGTCTCCATTTGCGAACCGTACCGCAGATCCCTCACTTTGGAAATAATTAATAAGACTGAACGCTTTGTTGTTGAGAATCAAAGGCCCTGCTTTCTGTTTATTTGCAGCACTGCAGAGGATTTGGACCATGGTTGGGATGGACATCTCTTTAAGTGGGTTTTGTGATTCACTTTGGGAAAGAGATAGTGTTTTGGAAATGTCACATGAGAGGTTGCTGGAGGCTAGAAGGTTTTTTTTTTGAAATCATTATCATAATCACCTCACAAAAGAAACTGAACACATTGATGTCCCTCGAAGGGAAACACAGCTCTCCTTGTTCCTCGGGACCATTAAATTCTCATTTATTGTTTTATTGTAAATGGAAACAGAATTTTTTTTCATTTATTTAAGATGTTTGCTTTGCTGACAGAAAAACTGGGCAGTGTATGGTGGTCACAATAGCGTTGCCTGTCCAATCGATCACCTCCATTCAGGGCTGCTGGTTAACAATTGGTTTCATTCAGTCGTTGACCTCTGCTGGGTGACCTTGTGGATTGTGCAATGTTTGGGATTCGGGACAGTTGACCAAATGTTAGCTGAGTTTTACAGCCTGGGTCAAAGAAGGTTTGATTTTTGCAGAAAGACCAGACACTTGTTGACTATTGTGAGTGGAAACAGTCGTGAGGTATAAGAAAAACCTGAAGAATTCAGATTGACTTGAGACACCTGTGTGTGATGTACATTGTGCTGCATGCAATGATTTCTTTGTTGTAGATTCCACATTAGATATTCCTGGGCTGGAAGCTGGAGTTACCAGGCAGCTGCACAAACAATCCAGTTTACGTGAATTCAATTGCTAACTTATTTTCTCTGTAATGCTTACGCTTGTAATTTTACTTGTTTGATTCGGAAAATTCTTTCAGCAAGTTTATTATCGCTGAATTGCAAACCAATGGCAGAGATATTCCGCAATCTGATTTGCGTAGGGCAGCACAGTGGTTGGCACTGGTGCCAGGGACCCACATTTGATTCCTGGCTTGGGGTCACTGTCTGTACAGAGTCTCCATGTTTTCCCCATGCCTGCATGGGTTTCCTCTGGGTGCTCTGGTTTTCTCTCTCAGTCCAAAGATGTGTGGGTTAGATGGACTGGCCCTGCTAAATTGCCCCTTAGTGTCAGGGGGAACCAGATAGGATAAATGCATGAAGCTATAGGTATAGAATCTTGGTGGGATTGTGATTGGTGTAGACTGGATGGGCTGAATGGCTTCCTTCTGCACTGTAGAATTTTATGATTTAAGTTAAGCAATAGTAAGCACAATAGTAAGCAATTGCAGTCTTAGTCTAAGTGCATCTTTAAAGCTGCTAGATTCAGATTCAGGCATGTGGAAAAATGTGTTCCCAATCCAATCTCCCAACTTTGAAACACTCAAAATGTGTCCCAAACTTTTATAGACTGTATCATGCAGTGGTCACATTTGTGTTGGAAGTGTGTTACACAGTTTTGTTGTGTGGTACTGGATTAGGCATTCATTTTTACAGATGGCACGGTAGCACAGTGGTTAGCATTGCTGCCTCACAACGCCAGAGACCCAGGTTCAATTCCAGCCTCGGGTCACTGCCTGTGTGAAGTTTGCACATTCTCCCCGTGTCTGCGTGAGTTCCCTCCGGGTGCTCCAGCTTCCTCCCACAGTGTAAGGATAGACGGATTGGCCAACTGGGGGAAACGCAGGCTGTTTCTAATAGTCAAAGAATCAAAATGATTGGTTTGAGATTATAAATTCCCCGGCAAACAGTGCAGTGAGGCTGATACAATTAATTTGACTGAGAATCCTGACCTTTTGCAGCTATTGTGTCAGCATAAGTGACTTCTGTGCGTTATCTGTGTTGACACAAGTACACATTAGTGCAGAGTTCTGTTTGATTTACACTTTGTTGAAAGAATTAGCCGTGACACAAAAAGGCTGGGAAAACATTGGAATGAAGCGCTGTTGTTTGCAGTGGGCAGCGTTGCGAAGCAGGAGTGTTTTGTTATGGTTTCAGGATTGTCGAGATATTCTTCAGTTCAAACCCTGATGTGCCGTGTCACCAATGTCATCCCGATCCCGGAAGATGAATGACACCGCACGGCAGCCCCGACTATTCCAAACATTCCCTTCAAAACACAGCTCAGTTTCATTTGGATTGTACTTCACTGCAAACATTGTTCGCAGTGAGTTGCAGAGGGACAACCTGTACCCCAAAAGCTGAAATCTACAAACGGTGCAGATTAATGCAATTGAGGACAGTTGTAAATAAAAGGTGATTGTGCATGGATTTACGAAAGGATAATGCCTTTTTAAAACCTCCACATTCATATGGAGCAGGCATTAAAAGGTAGCTGCAAAAAGTATTTACTGTTTTAATGGTTATCTGCAATTTATTTTCGTTCAGTAATCAAAGTCCACATAATTACATCGATCATGGTGATATCATATTACATTCATCTGTGTTGTGTGTACATCTGTATGTGCATGTTTGTACAAATATGTGTGTTTATACTGGCGTGTGAATAGGTCTTCATGTATGTCTGCATGTGAGCGTGTCTATGTGTGCATGTCTGTGTGTGTGTGTATGTGCCTGTGTGCATAGTCTGTGTGTGCGTGTACTTGTATGTGTGCACCTGTGTATATCTGTGTTATTTGTGTGTGTATGTGGTGTGTGTGTATGTGTGTGAGCATGTTTGCATGTGTGTGCGCATCTGTGTTTGTATGTTTGTGTGTTTGTGTATGTATGTTGTGTGTGTTATTACATGTGGGTACCTGTGTGTTAATGTTACTGAAACAATTATTAAAGACTTGGGCAAACTATCTAATGTAATTCTTGATGCCTTCACCCAGACCTGAACTAAATGATTTTGGGACAGTTATGCTGTGGAAAATTAGAGAATTAATAGTCGGATTTCATGCAAATTTGAAGGTTCACAAAACTGATTAAAGTTTATTTATTAGTCACAAGTAAGACTTACATTAACATTGCAATGAAGTTACTATGAAAATCCGCTAGTCACTAAGGTCTTGCACCTGTTCGGATACACTGAGGGAGAATTTAGCATGGCCAATGCACCTAACCAGCACGTCTTTCAGACTGTGGGAGGAAACTGGAGCACCCGGAGGAAACCCACACAGACATGGGGAGAATGTGTAGATTCTACACAAACACTGGCTCAACCTGGGAATCAAACCTGGGTCCCTGGCACTGTAAAGCAGCAGTGCTAACCACTGTGCCACCGTGCTGCCCCCCGTGTATATAGGGGAGAAGGAAAAGAAAGGTGTAGAATATAGTGTTATATTCATAATTAGAGTGTAGAGAAAGATCGGCTTAATACAAGTAGATCCATTCAAAAGGATAGAAGAAACTGTTGTTGAGTCAGTTGGTACGTGCCCTCAGACTTTCGTACTTTTTTCCTGACGGAAGAAGGTGGAAGAGAGAATGTCCGGGGTGCGTGGGTCCATGATTACACTGCCTGCCTTTCTGAGGCAGCAGGAAGTGTGGACAGAACCAATGATGAGAAGTTGATTTGTGTGATGGATTGGGCTACATTTACAACATTTTGTAGTTTCTTGAAGTCTTGGGCAGAGCAGGAGCCCATACCAAGCTGTGATACAATCAAAAAGGATGCTTTCTATGATGCTCCTGTGGAAATGGAAGGTATTTCTGAAGGAATTTAATATGAATTTTGACTGGATGAAGGTCTGGAATGTTTTGTCTGCTGACACTGTTGACCTGGTTTTTTATCGCTGGATTCTATCTCTGTAATTGGCTGAAATCCAAGGTTAAGGAGCAGGGGGACTGCAGCATGACTGAATAGTAAAGCTGTGTGTTCCTCTCCAATTAACCTGCCTGGGGAAAATTTGATCATCTTCACAATGGACACCACCAACTCTAAGCTGGATGTTTGAAAAGATAATTTTGGGTCAACTAAGCACCAGGGCGACTTTAAGTAAAATTTTTGAATTTGAAAGGTGATTTTTTTTCAATCACACATGGTACTCATCAAGCCTTCAGGAATAACTTTGGGTTTTATTTGCACTTGGGATTCAATTTGGTTTTGATTCCACGAAACATGACTGGAAGACGATTTGTCTTCCTCCCACCTCCTTCCGGTGTGTGTCTCTGAGCTTGGACAAGGATCAAAGTGATGTCTTAATCAGGGTATCAAAGCTGTCATGTACTGTGGGGGCAGTTACCTTCCAGAGCTGCAGCGCTGTCAAGAGATGTGTGGCTTTTGGAAAGGAACCACCTCGTGTGTTGTTGCACATAATCTGCCCACTGACACAGTAGCTCAGTCTCCTGGCAGCACATCAGAGGGGCTTGTGAGTCCTTGCCTGTGTTAAAACTCACTTTAATTACACAACGCTCACTCAAATAGTGCGCTCTTGTGAAAGATCTGTCTAATTAGAGCAAACCAGAGTCACAGTCGCTGCTTGTGCAGGCTATACAACTGCTTTCACTGAGAGTCATTTTGTAAAGGATGAAGAATTAATCTTCAGTAAAAAAATTTTTACACTTCTGTTCCATATCTTGGCCCCCCCCCCTCTCCTCGACACCCGCACGTGTTCGACTCTGCGATGCACGGATCTGTCTTATTAAAGCACTGTTTGAAGGTTGTCTGCTTACCCACTGTGCAGCTGGCTGAGTGGAAAGGGTCAGAGGTCATTTCGGATAGGATACAGCTGTTTCGTACTACTCCTGACCAGCTGTGTTGCTTCGTCATTACACAGAAACTCACGTCAAGTCTTAACGCTTCTTATAACTGGGGCCACTGTGCAGAACACGTTCTTGATATGGCCACATCATTCACATTGTCCGGTTTGTGTCTCCGGCGCTGTTTCTGCAGACCAGCCATTCCCATCGGAGACACTTCTCGTGGTGCTACAGGAGTTCACAAATAAGTAGACAACACTTTGGGTATCCTCACATCTATTAGAGATATCTCAATGTTTAACCTGTAGTGAATGGCTTCAATGTGGTTATCTCAATGTTTCAAACTCAGTGACTGCTTACAGAAACCCCCCAGAATTCACAATCAGTTAACGTGATGCTGTTTATAACAGTTAATTGAGGGATGTTGTCACAGATTGAGGGCTCCTGAAATGTTTTTCAGACCATACCTGGGCAAAGTAGATGGCATTTCAGTTTTACGTTTCACCTGAAGGATCTCCCCTTTATTTTTGTCAGCACTGACGTACCTTGGGTACGAATCTTATCACCTTTTAGTCATCCGCTCTGAGCTAGTTTGCATAGTCCCAGGTGACCCAGTGGTTAGCGCTGCTGTCTCACTGTGTCTGGGTCCCTGGTTTGATTCTTTGGGCAACTTGTGTGTATGGAGTTTGCACGTTCTCCCTGGATCTGTGTGCGTTTCCTCCGGATGCTCCAGTTTCCTACCACACTCCAAGATATGCAGGTCAGATGGATTGGCCATACTAAACTGCCCTTTAGTGTCCCAAAATGTGAAGGTTGGGTGGATTGCCCTTTGGTGTTCTAAGATGTGTAGATTAGGAGGATTATTGGGGTAAATACGTAAGGTTAACGAGGATTGGGTGTGGATAGAATGCTGTGTCGGGGAGTTGCTGCAGGCTTGATGGGCTGAATGGCCTGCTTCTGCAATGTAGGGATTCTATAGATATTTGGCTGTGTGTCCACAGTGTTTAGTTTTGCTGCTTATTCTGCATTGGTCTGCTCTTATTTCTTTAAAGTTTTCCTATCTCATCACACCCTCTTTGGGGAAAGGTGGTGCAATGGTCATTGTTAGTGAACTAGTATCCAAAGGCCCAGGCTAATACTCTGGGGATATGGGTTCAAATCCCACCATGGAGTTTGTGGAATTTAAATTCAATAAAAGATTGGAATATAAAGCTTGTCTTGGCAATCAACACGTTTGTTGTTAAAAGAAAAGATGGTTTGGTTCATTAATGCCCTTTAGGGAAGGAAATCTGCTGTTCTTACCTGGTCTGGCCTACGTGTAACTCCAGACGTGCAGCAATGTGCTTGACTCATAAGTGTCCTGTGAAATGGTCGAGACCCTCAATTCAAGGGCAATTAGGGACGGGCAATAAATTCTGGTCTTTCTGGTAAAATAAGAAAATAAGCTGGTGAGAAAATAACTTGCTGCTGACATCAGTCAACCTCTTTGCTATGAACAATGTGCCGACATACTCACCCCAACCCCAGGAGAAAAAACTGCTGCCGATAACGTTTACTGCTTAGCAAGCTGCTGAAATGATTAAAATGTGTCACAACCGCGGCTGCTTTGAGTTTTTGGTGGAGTTTGAAATGTGATGAGGGAAGAAGCTTGCTTCAATGTTTCTGCTCCCAATTTCTCAATCCTCCCTTGTCCTGGTCTGGAACCTGCTAACTCTGAGAAGAGTTTAATTCCAGTGGTTTTGTGGCACTCCAGAATAAGCAGACCCATTGACCAATACAGAGCGTCAGCAGGATAACTTGTAGAAATTGTGAATGGGTCCCTATCCCATCCTTGTCCAGCAGTCACTGAGGAACAGGTAGCAGTACGGAAAATCGGACAGTTCCATGTCCCAGCAAATATCTGAACTGAGATCGGTTATGGGTGGCACAGTGGTTAACCCTATTCCCTCACTAATCCAAGGATCTGGGTTCGATTTCTGGCTCGGGTCACTTTCTGTGTGGAAGCTGCACCTTCTCCCCGTGTCTGCTTGGGTTTCCTCTAGGTGCTCTGTTTTCCTCCAAAGATATGTAGGTTCGGTTGATTAGCCAGGCTAAATTGACCTTAGCAGGGTAAATGAGAGCTGCGGGAATAGGGCCTAGGTGAGATTGTGGTCTGTACAAACTCGATGGGCCAAATGGTCTCCTTCTGTACCATAGTGACTCTATGTAAATGTAGCAACCAACTCATTCACGGCAAGTTCCCAGAGCAGAAATGCAGCGGATTTATTTGACTGTGCAATGAATATTGGCCAAGATTTTGGGGATGAATCTCTGCTCTTCTTCCCATGAGTTTTTGTTAGTCTCAGCATGAGAAGATGGATGAGGATTTAGCATAAAGTCTGATCCAGACAATGACACTGCTGGCAGTGTCGCTCTCCCCAAGTGCTGCATTGAAGTGTCCACTTAGATTCCGTGTGCAAGTCACTGGTGCTGGACTTGAACACAGCCCACTGACTCTGAGGAAATTTGTGTAAATGTAACAAAGCAGCCCACTCGATTATCACCGCCACTTTAAACATCCATTCCTTCCAACACCAATGCATAGTGGCAGCCGTGTGTACCATCTACAAGATACACTGGAACAACTCATCAAGGCTCCTCTGACAATACCTTCCAAACCCATGACCTCTACCATCTCGAAAGACAAGGGTAACAGAGGCATGGGAACACCACCATCTGCAAGTTCCCCTCTCAAGTTGTACACCATCCTGACTTGGAACTATATTGACATTCACTGTCACTGGGTCACACTTCTGGAACTCCCTCCCCAACAGCACTACTGGTCTACTTATGATGTGAGATGTTTAAAAGATGGATTATATTGGTATTTTATGTAGGGAAGAAAGCTGTGTGTGTGTCAGAGTTAATTAAACAGGAGGAAGATTATTAAAGATATGTTGTCTGTGAGGGCAAAAAGATAAAAATTGTTCGATTGATGTAACTTCAATCTTGTGTGCTTGAATACTTTTTCTTTTTAATAAACCTTTATAATTTATGAAAATTATGAAATTTATAGGATGACACAGTGATTAGCACTGCTGCTTCCTGGCACCTGGGATTCCCAGTTTGGGTCACTATTTGTGTGGAGTTTGCACATGCTCACCGTATCTGGAGCTCACCTCTGGGTGCTCCAGTTTCCTCCCACAATCCAAAGATATGCAGGTTAGATGTATTGACCCAAACAGGCGCTGGAATGTGACGAGTAGGGAATTTCACAGTAACTTCATTGCATTGTTAATGTAAGCTTCCTTGTGACTAATAATAAATAAACTTTACTTTTTACTTTACTTTATGAAAGGTATTACTGGAATTCTGTGTTTTTGGGGTCAGTATCTCTTCCTCCATGTTTTTATAATGGACGAGGTTCATAATCAGAGAGACAGACCTCACACCAGGGTCTGGCTTACTCAACAATAACATCTGCTGTGGCGCTCCAGGTTTTTTTATGCAGCGTAAGTTATCAGGAACTCCTATTTGTCCTAGAAAAATTGGCAGTATTAGTTTTTGTTTAGTACATTCTGTCAGTAGCAGATGCCCTGCAGACACTAACCCAATTCTGCTTTTGAGTTTACTGATGCACACACCAATCTGTGTTTCCAATTTCATGAGAGTCGTGTAGCCTAGTGTGAGGGTTTTTGGTAA
The DNA here is from genome assembly GCA_024679065.1 of Sphyrna mokarran. Classification (NCBI taxonomy): domain Eukaryota; kingdom Metazoa; phylum Chordata; class Chondrichthyes; order Carcharhiniformes; family Carcharhinidae; genus Sphyrna; species Sphyrna mokarran. The sequence goes on along the minus strand of JAGIQG010000008.1, from coordinate 119,050,933 downwards.
CACAGTTTAATTTTATCACTCGGTGTTCAGAGATTCCAGCTTTGATTTGCTTCTCAGGTTTTCTGTTCTTTGAGGATTGTAATCTTTTGTGCAGTAGCAAATATCGACGGAAGTGCGGTTACTAAAGGGTGTTTTCATGACTGTAGATGAACAGATTAGTTGGGCAGAGACATCATTTTATGCCTATATGATTATTACTAACAAAGTACCAAGTCTGAAATACTTCAAATGTTGCAAATGTTTGTAGAAAAGAAGGGTAAAGGTGTAACACGCGATATAAAGATGCTGGAGTGTCTTTATCCCTTCAGAAAAGTCTGTGTAAATGATAAGAACAGAAAAAAGACTCACCTGATGAAAGAGCGGTGTTCCGAAAGCTCGTGCTACCAAATAAACCTGTTGGAATTTAACCTGGTGTTGTGACATTTCTTACTGTGCCCAGAAAAAAAAACAAGGATGAGAAAGAGCCCATTCACAAGTTTTGTGTACCATTTATCTTCCAACATTTCAGGATATGGGATTTATGTAGGAAAATGGATGAGCGTGCCTTTAGTGATGGATATTGTTGATGCAGACTCGATGGGCCAAAGGGCCTTTTCTATGCTGTACAGTTCTATGGCCAGAATATTATAGCTGTTCATGCTGGTGGGATTTTCCCATCCCGGAGGTTTGGCTGGACGGCGCATGCTCCAACCTCACTGCAGCGGGCACATGGCATTAAAAGCAGGTAAGATAGCACCCTCAGACCCTATGCCAGACCTGCTTTTGGTTGTGCAAATACAACATTCCGTTAACAGCGGTGAGGTAAGAGACACATTGATTTTTTTTTAAAAATGCAGATGTTTGAGGGAAGAATGTTGACACCAAGAAGCTCAACTTTTCTTAAAATGGGTCCGATCCCCACGTAGACCGAGGTCAGTCTTGTATTTCACCCCAGCCACAACCTTGTTCATAATGCAATTCTCTCTGAGTGCTTCAGTCTGGAATACCTGTCTCAATTATACAAACCTGCAGCCAAAGCCTCCTAATTTAGCTTTTATTGGTAGAGGGATTGAATTTCGGAGCCAAGACATCATGTTGCAACTGTACAAAACTCTGGTGCAGCCGCACTTGGAATATTGTGTACAGTTCTGGTCGCCACATTATTAAAAAGATGTGGAGGCATTGCAAAGGGTGCAGAGGAGGTTTACCAAGATGTTGCCTGGTATGGAGGATAGGTCTTATGAGAAAAGACTAAGGGACTTGAGGTTGTTTTCATTAGAGAGAAGGCGGCTAAGAGGTGATTTAATTGAGACATATAGGATGATCAGAGGGTTAGATAGGGTGGATAGGGAGAGCCTTGGAAATGGCTACACAAAGGGACATAGCTTTAAATTAAGGGGTGGTAGTTATAGAACGGATGTTCGAGGTGGGTTCTTTGCTCAGAGGGTAGTAAGGGCGTGAAGTGTCCTGCCTGCAGCAGTTGTGACTCGCCAAGTTTAAGGGCGTTCAAATGGTCAGTGGATAGGCACATGGATAGCATTGGAATAGTTTAGGTTAGAGGGTCATAAAATTGGTTCCATTGGCTGGCACAACATTGAGGGCTGAAGGGCTGTAATGTTCTATGTTCTATGTTCTAAATCAAATAGGAGAGCCAAAAGACACATTATATTCAAGAGGTTCAAACCAGTGAATGTACTCGTAGCCGGAATGGTGTACTGAACTTGGTTAAGGGCCTAACCATTTGGCACTTGACTGGATTGCTCAGAAATCATACTCACTTAATGATGTCTCTCCTTGGCTGGTGAATCTAGAAAGAAATCTCACAATACCAGCTTAAAGTCCAACAAGTTTATTTGGACTTTAAGCTGATGTCGTGAGATTTCTTTCTGTTTTTACCCGAGTCCAACACCAGCATTTCCACATCATGGTGAATCTAGAACCAGAGAGCTCACAATCTCAGAATATGAGGCCATTTATATCCAAGACAAGGAGGAACTTCTTCACACAGGGTGTGATAAATCTTTGGAATTCTCTACTCCAGAGCACTGTGAGAGCAGAGATCGATAGATTTCTAGATAGTGAAAGCATCACGAGATGTGAGGATAGGACAGAAAAATAGTGTGAATGTGGCTATGGCCTCATCAAATGGTGGGACAGGCTTGAGGGATTGAATGGACTCCTATGTTCCTGTGTCAGTAAAGCAGTGTTTTATTTTGTCAGCATTCTGTGTCACTGGCAGCCAGATTGTAGAATACATTGGCAATCTTGATCTCCACCATTCCGTTTGAAGAGATTCTAACAAAGATGTGGGAAATTGAGTATGCAACCTCCCGTGTATACTTTTGCCAAAACAGTTATGTGCCCACCACATAAAGTAACAGTGTTTTAAAATGTGGCATCACTTATATCGACAACAAATGCTATCTATTCACATTAGTGTGAAGTTCAGAATTATTGGTTACAGTGTGAGCAACAGCAGGTGTTTAAAGTGGAGATCGTTCAAGCAAACACAATCTCATTAGAAAGAGATTGGCCGTTCAGAGCTGGAATTCAAAGGAAATGAAGTTTAAATTAAGATGGGAAATGGTTGATGACCTTTATCAGATACGCAGTAGAATGAAAGACCAGGGGAAAATTGAAGAAGGATTCATAATGAGAATTTGAGGAGGGTGTGATGACTTGGTTTGCCAGCGTATGAACTGCCTGATGAGTGTTGGGTGTGAAGGTGATCTGGCTGTGACATCTGTCACTCCATTGGTCACTAGGGTTGATTGGGCTGATCTGGCTAGCTGGGCGGGTCTCCCCCTTCCCTCACCGCTCCATGTGCATCCCTCCTGAAGCTCAGCACTTGGTCGCAGAGGAAGACTCCCAAAAAGAGGACCACTCTGCTGCTCTAGGCTATGTGACATAGCTACACTCCCCTGCTAGGCTAAACGTTCAAGACCATTTGTAGGATGACGTAGAGAAGTCAAGCTTAAAGACTTCAAAAGTTGTCAAAAGAGATACCTGGCGAGTCCTAATTGGTGGCTAAATCAGGGAGCCTCTTGCTCCCTATTTAAAGCAGGTGTGTCAGACTCCCAGCCTGCCTTCATCAGGGAGCAACTGGAGAGCTGGCTGTGTACAGATGTGTGATGTAAATAAAGTGACTTGGTGACTAGACTTTCACCTTTGTGGAATTATTACAGAGAGATTAACAGGGAATGGAAAAGGAAACTCGAGGATCTTTTCCAAACATCATCATCTCAGACAGTCTCTGACAATCACGGATGAGTTGCTTCTACACCGGATTCGACTGCAGCCTTGGGTCATTGTCTGCTAATAAAGATGTCCGTGAAGGGTGGCACAGTGGTTAACACTGCTGTCTCACAGCGCCAGGGATCCGGGTTCAATTCCGGTCTTGGCTGGCTGACTGACTGTGTGGAGTCTGCACATTTTCCCCATATAAAGAACAAAGAACAACACAGCACGGGAAACAGGCCCTTCGGCCCAACGAGCCCGCGCCGCCATCCTAACGTCTTAATGACATATAGAGACCAATATAGGGACAATTTGTTACCCAAAGAGCACATTTTTGGGATGTGGGAGGAAACCGGAGCACCCGGAGAAAACCCACGCAACCACGGGGAGAACGTGCAAACTCCTGCAGACACAGGCCCAAATCCATGTGTCTCCACAGCAACAGCGATAGTCTCTGAGCTGTCATGTTGCCCATCTGATGGTCCAGTTTAAGCATACACTGACGACATGAAGCACTAGGCCACTCCTGAAGTAACCTCCAGGAGCAGCCCTCGCACGACCTGCTGAATGCATGCACCTTGTTGGTCAACAAGGTGGACCGAACAGCCTGTGGAAACAATTAAAGTATTTAAACAGTCCTCCTATCTCCCTCTATCTGCAGACCGCTCATGTGGCTGTCCAAGAGACCCTTAAACAACCCTAGCGTGCCTGCTCCCACCACCTTACTCGGTAGTGCATTCCACACCCCCACTACCCTTTGTGTGAAAAAAATGCCCTCTAATATTCGTCTTATACATAGCCCCCCTCACCCTAAGGCCGTGACCCCTCGTTCTATCCGATTCTAATGGTGGAAAAAGATTACCACCATTTAGTCTATCTATACCCTTCATAATCTTATATACCTCTAATGGATCCCCTCTCAGCCGACGTCTTTCAAGGGAAAACAACCCCAGTGCGTTCAATCTTTCCTTGTAAGACAGCCCTTCCATACCAGGCAGCATCCTGGTAAATCTCCTCTGCACTCTCTCCAGGGACTCCACATCCTTCCGGTAGTACGGCGGCCAAAACTGGACGCAGTACTCCAATTGAGGCCTAACCAACGTTCTATACACTTGCAACATCAAACTCCTACTGTTGTATTCTATACCCCTTCCTATGAAGGCTAACATACCATACGCTTTCTTTATCACTTTTTCCACCTGTACTGACACCTTCAGAGACTTGTGAACCTGCACCCCCAGGTCTCTCTGCGTCTCTATACTCCGGATAGTTTTACCTTTTATCCTATAACTCCCCTCTACATTATTACGGCCAAAATGCATCACCTCGCATTTATCCGGATTAAATTCCATTTGCCATCTATCTGCCCAATCTACCAGCCTATCTATGTCCTGTTGTATTGCCTGGCACTGCTCCTCAGTCCCCGCCAATCCAAGTATCTTAGTGTCATCAGAAAATTTGCTGATCACACCACCTACCCCCTCTTCCAAGTCATTTATATAAATCACAAATAGAAGAGGTCCTAGTACTGAGCCCTGTGGCACACCACTAGTGACTGACCTCCAGTTGGAAAAAGAGCCTTCCACTAATACCCGCTGTCTCTCCTCCTCCCAAGCCAGTTCTCAACCCATCTACATACCTGGCCCTGTATCCCATGCGCCTTCACCTTTTTTATCAGCCTACTATGGGGAACCTTGTCAAACGCCTTACTGAAATCCAAGTAGACGACATCAACGGCTTGTCCTTCATCAACCGTTTTTGTCACCTCTTCAAAAAATTCCACTAGGTTCGTAAGGCACGACCTCCCCTTAACGAAACCATGCTGCGTATCCCTGATCAGATCGCAGCGCGCCAGATGCTCATACATCCTGTCCCTGAGGATCCTCTCCATTAGCTTACCTATAACTGAAGTCAAGCTCACCAGCCAAGAGTTCCCTGGGTTATCCCTCTGACCCTTTTTAAACAACGGTACTACATTTGCAATCCTCCAGTCCTCTGGGACCTCACCTGTGTCCAAAGAAGAGACAAACATTTGCATCAGAGGCCCAGCAATGTCATCTCTCACCTCCCTTAGCAGCCTGGGATAAATACCATCAGGCCCCGGAGCTTTATAAGTCTTTATGCTACCTAAAAGCCCCAACACTCCTTCCCTCGTAATGATTATTTCCTTTAACGGGTCCTCAAAATCCTCAAAGCCAGCATCAGACATCAGGCCCCTCTCCCGCGTGAATACTGCCGCAAAGTATTCATTCAGGATCTCCCCCATCCCCTCAGGCTCTAAGCATAGATCCCCTCCTCTGTCCCTGAGAGGTCCAATCTTTCCTCTAACCATCCTTTTGCTCCTTACATAGGAGTAAAATGCCTTAGGATTTTCCTTAATCCTACCTGCCAAAGCCATTTTGTGGCCCCTTTTTGCCTTTCTGACACCCCTTTTAAGATCCGTCTACACTCTCTATATTTTTCCAGCGCTGCCTCTGTCCCCAATTGCCTGGATCTAACGTACGCCTCCCGCTTCTTCCTGACCAAGTCCTCAACATCCCTAGTAACCCACGGTTCTCTAATCCTACCCTTCCCATCCTTTCTCCTTACCAGCACGTGTCTCTCCTGCAAAAATTTTAGTTTTCTCTTGAAAGATTCCCACATGTGCAGCGTCGACCTACCCTCGAACAGCTTATCCCAGTTGGTATCTTTAAGATCCTGCCTAATCTGGCTATATCTAGCCCTCCCCCAGTTTAACACCCTCCCCTTAGGGCAGGCTTCATCTTTTTCTATTAATACCCTAAAGCAGACAGAGTTGTGGTCACTATTAGACACATGCTCTCCTACTACAACGTCAACCACCTGCCCTGGCTCATTCCCCAGAACCAGATCCAGTATAGCCCCTCTCTAGTCGGGCTATCCACATACTGCTCCAAGGACCCTTCTAAAACACACTGTACAAATTCTTCCCCGTCCGCACCTTCCGCTCTGGGCACCTTCCAATCTACCCCAGGGAAATTGAAATCTCCCATTACAACTACTCTATTCTTCCTACACTTATCTAAAATTTCCTTACATATCCCTTCTTCCACGGCACGCGGACTGTTGGGCGGTCTGTAGTACACACCCAACATAGTAACCTCTCCCTTCGTATTCCTCAGCTCCACCCATAGCGACTCAATTCCTAACTCAGCCATACACCCTCCTTCTGCACTGGTATGATGTGGTCCTTAACTAATAACGCCACTCCCTCTCCTCTCCTCACACCACCTCTATCATGCCTAAAACACTTATACCCCGGAATATTCAATTGCCAGTCCTGCCCTTCCTTTAGCCACGTCTCAGTCACTGCCACCCCTTCTAACTTCCTCTCGAACATTATTGCCTTCAGTTCATCTGTTTTGCCAGTCACACTCCTCGCATTAAAACACATGCACTGAAGGCCCTCAGGCACTCTCTGATCTTCCCTCCTACTCTCCAGAGTTACCCTGTCACCAATCTCTCTCCCACTCCAAGTTCCCTCTATCTCCCCACCCCCCCTCCATATTAGTTTAAACCCTGCCGAAACACTCCAGCTAACCTCCCAGCTAAAATATGGGTGCCCTTCCCAGACAACTGTTCCCCGTCCCTCTTCTATAGATGTCCCTCCCTCCTGAAGACTTCCCAATGGTCTAAGAATCTGAATCCCTCCACCCTACACCAATCCCTCAACCATCTGCGTGGGTTTTTTCTGGGTACTCCAGTTTCCTTCTACAATCCAATTTGTGCAGATTAGGTGGATTAGTCATGGTAAATGTGTAGGGTTATGGTGGATAGGGTGAAGCGAAGGGCTTGGGTGAGATGCTCTTTCAGAGAGTTGGTGGAGGCCAGACGGACTGAATGGTTTCTTCCTGTACTGTAGCAATTCTACGATCAAAGGAAGCCCTTTTTCATTTGGGGAAATTGCATTGTCAAGCATCTGGCTTGTGTGAGGTGGCCCACAGACATGGAGCTGGACTAGTGTTGGCAATTCTGTGCTTGTTTAGTGCTGGTTTCAGGCAAGATGTATTTCTGAAATGGAGAAAATTATTCATTTGGAAAAGAAATGTCAGGAATTGTACAGACAAGATGCTGTACGTCTCCAGAATCTCAATGGATTGGGACACCTGCAGTGATACAGATTTACTGTGTAGATAGACGTCTTCCTGTTCTGACTATGCAAGGTACAACATCACCAACCCAACACAGACACTAAATCTTTTGTTTGATTTCATGAAGTATAAAAGAGAAGTTTCTCGTAGATTTAAATGATACATGCACGTGTCCAGGTATTTTCTGAAGTACATTTGATGTTGTAAGGTGGGTAAAGTTGGGAAATAATTTAAAAATATATTAAAAATAATTTGAAACATTCTGGTGGGGCACCAATGGGGGGACGCAGAAAATTAGTTTTGCAAATACGCTTTGCAATCTATATTGCACCAAAATAGGGTAAATTGATTGATTGGCTCTGTTAAGCTTCCCCTTTGTGCAGGGTAGATAAGTGGGGGATAGGTGGGATTGTTGTCGATGCAGGTAAAAGGGCCAAATGGCCTCTTTCTTTGTTGGAGGGATTCTATGATTCTATACTGTGATTCAAACAAGATTGTTTCAGTGTATTAACAATCTTGTAATAGTCTTCCTCACTAACCTAACAGTGCAATATCGACAATAAATTGTGTGGTTATATTTAGGGGTGGCACAGTGCCACAGTGGTTAGCACTGCTGCCTCACACTGCCACGGACCTGGGTTCGATTCCTGGCCCGGGTCACTGTCTGTGTTGAGTCTCCCCATTCTCCCCATTTCTGCATGACTTTCTTCCGGGTGCTCCGATTTCCTCCCACACTCCAAAGATGTGTGGGTTAGGTAAATTGGCCATGCTGAATTGCCCCTTAGTGTCAGGGAGACTAGCAGGGTAAATGTGTGGGGTGGGGCCTGGGTGGGATTGTTGTCTGTGCAGACTTGATGGGTCGAATGACCTCATTTTGCACTGTGGGGGTCCTATGATTTGAAAATGGCTTTACCATGTGTATTAAACAAGATACCGGTGCCTCTGTGGTACATTTATTGAGGTTATTTCACGTATTTAAAAGATTGTCAAATCCAGTTACGAATCTTTGACATATCTGATAAACCAGACTGTGGACGTTCTATCGAGAAAAATACCACGGTGAACAACATTCGCTCTCACAGACGTAGCTCTGTTCTTAAGTGTGAATAGAGACACACAAAACCTACTTACCCCTGCTGCTCCCAGGCACGCAAGGAATTCCTGTTGTACATTTGAGAGAATTATTTTCTTACAATCTTTAAGCTGTATTTCTGCACTTTGCTTATTTTCACCCTCTCTTTTTTTGAAAGACTGTTTTGGTTCACATGACAGATATCAGTGTGGGTGACATTAACCTCCTGGGCCGCTCCGTCGTAACAAAGGTTCGCTTGTACCCGAGGCGTACGGTTTGTGTTAGATCTTTTCCCATCCCGAGATGGAGCGCTGTGCCGCCCTCAAAACAAGAGAGCAAACTGAAAGAGGATTATACTCATCCCCGCTGCGGCCGGGAGAGCTGTGTGTTAGTGGAAGAGCTTTTGCATTTCTATAGCGCCTTTCACCATCTCGGGACGTTCCCAAAGCGCTCGACAGCCAGCCACCTGCTTTCAGAATGCAGCGCTTGTCGGAATGCAGGAAACTCAGCAGCCACTTTGTGCACAGCAAGCTCCCGTGAAGAGCAAATGCCGGAATGCTTTCTGGGTGGGGGGATGAGGTGTGTGTGTGTATGGCAGGGGGTGGTGGAGTGGGGGGGACGTTAGTTGAAGGATCAAAATATAACTCGTGATGAAAGTTCTGTGGAAAGTTTGTCGAATGATGACCTGGGTTATTGCAGGACTGGGTCTGATCTGGACATTTCAATCCTAATCTCTCAAAAAAAAATGTCACACCAACTGAGAAATGATCTGAGGAAACAGCCCGGTGTCTGTTGTGGGGTTTAAATTCTTCAGAGGCAAGAATCCTGTCACCTAAGTTAATGGATTAGTTACAAAGCCAGCGACATAATGCGGAACACTACAAATAAAAACATTAAAGACACAAGCACATCACATAGTTATTATAACAATCTTCCTGATGCCACTTTTCCATCACCAATCACCCTGCAGTAAGTGAGTGCAGATCAGTTCTGAGTCTTACTGACTGCCCGCTGAGTGAAACCAGATGGTTTAACCCCCGCTTCACTCTGCTGCTCTCTCCCTATGGGCAAACCTCCACTCACCTAATACTCAACAAGACCAAGTGCGGAGTTTTATTCATGGTCACACAGAATCCCTACAGTGCAGGAAGAGGCCATTCAGCCCATCGAGTCTGCACCAACCCCACCCAGGCCTAATCCTGTAACCTCCGCTCGTCCCCCCGGACACGAAGGGACAATTTACCGTATACCAATCAACCTAACCCGCACATCTTTGGACTGTGGGAAAACCCACGCAGACATGGGGAGATTGTGCAAACTCCACACAGACCTAAGGCCGGGATTGAACCCAGATCCCTGTGAGGCAGCAGTGCTAACCACTGAGCCACTGTGCTGCCCATCTCCTGTGGCCTTTGTAACATTTGTCAAAGAAATATTCTCAATATCTATTCACTCAATTACATCTATGTCAGGTCTTGTGGCTCAGTGGGTTACTGTCTTTGCCTTTGAACCAGAAGCTCTGGGTTCAAGTCCCATCCCAGATAAAAGTTTGCTTTAGTGCACCACGAGTGTGGGAGGAGAAACAAACAGGTGTGTTCCTGCCTCAAGGTGGGCCATGGAATGGAAAATATTATCACGTGTATTAGCGTGCAATGAAAAGTATTGTTTCTTGCGCACTATACAAACAAAACATACCGTTCATAGAGAAGGAAATGAGAGAGCGCAGAAGGTAGTGTTACGGTCATAGCTAGGGTGTAGAGAAAGATCAACTTAGCGCGAGGTAGGTCCATTCAAAAGTCTGACAGCAGCAGAGAAGAAGCTGTCCTTGAGTCGGTTGGTTCGTGACCTCAGATCTTTGTTTCTTTTTCAGAAGGTGGGAGCGAGAATGTCCAGGGTGAGTCTAGTTAACCTGGTTAGTGAACCCATTCCCATCTCGTCACGGGCCAGTTTGGAATTTTGGCAACTCTCTCAGACTGGGTGACAGATACAGGTGGGAGGGAGGCCCAGCGCAGCGGCGAGTCAGTGATAGCTGCCCCATTCAATCAGGTCACCACATAACAGGGGACGTGGCTGAGAGAAGCACTCAGCTTCCATTGGACAGCGTAGAGTTTGTGGGGGGGAGAGAGTGGTCTGTCAGAAGTGGAGGGGGAGGGGGTGGTCATTATTCTTCCGGCATTTTGGGGTTATAGATGGAAGGGATAGGATTCCAGAAATTACTGAGTGTGAGCTGTGACTGCTCTCCCCTGAGGAAGGGCTGGAAGCCAGAAAGAATTCCAGTGATCCCGGAGGTGAAACCTTTCCCGTTAACTTCATGTCGGAATGGGAAGACGCTGGGGCTAAATCGAAGAGCTTGGGGGAAAATGTCGGCCGGTGACCGAGCAGCCGAGTGTGTCACCCTGATCGATAGAAACTTGTAATCGCATGCTTTGTCATCGTTTGTCTGTTCACCGAGTCGCACCTCACAAAGATTAATTAATTCCAGCTCGCCCCCAGGAGCCTGAGTCTTCCAGCAAAATGCACAGTGTAACACCAGGTAAACCTCGCAGCCCGAGCGTATAGCTTCAGTCCCTTGCTGAGTTCATCTTCCAGTCAGGGGAGGGGGGGGAAATGATCCCACTGAATTCCTGTCATTGACCCGCCTGCACACATTCAGAAAGCGGAAGGAAGAGGCTTTGATTTCCGGCCAGTAGTTGCCACAATCCTGGTTCTGGACTATTAGTACGGAGGCTGCTTCTGAAGTGAGAGCCCCCCACCCCGCCAACTGGAATTTTCCAGTCAGATGATAGTTTCCCTTTGGTGGACAAAGCCACTGCCACAACCAATGAAAGGAAGCAACTATCCAGAGGCAGACCAGAGTCCGGCAGGGTGGCAATGTCCATCCTCTCTGCCCGGTCAGAGCTGGGGCCACAGGCCACCCTCTGAGGGGCTTTATACTCCATGAAGAAGGCCAAAGGCTTGTGGCCATTTTCATTCTCCTGCATCCTGAAACACAAGCTGTGTTTTCCTCACTGCAGGAAGGCCATCTGCTAAGTCTTCCCGTGCCGGGAACCCACTCACCCACTTCTCCTTTATACAAACACCAAGTGAACACTGACCATTGATCGGTCAGTTTCTGGAGAAATCCCATTGAACTCATCACAATCCTGAAAAATTGGAAATCATAGAATCCCTACAGTACAGAAAGAGGCCATTCAACCCATTGAGCCTGTACTGACCACAATCCCACCCAGGCCCTATTCCCATAACCCCGCATATTTACCCTGCTAATCCCCATGACTCTAGGGTCAATTTGCCATGGCCAATCTACCTAACCCGCACAGGAAGGAAACCGGAGCACCCGGAGGAAACCCACACAGACACGGAGAGAACGTGCAAACTCCACACAGACCGCGACCCGAGGCTGGAATTGAACCTGGGTCCCTAGAGCTGTGAGGCAGCAGCGCTAACAACTGTGCCACCGTGCCAAACTGGGAATAATCCCTGAGTTCCAAAAGAAACGTCCAGCTTGATATTTCAATGAAATAATCTCACTGACCTTGAGATAGTTATAACAAATATCATTCAGCGGCAATGGCAGAGTGAACAGGGAGAAAGTGTTCTCACTTGGGAAAAGATTGAGAATGAGAGGGCACAGGGTTAAAGTTTTGGCAAAGGCAACAAAACCAACCTGAGAAAAGAATTATTTCGGTGCAGAAAATGGTTAGGGTTTGGAATGCATGTCTGAGACTGTGGTGGAGGTGGATTCAAGAAGCAATTTGATGATTATTTAAAAAGAAACAATCTGTAGGGTTACGGGGAAAAGGCACGAGATTGACAGTCGGTGGAATACTCATTTGGTGAGCCGGTGCAGATATGATGGGCTGAATGGCTTTTGTAAGAACCGGAGAGAGTTATTAAAAATACATCTGGTTCACTAAGGGAAGGAAATCTGTTGTCCTTAGCTGGCCTGGCCTGATAACATGGTTGACCCTTGACTGACCTGAAATTGCAATGAGGGAAGTGCAACATTAGTGTACCTTCAAGAAAGGTTTATTTTTAAATCATAGTCTCTGCGGCTCTCACAACTTCAGTGATGTTATTGTTACCAGCTTAACTGGAAATGTCTTTTTATTGCTATTTCAATAGCTCAAATGGAGTGTTTGTTATTTACTCTGGAATTAGTTTTACAATCTTGCATTGTTAGGTCATGTTTTGGACAGTTTTTTTCTCATTTTCAGTTTTGAGCTGTAAGTTTGAGTTTTAGTTTTAGAAGGGGCAGCAAGCTGAAAAGAAGTGTTTTCCCTCTCCCTGTTGTTTTGAAAATTCTGTTAGTTAGCTGAGAACAAGAACTTGTTTCCCTGAAGGGTGAGGATCTGCTGTTGTTGGGGGCTAGGTCAGAGTCTGTGGTGTTTTGGGAAACTGCCTTGTCTTCAAAGTGTTTGGAATGAATCCAGAAAAGTGCAGACTTTAACCAAAGGATTGAATTTCCATTATCACGTGAGCAGTAGACTTTGCTGTACTAAGCCTGTTTTAAGAGTTTTGGTTTGATTTGAACATGTTAGATATCTTTGTTCAGGGTTATACATTATCATGATTGTTTCTTTCTTGTTTGTAATTGATAAAAGTTCTTGCTAATTTTCTTATTATACTTGTTAACTATATTCTTGAATAAACTTTGTTTGTCAAAAGCTCCTTAGTGGGTCATTTGAATCAAACCTGAAGTGAAACATCTCACCCTAACCAAATTCAGGATACAAAAATGTATGATCCCGCCAGACTCCATAAGTTTGGAGTTTCTGACTTGAGCTATAACAGAAGGGCAAAAACTACAGGCGGTGCCAACGATGCTCACATCTCAAGGGACAATAAAGAGATGGGGATAATAGAGGGAACATTCTGAAGGTTTGTCAGCTTCTGCGGGCATGTGCTGGATGTATTGCTCTTTTCAGTGAGCTAACTGTGACATAAGGTGACACGTTGGGTTGATGACCCATTACCCAGAGCCTCATTTCTCGAGTTTTTGCATGATTTTGACAGCCGTGAGAAAGCGAATTTTCACAGGGGAGCACACAGCTGAAATTCAGCTGAAACGCAGAATTTCACCTCATGTTAGCTACGGAGCGGGGAGAAAGATGTATTAAATTTTTATTTGTAAGCGGCTTTGCAATGTTTAAACTTCTCAAGCCTCTAGATAAAGCAGATCTCGTCCCTGAATTTGTGCCTTTGTTTGGGCGTCACCCCTGCAGGGCATTGTGGGAGAATCTTCCCTCTGCAGGGATTGTGGGAACTTATCATGAACACTCATCACTAGTGACAAATCAATGGAGGCTTCAGAAACACAAACCCCAGGGTCTCCATCTGCCAGAGCGGCGGAATCAGTGGGAATATTTTCAAACAGATAAAGGATGGAGCAGGGATGTGACTTGTTAAGTGGATGTTGCGACAGAGAAGCTGAGAGAAGCTATTATCCTTCTGGTGCTGCGGTTTGTTTTTGGGCGGGCAGTCTACAGCTTTTTTTTTTTGGTTCATTTTCAGCGGATGGAAATGAAGTTGACTGCTGTGTTGGGATAACAAAGCAAGTCTAAAGCAGCACTTTTCTTTTCTCTGAAACCGCTCCCTGGGGTTAGTAAATGGTCATTTGTGTTCCCCAGGCATATAAAATGGAGGGCAGTGGAAAGGCTTTTTAAATTTTTTTTTGCTTGGAATTAGCGTTCGAAGAGCGAGCGTGTAAAACTGCAAGTTGTGCACTGACACCTCGGGAGAATGACTTGGTGTTTCTTTTCGCTGGTCATCTATTCGGAAAGAACTGCTGCTTTGCTGTTGTGTGTTTTGCCTCACTCCTGTATCGTCCCCGGGAATTCTGATGATGCTGTAGTGTTCCTGGGGTTACCCAAAATGGATCTGTGCAGATTTCTTTGGATTGGCTCAGTTTTTACACAAAATTTCATTGTCACAGAATCTCAACAGTGCAGAGAAGTCCATTCAGCCTATCATATCTGCACCAACAACAGTCCCACTTAAACCCCTCTCCTCATCACTCCATGTGTTTACCCTGCTAATCCCCCTGACACCAAAGGGCAATTTAGCATGGCCAATCTACATATCTTTAGACTTTAAGAAACTGGAGAATGTGGAGGAAACCCATACAGACATGGGGAGAATGTGCAAACTCCATATAGACAGTGACTGGAATTGAACCTGGGTCCCTGGCAGTGTGAGGCAGCAGTGCTAACCCACTGTGATTTGACAGTACAATTTACTGGTTTACAGAAGAATGTAATGATCCAATTAACAACACCAAGACAGTTGCGATACTGTACTGCAATGCCAATCCTTTGCTGGTTTCGTATTTACTCACCAAGAAAGCATTGAGTCAAGTATAATGTTAACATTTCTATTCTGCTTGATGCGATATCCCACTGGCCAGCGAGACTCTTTGGAGACAGCCATTCAGAATTGTTCCAGCAGCTAAACCCCCATTGAACACTCCCCACTGAGATAACAACAATATGCTTTTTAAAAAAATGAAGTATCAGGACATTTTGGTTCCTAGTAAGCTGCTGTCGTGGGAATCCAATGCTTTTGCACAAAGCTATCAGTTAACACTGGAACTGCTTAAACTGCAAATCACTGAGTTTGTCCAGATAAAAGGATACTAAACTTTTAAAAGAAAAGCAATATCTCTCTTCATGATTTGGATGAGAGTTTAGGAGGCATGGTTAATAAATTTGCAGATGATGCCAAGATTGGTGACATAGTGGACAGTGAAGAAAGTTATCTAGGATTGTAACAGGATCTTGATCAATTGGGCCAGTGGGCTGATGAATGGCAGATGGAGGTTAATTCAAATATGATGTGGAGTTGCCAGCGTTGGAATGGGGTGGGCACAGTAAGTAATCTCACAGCCCCAGATTAAAGTCCAAGAGGTTTTTTTGATAGCACGAGCTTTCAAAGCACTACCTCTTCATCAGATGAGTGAGTCTTCATTCAGTTAATGAAGGGGCAGTGCTCCAAAACCTCGTGCTATCAAAAAACCTGTTAGATTTTAACCTGGCGCTGTGAGATTACTTACTGTAATTTAGATAAATGCGAGGTGATGCGTTTTGGAAGCTCAAACCAGGGCAGGGCGTCTTGTTGAAGTTGTACAAGGCATTGGTAAGGCCGCACTTGGAATACTATGTACAGTTCTAGTCACCCTATTATAGAAAGAATATCATTAAACTAAAAAGAGTGCAGAAAAGATTTACTAGGATGCTATTGGGACTTGATTATTTGAGAGGAGAGGCTGGACTGACTGGGACTTTTTTCCCTGGAGTGTTGGAGACTGAGGGGTGATCTCATGAGGGTCTATAAAATAATGAGGGACACAGATAAGGTAGATAATCAACATCTTTTTCCAAAAGTGGGGGAGCCTAAAACTAGAGGGCATAGGTTTAAGATGAGAGGGGAGAGATACAGAAAGGTCCATGGGGGCAATTTTTTCACTCAGAGGGAGGTGAGTAACTCGAACGAGGCAGTAGCAGAGGTAAGTGCAATTTTGACTTTTACAAAACATTTAGACAGTTGCATGGGCAAGATGATTATAGAGGGATATGGGCATTTGGGACTCGCTTAATGGTGAAAACTGGGTGGCATGGACAAATTGGGTCCATGCTGTAAACTTCTATGACTTTAATGCAAGTTGAGACTAAGATCAGAAATGCAGGACTAGGAAGTGAGGGAGGAAAGATGGGTCAATTCCTGCTTCCAATTGCAATTGCTGCTGAATGGTGAGACTCTGGAGATAGATGCATGAAGCAGATAATGGTGAAGGAGATTTGGAGTTAGACATTACCGCTCTCTGCTTTCTCCAAACATGGGAACATTTGGTAGAGATTTGGCTGTAGCCCATTCTTACAGCACCAAGTTCTAAATGGATGGGTATATAATAAGAGAAATCAATATTCAAACTATAGGTAATGTTTTCCTGGCTATTGTTTCGAGATGTTCCTCCACATTAAAATTGAGAGTTAGTTCCAGCTCTTTTCTTCAGCTTTATCTGGTTAGTAACAATATTATCTCTGTGTCAGAGGCTGGAATTGTCTGCACGATCAATGTCCTCATGATATTATCACTGGACTATTAATGTAGAAACTCAGTTAATGTTCTGGGGACTCAGGTTCAGATCCCACCACGGCAGATGGTGGAATTTTAATTCAATAAAAAGTTTCTGGAGTTATGAATCTATTGATGACCCATGAAACCATTGTCGATTGTCAGAAAAACCCACCTGGTTCACTAATGTCCTTTAGGGAAGGAAATCTGCCATCCTTACCCAGTCTGGCCTACAGGGGACTCCAGAGACATAGCAGTGTGGTTGACTCTCAACTGCCCTTGGGCAAGTAGGGATAGACAATAAATACTGGACAGCCAGTGACAACCATATCCCACACCCCACAAATGAAGTTGAACAAACATTCTGAGGGGCCGGAGCCTCAGAATATCAGTAAAGCCAGTTCCACTGAGATCAGACAGCCATTTTTAAAGAGAGCCCTAATCTCAGACCCACCCCAAGGACAAGGGGAACACCCCCAGCTCTTGACCACAATGGGGCAACTATCTATCTCCCACTGCTAAATATTTACCTCTACTCCCCACCTCCCTGCATCATGCAGGCACCAGGAAAATCCAACCCCCTTCCCACCCCACCCCAACCTCACTAGCATCAGGTCTGCGGGTACCTGCTTCCCAGCATCCTTTGATATTTTAATGTAAACCGTGGAATAATTTGTTTTTGCCTGGGAAATGAAGCGAATTATAGATTGTGATCTCAAAACATTGGTTTAAAAAAAATCCTGAAATACAAATAAAGAAGGAGGATGCTTCTTCCCTCAGTTGCCTTGAAGCAGTGGCTTTGCTCCTCGGCCTTTATCCCAGGCTGTTATTTATTGCTTTCTGTGTTGTCGATCTAGGTTAGGGATTGTGCTCCAACTCCTCAGGGTTTCAGCAGATTGGCATGAGCTGGAATTATCTGACCTCACTCACGGCTGGGATTCTCCAGCCTCGCCCGCGGCTGGGATTCTCCAGTCCCGCTGCAGTGAATGAAGATTTGGCTGAATGCCAAATTCTCCAAGCTCGCTGGCAGCAGGTGATGTACAAGATCGTAAAATTCCAGGCAATATATATTTATATGTAAAAAGTCATAGAACATTACAGTGCAATACAATGCAATTTGGTCCTCGACGGTTTCATAGTTCAGCACAACAATCTAAGGCCAATCTAACCTACACTATTCCAATATCATCCATATGTTTATCCAATGACCATTTAAATGACTGCATGATAGGGTCACGTTTCAATGTGTGGCTGAGTGATTCGATCCTTTATAAATTGTATTTGTTGCATGATATTTATGGTGTATTTCAAAAGTTTCTGCTTCCTTTCCAATGGAATCATTTATCATGAGATGCTGATCATTTTAATATGGATTCTAATTTAAAAAGTTACGGTTCGTGGTGATTTGTACAAACTGATTGTGGTCATTTGACAGAGTATTGAGTGGAATATTTCACGGAGAATGATGCAAGTGCAGGGTTCGATAATATGACCATGTTGGTTACAATCCATTAGGCAGCATACCAAGCTCATTAAACACACCAGAGAAATATCCTCTGCAGCTCTTGGTGCGAAAAATTGGTGGAAATAAAGTAAGATTCAGTTTTAGCCACACATCATTGTACAACTGGAATAGAGCAAGGAGTAGGAATTAGATTCTGTGAACTATAAAGATAGGTTAAAGGAGATTGAAAGATTCTTCATAGGAAATTAAAGTGGGAACTTGAAACAAGTATGTCAATTATTGTGAGAATTAATATAAATTACAGGTATCTTGATGCTTTATACAAACAGAAAACAAGAGGACATGATTAGGAAAGTCAGATAAGCTCATTGCAATTTTCCTGACTGATAATAGTTTTACTTTAGTCTATAGTAAATGGATCACTGATGTACCATAACTGATTGTGTGTGAGTGTGCGCATATAGTGGCACAGTAGTCAGCACTGCTGCCTCACAATGCCAGGGACCCTGGTTCGATTCTAGCCTCGGGTCACAATCTGTATGGAGTATGCACATTCTCCCTGTATCAGCGTGGGTTTTCTCTGTGTACTCCGGTTTCCTCGCACAGTCCAAAGATGTGCAGGTTAGATGGACTGGCCATGATAAATTGCCACTTAGTGTTCCAAGATATGTGGGTAAATGCATGGGGGTTAAAGGGATGGGGGAGAGGTAGGTGTGGGCAAGGTATTCTTTCGAAGAATTGGTGCAGACTCAGTGGGCCGAATGGCCACCTACTGCCCTGTAGGAATTCTATTCTATGATTGTAGTGAGTAGTTTACATTGTTGTAGGACAGTATTAAGTGGCCAAGTGGAATCAATCGCTTTTCCTGTTCTGATGAAGAAGGGTCATCAACGCTCAAAGTTGGCTCCTGTCTCTCTCCACAGATGCTGCCAGACCTGCTGAAGTTAGAATTATAATTAGAACCCCACAGTGCAGAAAGAGGCCTTTCAGCCCATCAAGTCTGCACATCCACCCAGATCCTATCCACATATATATAAATTTCCCAGCATTTTCTGGTTGGGTTTCTTGTTTGCCATGTCCATTTTAAAAACGGCATGGATTTTACACTCAAATCAATAGGAGTTTATGAGATGAGACACATTATAAAGCACAGTTTATTTGGAAACTAATCAAGCTCATCAAACACCTGATCCCGTTTCTTGAAGCATCTCCCACGAGTCTGTAATTACATCCTTTTCAAATCCCAAGCCTGTGTCTTTCAATTAAATTGAATGTAATTTGAATTTAATTTTCAGTGCATGGATTTTAGGGAGTTGAATCGGATTTTCCATGATTGTGATTTGAATCCTATTCCTTCCAGTACTTCCTGGTGATGTAGTATTATACAACTTTTCTTTCTGCCACAGACACGGCTGGTTACGTGTGATTTCTGCTGGAATTATAGTTTATAAGTTTATAGTGAAGCAAGATGGAATGAACTGTATTCACAATAACCCAAAATAGGAATCAGAGAATCCCTACTGTGCAGAGAGAGGCCATTCAGCCCATCGAATCTGCATCTTATCCAGGCTCACTAATCCACACACTTTGGCACACTAAGGGGCAATTTAGGATGGCCAATTTACCAAACATGTACATCTTTAGATTGTGGGAGGAAATCAGTAGAAACCCACGCAAACACGGGGAGAAAGTGCACACAGTCACCCGAGGCTGGAATCGAAGCCAGGTGCCTGGCACTGTGAGGCGGCAGTGCTAACCCCCGTGCCACCATGACATTTGATTTGTGCCTAATGGATGAAAGACAGATAGTGGTCAGATGTGAGCTGTAACATGCAGTTCAAATAGCTTGCCAGCCATCCGTTTTGCCTCAGACTTTGAAACAAGGTTTTGTGTGCAACCTTCAGAACAAAAATCAGGCAGCACAGTGGTTAGCACTGCTGCCTCACAGCACCAGGGATTGGGGTTCGATTTCCGGCTGTCTGTGTGGAGTTGCACATTCTCCCTGTGTCTGTGCGGGTTTCCTCCAGGTGCTCTGGTTTCCTCTCTCAGTCTGAAAGACGTACTGATTAGGTATGTTTACCCGAACAGGCGGTGGAGTGTGGCAATTAGGGGAATTTCGCGGTAACTTCATTGAATGTAAGCCTTACTTGTGACTAATAAATAAACTTTACTTTAAAAATTCCCAACTAATGTTGTTGGGAAGAGTCAGTTCTTCCATCCATCCAAATGGTAACATTTCCCTTTAGGTCCAGGTTTGATCAGCTGCTGTAGAAATGGATAAAATGAAATCACTGAGCTTGCAAAATATGCATCATTTTCATCAGGACGTGTTTTTTTTGTGGGTGGCAGTGTACACTGTTGGCAAGATGGTCACACATTTATTGCCAGAGAGGCCCCAATGCGCTGTGCTTCTTTTGTGTTAAGGGCACATATTTGGTTGGGAGTCACTGTTTGAATTTTGCGGTTGTTTCATGCGATGCGTCTGAGTTCGTCCTCCTCAGAGTCTGATCTTTTGCGAGCTCTGGCAGCCTCACACTCACCCGCAGGGGGAGAAGAGCGGCTGGAACTAATGAGATGCACTCAATTCTGGTCAGCGTGATGAACATCCCCTCTGCAATGCTTAGTGGGTAGCTGTCAACCTGTTAATGAAAAACCCTATGATAGCACTGGCAATTTGTGCTCAGTGACAGCACCAAAGTTATCGCATTTGGAAAGCTCTCCTGTATCCGTCAAACAAATTATTTTGTCAATACAAACAGTATCCAATTTAAAGAACAATGAATTTTACGAGGCCGTCTAATCTACTTGCCAATCTCTTTATTTCTCACCCTTATTAATAACAGCAGAGTGGAAATGACGGAGTGATATTATTGTTCAAATGCTTCAGAGTGCTCTGACGTGCTGACGCCTTCTTGCCACGATTTTATTGGAGGCATTAATCTTTTCAGGATAAAAGATTAAATAGCAGAGAGAAGAATCCTGGACTGTAATTTTGGCCAAGGTGAAGCTTATTTATTAGTGTCACAAGTAGGCTTACATTTACATGGCAGTGAAGTTACTGTGAAAATCCCCCAGCCTCCCATTCATTAACTCTATCTATACTTGCCGCTGTCTCAGCAAAGCAGCCAGCGTAATTAAGGATCCCAGACATCCCGGACGTTCTCTCTTCCACCTTCTTCTGTCGGGAAAAAGAAACAAAAGTTTGAGGTCACAAATCAACCGACTCAAGAACAGCTTCTTCCCTGCTGCTATCAGACTTTTGAATGGACCTACCTTGCATTAAGTTGATCTTTCTCTACACCCTTCAGTAATGTTTCTTGCATACTGCACGGACAAAGCATTGGAAAGGAAAGGAGAGAGTGGAGAATGTAGTGTTACAGTTGTAGCTAGTGTGTAGAGAAAGAACAACTTAGTGCAAGGTTGGTCCATTCAGAAGTCTGATGACAGCAGAGAAGAAGCTGTTCTTGAATCTGTTGGTACGTGACCTCAAACTTTTATGTCTTTTTTTTCCCAATGGAAGAAAGTGGAAAAGAGAATGTCTCGGGTGTGTGGGGTCCTTAATTATGCTGGCTGCTTTTCCAAGGCAGTGAGAAGTGTAGACAGAGTCAATGGATGGAAGGCTGGTTTGTGTGATGGGTTGGGCTACATTCACAACCCTTTGTAGCTTTTTGCAGTTTTGGGCAGAGCAGGAGCCATACCAAGCCAACCAGAAAGAATGCTTTCTGTGGTGCCTCTGTAAAAGTTGATGAGAGTCGTGGCAGACATGCCAGATTTCCTTAGTTTCCTGAGAAAGTAGACGTGTTGGTGGACTTTCTTAACGATAGTGTCGGCGTGGAGGATCAGAACAGTGTATTGGTGATCTGGACACCTAAAAACTCGAGGTTCTCGACACTTTCTACTTTGCCCCCATTGATACAGACAGGGGCATGTCCTCCACTACACTTCCTGAAGTCAATGACTACCTCTTTCATTTAAGTATTGGCAAGTCATTTAAATTTCACTTTCAAAGAGGTTTTCTGTGCAAGGAAAGGTGGGTGTGGAATCTGCAAAATATCAGAAACACTTTTTTGTCAAAAATAACATTGGTGTTAACTGAAGTGTTGTGCAATCAATTGTGGCGTTTTGTACGTTATAAAGCAATAAATCTGATTTGGTTGATATTGCTTCTATTCCAGCTTCTCTGATTGCTGACTCAATTCAATCCTGACTAAACAGCATGGTTTGTTGAAGCTGCTTTTGTTCCTGTTCTTAAAATCCAAAGTGTTGAGGACATTAGGAGATTGCAGTTGGATATAAACAAGATAAGAAAAATACTGCAGACGCTGGAGTCTGAAACAAAAGCAGAAAATGTTGGAAAATCCCAGCAGGTCTGACAGCATCTGACGCAGGGTCATCCAGACTTGAAACATCAGCTCTATTCTCTCTCCGTGGATGTTGCCAGAGCTGCTGAGATTTTCCGACGTTTTCTGTTTTTGTTGCCGATAGATAGGGAGAGTGAGTGGGCAGAGATCTTCTCTGAAGGTGGTAAATGCAACACTGTAGGATCACCACTGCTGGCCCTATCCTGTCACCTCTTGTGCTGTTCAATAAACATCAGAAATTATTGAAAAGATTTAGATAATAGATTTTCACAATATTTGTGCTATGGCTTTTAGCCCATGATGTTAAGATTACTCTCCAAAACTAAAGATTAACTCATTTAAACTGTACCATAAAAATCATTTTGTGTCATAACAGGATTACAATAGAATATCAGCAGGCACAGTATGGTGGCACAGTGGTTAGCACTGCTGCCTCACAGCGCCAGGAACCCAGGTTCAACAGCAGCTTCGGTCACTGTCTGTGCAGAGTCTGCATGTTCTCCCCGTGTCTGCATGGGTTTCCTCCAGGTATTCCAGTTTCCTCCCACAGTCCAAAAGATGTGCAGGCACTAGCCATGCTAAATTCTCTCTCAGTGTACCCAAATAGAGTGCAGCAACTTGGAGATTTCCACAGTAACTTCATTGCAGTGTTAATGTAAGCCTACTGGTGATACTCAACAATAAAAACTTTTTAAAAAAACTTATAATAGAATATACACAGGATGTAGCTCGTAGAGTTGACCAGGGGAGCTGGTGGGTGTGGTTTATTTAGACTTTGAGAAGGTTTTTTGACACAATCTCACATAGCAGACTTCTGTGAAATTAAAGTTCGTGGGATTGTGGGTAATGCCTTGAGATGGTTAGACGGGGAGCAAAGAGTTGGTATAACTGGGTCTTTTCCGATCGCCAGGCTGTGATTAATGGGGTACCGCAGGGATCTGTGTTGGGACCCCAACTGTTCACGTTATATGTTAATGATTTGGAAAGGGGAACTGAATGTATTATCTCAGTATTTACAGTTGATACAAAGTTGGGTGAGAGGGAGAGCTGTGAGAAGGATGCAGAGATTCTTCAATATGATTTGGACAGGCTGAGTGTGTGGGTATCTGCAAGGCAGAAGCAGTATAATGTGGATTAACTAAAAAAAAAAATCATGCCAGTTGCTAGTTTTGAGGAAATTATGTAGTGTAAGAATGGAAGTTGAAGTTAGATAGCTTAAATTTGAAGATTTCAGCAAATTAGAATCCATCCTGCATCCTGATTGAATTAGCCATTACCTATCGGGTCAAATAATTTCCACAAACAATACCTCAGAGTCTGTGTTACCTAAACAACAAAAGCCTTTATACTTCAAATAGATACAGAATAACATTAGCTGTAATATATTCTGCTCAGAGTTATTCATATTTCATAATCATTTCCAGAGAGAGGAACACCCAGACATTTTTAATAATAATACACAAGAATGTTCTGAAGACAAAATGACAGCTCTATAAATTATCTACAGGTTACCATGAAGGAAGTGTCTCCAGTAAATTTGTTTAGCCTGGAGTAGCTACTGTGGAAGAATGTCTCCCACATGCCAGCCCTTTGCACAAACACACACTGCTGTGAAGATTTTCAGATAGAATTCCCTATAGTTTTTAACACGGTGTGACACACTGGTTAGCACTGCTGCCTCACAGAGCCAAGGTTCAATTCCAACCTCAGGCCACTGTCTGCACGTTCTCGCCATGTCTGTGTGGGTTCCCTACGGGTGCCCTGGTTTTTCCTCACAGTCCAAAAGATGTGCAGATTAGGTGCTAAATTGCCCATTAGTGTCAGGCGGGACTAGCAGGATAAATACATGGTGTATGAGGGTAGAATCATAGAATCTAAGAACCCTACAGTGCAGAAAGAGGCCCTTTGGCCCATCGAACAGATGACAGAGCGCAGCGACTTGGAGATTTTCACAGTAACTTCATTGCAGTGTTAAAGAAAGCCTACTGGTGATACTCAACAATAAAAACTTTTTAAAAAAATCTTATAATAGGATGTACATAGGATGTAGCTCGTAGAGTTGACCAGGGGAGCTGGTGGATGTGGTTTATTTAGACTTTGAGAAGGTTTTTTGACAAAATCTCACATAGCAGACTTCTGTGAAATTAAAGTTCATGGATTGTGGGTAATGCCTTGAGATGGTTAGACAGGGAGCAAACACAATCCCATCCAGGCCCTACCCACATATTCTTACGTATTATACCCACTAATCCCTTTAACCTCCGTTACCTGGATAGGACATGGATTGGATTATTATCAGTGCACACTCGATTGAACCAAATGCACTGTAGCGGTTCTGTGGTTGGAACTTTACTGGCATGCCCGCCCCGAGGTGCACAAAACAGAATTTTGTTGGCCTCGAATGGGATTTTACGGAGCCCTGGAGGAGGAGCTGGAATATTAAGCATTCTTTGTCTCTTTCTGATGTCAGCATCTGAACCTGTCTTCACACAACATTCAGATATTCATTGCCTGCCAATCGGAAAAAGAGTAAACTCAGTAAAGTTTTACAACACCAATTTTAAATCCAACCGATTTATTTGATAGTAAATTCGCGAGCTTTCGACTCTATAGCCTTCGTCAGGCAAATGCAGTGAAAAAGACCCACTTATGCCAACTCATTGCTCCCTGTTCAACCACCTCAAGGCACTACCCACAATCTCTCGAGCTTTAACTTCACAGAAGTCTGCTATGTGAGTTTGTGTCAAAACTTTCTCAAAGTCTATATAAACCACATCCACCAATTCTCCTGGTCAATTTTACTAGTTACATCGTATGTATATACTATAATAAGTTTTTTAAAGAAGTTTTTATTGATGAGTATCACCAATAGGCTTACATTAACACTGCAATGAAGTTACAGTGAAAATATATCACCACTAATGTTGTGGTACATTTACCCACTGGATGTGATTTTCCAGCCATTCGCATCAGTGAAATCCTTCTGTTCTGTGACAGTGAAACCCTCTCCCCTCCATTGCTTACCTGTTGCAGGTTCCCTGGATTGGGAACCCAGTTGCCAACCATTCAGTACTCTCGTCTCATACAGAATAAATTCCTGTCTCCCTGGGATTTGTATTCTTGCAAAAGATCTGATAAGTGCCAGACAAGAAGCTTCAACAACAAAGAACATTTCTATCTTCAGCACCAGTGAGGGAACATACTGATGAGGTCTGGTAGTTCTAAGCTTTACTGCTGGAAAGGTTACTACACCAATGGAAATTATTGCTGCATCTATTCTCAAATAATCTTCATTTTACAACTGACTACTTAAGAACAACTGATGTGAAATTTAGCTTGGGACTTTATTATACATGATAGCAATGCAGTTTCACAATAATACCCTGTGCAGCAATCCCAAAACTAGAATCAAACATGATGCTAGATTACAGTGTTAGTTCCAGGATGAAAAAGGAGAAAATATCATATAACAGAGTGCCGTGCACACAGGATGAAGCATATAAATCAACTGATGCTGAGTAACCATTTTCTGGAACATTCTCTAATGTTAGACCAGTTGCTTATGACAGAGTTTTGATAATGTATAAAAATGTGCCTTTGTCTGAATATGAAACTTTTGCCACAAACATTTTTCATTCTTTTCCTTAGAATTGTAGAACCATAGAATCCCTGTAGTGCAGAAGAAGGCCACTCGGCCCATCGAGTCGGCCTTGATCACAATACCACCCATGACCTATCTCCAAAATCCATGCATTTACTATAGCTAATCCCCTGACACTAAGGGGCAATTTAGCACAGCCAATCCGCTTAACCCTGCTGCCTCACACTTCTGGGGATCCAAGTCCGATTCCTGGCTTGGGTCATTGCTAGGTGGAATTTGCACATTCTTCCCATGTCTGCGTGGGTTTCCTCTAGGTGCTCCAGTTTCTTCCCATGTCCAAAGATGTGAGGGTTAGGTTGATCACCAGGAGTGTAGACTAGAGAGATTATTAGGGTGCAAACAGGTGGGGTTATGGGGATAAGGCCTGGGAGGGATTGCTGTCAATGCAGACTCGATGGGCCAAATGACCTCCTTGTGTACTGTCGGGTTTCTCTGATTCTCTGATCATCTTTGGACTGGATATTTCTGTGAATATTATCACGCCATTTCTCTTAAAAGTAACGAGACGTTGCAATGATTTTTATCTGCCTGGGGTTTGACTTGAATATATCATGGCCAGAATTCTCCAATGTCATAATTTCTCAATTTGGTGCTTGGCCAAATCTCCATTCACAGCAGCGGGACTGGAGAATCCAGCCATGGACAAGGATGGAGAATTTTGACCAATTATTGTGGAAAAATAAACAGAGAATGCTGGAAATATTCAACAGGTATTTTTCAATGACGGAGTCTGAGGAGAGACGTGAGAGAGGTCTACAAGATGGTGAGAGGCAGAGACAGAGTGGCTTTTCCCCAGGATGGACGTATCAATTACAAGGGGGCGCAGGCTCAAGGTGAAAGGGGGAAGTTTAAGGGAGATATTTGGGGGGAGTTTTTCATGCAGAGAGTGATGGGTGTCTGCAACACCGTGCCAGAGGAAGTGGGGGAAGCAGGAACATTGGTGACATTTAAGGGGCATCTGTATGGGTATAGGAATAGGGACGGAATAGAGAGATATGGAGTAATATGTGTAAGGGCAAGAGGTTTTTTTTGGGTTGAGTTAGGGCATCATCATCAGCACAGGCTTGATGGGCTGAAGAGCCTCTTCCTGTGCTGTACGGTTCTCTATTCTTTGCTCTTAGCTCAGGCAGCATCTGTGGAGAGAGAAATGAAAATAACGTTTCAAATCCCCTGACTTCTTCAGAGCTGGATGGAAAGTTGTGCAAACTTGAAACGGCTGGGATTTTCCATCCCTTCCTCCAGTGGCGGGATCTCCAGGTCCCAGCCAAAGATGACCCTCGCCATCACCAATACCCAGCCCCCTCCCACTAATCCCACTTCCTGGGGTGGGTTTCCTGGCCCTGAGGCAACAAGACATACAAAATGTGGATTTCGGTGGGACTGGAGGGCCAATGGTGAGCCATCCCATGCAACGGGAGAACATTCTGTGGGGGAACATGCAGAAAATCCCAGGTGCTAATTCTGTTCCTCTCACCACAGATGCTGCCAGACCTGCTGAGATTTTCCAGCATTTTCTGTTTATATTTCCGATTTCCAGCATCCCTAGTATTTTGCTTTATAATTGTACTGGCCTGTTTCCAGTGGAAGGGTCAGTGAATTAGATAGAAATGTCTGTTGTATGTCCGTTGCTGAGTATAATAATTGTCCTTAATCCTGGGCATTGAGAAAGGAAGTGTTTATTGTAGAATTGCGGATGTATTTAGCACAGATCCTTTCATTTTGTTTAGAACTGAATGGACTTTCAGAATGGGGAGTGTGATCTTTTCTTATGCGTTTAGATTAGATAGATTGCAGTCCTTCTTTTGGATTCTGATGAATAAGTAGGATGCGCATTCTGTCACCTGAGTTATAAAATTCTGGGGCTGAATTTACCGATGGTGAAGGAGATAACTAATTTGATGAGCCCACTGATTTTTGCAATGGCACCGAATTGTTCAGCAATAAGCTGGCCATTTATTTTCATATTCTCTCTCCAGTGAGATCCTATTTACAAACACTTCCCTCCTCCCCTACCTTTCCCCATGCTTCACCCGTCGTTAGACCTTTTTCCATCTTCCCTTCCTCTGGTCCCCGAGGGTCAAACCTGTTGCTGTTCATCTCGACAGGAAAACGTAACTGGCAGTCAGCAGACTAAACGGCTGATATTCAGAAAACAATCAAGATCTTATTGAGTATTCTTTTCTCTGTCTTTGAGAATTGACTTTACTTCAAACAGAAAGGGTTTTACCCCCCCCCTCCTCTCCCCCAGGGATTTCAGGCAATGGCTGAACAGAGGAAAATATCCTACCTGAGTAGCCCTGTAAAAATATTTTCTTCGCTGTTTATGAAATAAACTATATTTGACTTTTTAAGAACGATATCATTTTGGTAAATGTTGGTCTTGAGGCGCAATGGGCAGTGTCCCTTGTCCTGAACCAGAAGCTCTGGATTTGAATCCCATCCCAGGGCCTTTTGGCCAACTAAGGTGCGTTCATAACAAGACTAATTAATATAGAAATCGTAAAATCCCTACAGTGCAGAAGGAGGCCATTCAGCCTATCAAATCTGCACCGACCACAATCCCATTCAAGCCCTATCCCCATAACCCCACCGATCCCTCTAAGCTACACATCCCAGGACACTAAGAGGCAATTTAGCATGACTTATCAACCTAACCCGCACATTTTTGGACTGTGGGAGGAAACCCAAGCAGACACGGGGAGAACATGCAGACTTCCCACAGACAGCGATCCAAGCTGGGAGTTGAACCTAGGTCCTTCGAGCTGTGAGGCAGTAGTGCTAACCACAGTAATGATTTACCCAAAAGTGTAATTAACGATTTATATTTGTATAACGACTTTTACAAGGGACAAAGTGTCATAGATTCAGTTTTGTTGTTAATGCAAAATTAAACTTAAATTTTTTTACATTTTAAAGTGGGAAGGTAAGCTTCGAGGAGGAGGCAAAGAAGGTTGACAGGATTGCAGACCAGCGAAGTGAATGGACAAGAACTTGATCTATACAGAATGTAGTGGCTAGGTTTTCCAGTCCAATACGGACATCATTATGGGACAGGATGTGAAAAGCCGTCTTCCAAGTTTTTCTGTCCTGCCTGTGATGATGCTGGAATATCCCACCCAATGTAGGGAAAGTTATCTGCTTGATTTGGAAAAATAGGAAAACAGTATATTCTTTAAAATCCGTGAGGGAATGGAAAAGTGTTGGTATTCCAAAGGATCTAGCTTTCTTTGTTTGGGGTGGCACAGTGGCACAATGGTTATCACTGCTGCCTTTCACCGCCAGGGACCCAGGTTCGATTTCTGGCTTGGGTCACTGTCTGTGTGGAGTTTGCACGTTCTCTCCGTGCCTGCACGGGTGCTCAGGTTTCCTCCCACAATCCAGGAGAACGTGCTGTTTAGGGTGTATTGACCGTGCTAAATTCTCCCTCTGTGTACCCAAAACAGGCACTGGAGTGTGGCGACTGGGGAGATTTTCACAGTAACTTCTTTGCAGTGTTAATGTAAGCCGACTTGTGACAATAATAAATAAAAACCAAAACAAAGAGGAGGCACAGCAAGCAGTTCAGAAGGCAAATAACAGGGTAGGCTTTATTACAATAAAATATTGGAAAATAAGAGTGAATAAATGTTGCCACAATTACATCAATTGTTTGTGAGTCAAAGTTTGATGTACTGTGTATAGTTTTGGACCAGGATTGTCACCACCCTCAACCACACCATTTTCCCCTCCCCCTCCACTCCCACCCCAACACTCCCTCACCCCCTCACAGGATTTTCAATAGCAGAGGAGGGTCATCATTGGCTGCCAGTAGGATCTTGTGGTCCTGTCGATGGCCATTTGTGTTATTAGGGAACACATTGGGTGGGTGGTAGTTGGGGGCTGTGGGGTGAGGTGGGAGGGGAGACCACTTTCATTGGGACCAGAAAATCCCCGTGGCAGGAAGGGCTGATTAAATCCTGGTCCGGGGGTTCTTTTCCGAAGAAGATCATTGCCTGGGAGAGCGCACAGTGAAGGTTGGTTAGATCAATTCTTGGGATGAAGGGATTGGCCTGTCGCAAGGGTTTTTGAGTAGACTAAAACCCCATAGTTTAGAAGAACGAAAGATGAAGAAGAATGAAAGAATTGAAACGTAAACATAAAATAACATAAAAACATAAAGCAGTAGATGGTGGGAAAATCTTTCCCCTGGCGAGGAAATCTAGAATATGGAGTTTGAGAATACAAGGTGGGTCATTTTCTGGAGGCTACAGTAGACAACATTGCTTCACTGCTGAACACAGAATGGAGCTTAGGATCCCGTCCCAGTCTGTGGCGACAATATATTGTGGATTGTCAGCCAGTAAGAGTGAACTTGAATCTTGCTGAGAAGAGAGACATGTTGCCAAAGCTTTCTGTTTCACACTCATCAGGTCAAACACAAGAATGTCAACTTTCAAACAATTCTTAAGTCACAACATAGCCCAGGAGAAAAAGGTGCTGAGTGGTTGGCAAGTCTTGCTGAGACGTTACCATGGAGAAACCGATGGGGAATTATGATTTCTCCATATTCCCAGACAATTCAAAAAAAGGTGCAAAACTAGAAAATATTTCCTTTGTTTGCAGGTCCCTGGCTGGAATTTTACTACCTTGCTCACCCCAGAATCAGGACAGGCGAGGCTCACATAAGATCGTAAGAAATAGGAGCAGGATTAGGCCATCCAGCCCCTCGAGCCTGCCCTGCTGTTCAATAAGATCATGGCTGATCTGTAGTGGTTCAGTACCACTTTCCCGCTTTTTCCCCGGCATTCTCTGTTGGCTTCGTGTGGGATCTTACCAGTCTCGGGCAGGCGAGGCAGTAAAAGCGTGTCATGTATGTGTGACTAATGCGTGCACGTAAGCCACATTAGGAGCTTAGCTGATGATCTTTGGCTGTTTGTGGGCTGCACTATTAATTGAGCATTGTACAAATTGTGACCATTTGAAATTTGGCATTCCTGTGTTTGTCCTGATAAAACCAAGATGAAAGGTTCTGGCAACCTGTCCATCCTTTGAGCATCATTATCCTCATTATTATAAGGTATTTGAGTTCATTTCTGAAAGAAAAAAGGTCTCATGTGAAATTGTGTGTCAGGCAGTGATCTAGGATGTGTGGAGTGGAGACTGGGTTCTGCTGTCCGCAGGGTTTTGTTACTGGCAAAGATTCCCGATGTTACACAATGAAACAATTAAACATCAGCTTAGTGAAACCTACCAGAGGAAGCTGTACTGAGCTCAGCTTCGAGTTCTTCACCACAACCACACAGGAAGCTGAATTTGATTGTGGCTTTGGCTCAGGCAGCTGGTTCTTCAATGCAGTGATGTTATTATCAAAAACCAGCTGTTCTGAGTCTTGTAATAAAATAATAAATTGCCTCAATTTCTGACTTGAATGGGTCTATCATTATATAATTAAATATCTTCCAAAACAATTACTAGATCAATAGAAATGTGGCTAAGCTGTGAACAGATTCATGGAATTGTTACAGAGCAGAAGGAGGCCATTTGTCCCATCATGTCTGAACCGGCTCGCTAAACTAACATCACGGCTTATTGCCATTCTCCTGCCTTTTCTTCATACACCTGTACATTGTTTCTATTCAAATAATCATCTAACACCCTCTTAAGTGCCTCAATTGAATCTGCCTCCACCACATTTCCAAGTAACGCATCCCAGACCCAAACCACTCGTTGTGAGGAAAAGATTTTTCTCACATCACATTTGCTTCTTTTGCAAACACTTCAAAGCCGTGTCCTCTCATTCTTGATCCTATTACAAGCAGGAACAGTTGCTCCCTATTTACTCTGTTTGGTCCCCTCATGATTTCGAACATCTCTGTCAAATCCCCTCTTAGCCTTCTCGTATCCAAGGAGAACCATCCCAACCTCCCCAACCCACCCTCATAACTTTCACTTCTTGTCCCTGGATTCTTGTAAATCCTGCACCAACCAACAAGTGAAAAATTTGTGTTTTATGTGAAAAAATACATCATGCAATGTTTACAGGGGAGAAGGTAGAGAGACAGTAACGAGTTCATAATGAGCTGTTGGTAGTGAATGCGTTTAAATTTGATGTGACGGCTATGACAAGAGAGAATGTTGATTTTGCTTTGATTTATTATTGACACATGTATTAGCATACAGTGAAAAGTATTGTTTCTTGCACGCTATACAGACAAAGCACACTGTTCATAGAGAAGGAAATGAGAGAGTGTAGAATGTAGTGTTACAGTCATAGCTGGGGTGTAGAAAAAGGTCAACTTAATGCAAGGTGAGTCCATTCAAAGGTCTGACAGCAGCAGGAAAGAAGCTGCTCTTGAGTCGGTTGGTATGTGAACTCAGACTTTTGTATCTTTTTCCCGACGGAAGAAGAGGGAAGAGAGAATGTCTGGGGTGCGCGGGGTTATTAAATAAGCTGGTTGCTTTTCCAAGGCAGCTGGAAGTGTCAATGGATGGGAGGCTGATTTTGTGATGGATTGGGCTACATTCATGACCTTTTGTAGTTCCTTGCTGTCTTGGGCAGAGCAGGAGCCATACCAAGTCGAGATACAACCAAAAAAAATGCTTTCTATGATGCATCTGTAAAAGTTGGTGAGAGAAGTAGCTGACATGCCAAATTTCCTTAGACTTCTGAGAAAATAGAAGCATTGGTAACTATAGTGTCGGTATGGGGGGGATCAGGACAGGTTGTTGATGATCTGGACTCTTAAAATGCTGAAGCTCTCAACCCTTTCTACTTCATCCCCATTGATGTAGACAGAAGCATGTTCTCCTTCCTGAAGTCAATACAAGCTTCTTTGTTTTGTTGACCTTGAGGGAGAGATTATTGTTGCTGCACGAATTCACCAGATTCTCGATCTCATTCCTGTATTCTGTCTCATCATTGTTTGAGATCCGACCCACTACGGTAGTGTCACCAGCAAACTTGAAAATTGAATTGGAGGGAGATTTGGCTGCACAATTACAGGTGTATAAGGAGTATATTAGGGGGCTGAGAACACAGCCTTTTGGTGCACCGGTGTTGAGGATGATTGTGGAGGATCCTTACTGATTAGCAGCTCAAATTTCCAATATTCAGAATAACATCTCCATGCCTTCCTGATTTTACCTTTTCTTTCTGGTTTATTTTTAATCTGGGCAGCAGTGGAGCTCTGCGTTGCTGATATTTACCCGGGCTGGATGGTCAGAAAACCAGCAAACGTCCGGCAAAATTAATCCCAGTTTATAGGTTTCATAATCTCGCATTAGCTCTGAAATCTGTTTTTCTAAACACAATGTAATACCCCACTCCCCCCACCCCCAACCTCTCCCCCTCTCCATAAACCGGTGGGGTTTCATAAGTGGGAGTGGAGCTGGGGAGGGCTTTGGGTGGGTGAGGATGGGTGAGGAGGCGTGTATGGGAAGAGGGGATAGGATCTCCACCTCCCTCCAAGTTAGTCTCAAGCAGTAAGGGCTGAGAACAGTCATTCTGCCCATATACCAATTGAGGCCTCTAAGTAGCCACTAAGGACCACATTCTGCCACCACTGTTCTTTAACCGGTGGTGGGGCAGAGGTGCCAATGCTGAGACATCCCTCCAGATAAACCTGTGTTGTGGTGTGGGAAGGGGAGAGCAGGGTCCCATATACTTGGACACGGGGAAGTCTCACTGATGGCATGGTCTGCCCATGGGTGAAGATCTCTGCCTGATCCTAGCTCTGATCCGCCCCCTCTGCCTCATCTCCCCCCACCTCCCCCAAGGCCTGCCTGCCCATTCCCTGCTTCCCATCCCTCATCCCTCAGGCTCCATCTCTGATCCCCTGCCTTCTCCTCCTGCATTATCGGAACTGGCCAGCACTCCCAGTGGTGCTGCCTGCACTGGAGAGCTGGCTGGGGGAGCAGGAGATCCATGGCACACTTGGGTTCCTGGGGGTGGGGGTCTGGGCGACTTTCCTTAGACAGGAGCTGGGAAGGGCGGTGCCCAGCTGGCCCTTAACTCCAAAGAGTCTCCCAAAAATGCCCAAGGCAGGGTTATTGTTAGGTTTCCAACTGCTCCTCCCACCCTCACCACTGCTGCAGCCATTACATTTCACCCCATATCTTTACATATACTTTTCCTTCAGTTAGATTGTAATTAAAGCTTTAAAGAAGTAAGCTGTGCTAATAATGCTCCCAAAATAAATACAGCGTAGCCTCGTAGCTCTTCAGATTTTATGTTGTGTTAATTTTCTTTTTGAAATCGGAACAATGCAGTTTGTAATAATGGTCGTTGAAGTTGCACAGAAATAGCACGGTATTTTGATGCTCTCTGGCAATTGGTGTTTCATGTGGCTTTCATGTAGTTTGTTCTTTTCCAGCATATGTTACTTTGAATTCAAAATGCTGAGTGTTTTTAATAAAATTAGTGTTTTTTTTAGACTTCTCTGTGATTATCTCTTCAAACAGTGGTCTAATTATTGGTACTGCATGGCATCATTCCCAGAACAGACAGAGAGATCGTCTATGGGCATGAAAGAATCAACTTTAGGAAGTGAAAAAGCTGTCTCCTTTTAAGTGATAAACATTTAAGGGTGCAAAAAATTAACCGTTTCCTTAATGACTGTGCAAAAAAATTTCATTTAAATATAGTGCATTTTCAGTATACTGTCATCGCCTTGACAACTATTAAGTAATTACAAAGAGTCATGCGTGGAGTCCAGTTCATCACTCAAACCAACCTCCCATCCACTGACTCTGTCACCACTTCCCACTGCCTCGGAAAAGCAGCCAGCATAATCAAGGCCTCCATGCACCCCGGACGTTCTCTCTTCCACCTTCGTCTGTGGGGAAAAAGATACAAAAATCTGAGGTCACATACCAATCAACACTGGAACGGTTTCTTCACTAGTGCCATTAAATTTTTGAACGGACCTACCTTGTATTAAGTTGACCTTTCTGTACACCCTGCCTATGACTGTAACACTACATTCTGCACTGTCTCGTTTCCTTCTCTATGAACAGTATGTTTTGTCTGTATAGTGCACAAGAAACAGTACTTTTCACTGTACACTAATATGTGTGACGATAATAAATCAAATCAAAATGTACGGCAAGGTTGTGGACCTCTCTGCAATCATTGTCCAATTTCATTTCTCTGATTAGATTGCTAATTTGAAGGTGCAGGTCGCAAATGTGAAATTCTGTTGAGTATGCTGCACGGAAAGAAGGCATTCGTAACAACTTACTGTTCATAAATTATACACATCTCCTCCTCCTCCCATTCTATCTGCCTCATCTCATCTTTTCATCCAACTGTTATCTTTTGATTCCTTTCTCTCTGATGTGGTTCCCCTTTGAACATGTCTGAGTGATTTGCTGGGATAATAAGTTGCACAATCGAACCGCTCTCTGAGCAGAGAAATACCTCATTCCCCCTCTGGATTTATTGGTAACCATCCGGTATTTATGGTCTCTTGTTTTGGGTTTTCCCACAAGTGGAAATATTCTCTCCTCTTAGATTCTTCCCAACCCATTTGTGAATTTACAATCATAGTCATTGAGTCATAGAATCATTGAGGTTTACAGTACGGAAACAGGCCCTTCGGCCCAACTTGTCCATGCCACCCAGTCCTCTATCAGTCTCCCTGTTCCTGAAGAGAAAAATCCCAAACTGTTTGAACATTAGTGATAGCAGAAATCACCCATTTCTGGCAGCTTCCTTGGAACTTTTTTCACTGTTTCTGTTTTTTTAGTTTTATATTTTGAAAATTGGAACTGTGCGCAACATGCAAAGTGCAGCCCAAGTTGGGACCTATATTAATTTAACCAAACCTTTTTGATTTGATTTATTATTGTCATGGGTATAGTGTACAGTGAAAAGCATTGTTTCTTGCACATCATACAGACAAAACATACTGTTCATAGGGAAGAGAAGGAGAAGGTGTAGAATGTGGTGTTATAGTCATTGTTAGACTGTAGAGAAAAATCAACTCAATGCGAGGTAGATTCGTTCAAAAGTCTGATGGCAGCAGGGAAAAAGTTGTTCTTGAGTTGGTTGCCATGTCTTTTGTATATTTTTCACAATGGAAGAGAGAATGTCCGGGATGTGTGGGGTCCTTGATTATACTGGCTGCTTTTTTGAAACAGTGGGTAGTGTAGACAGAGTCAACGGATGGGAGGCTGGTTTGCATGATAGATTGGGCAATGTTTAAAACGCTTTGTAGATTCTTGTGGCCTTGGGCAGAGCAGGAGCCATACCAAGCTGTGATACATCCATAAAGAATGCTTTCTATGGTGCATCTGTAAAAGTTGGTGAGAGAAGTAGCTGACAGGCCAAATTTCCTGAGTCTTAATTGATTAGTAATATTCTGCCAGAGTAGTATTTCTAACAGCTGAGTGAAAATGTGGCCAAAGACCTGAGGTTGGATTGCTCAAGCACTGATCCCTGGGTGAATTGATGCCCAGTAAGAGGTCTGACAACATCAGTTTTAAATCCAACTGATTTATTTGATATATCAAATAAATCGGTTGGATTTAAAACTGGTGTTGTCAGACTTCTTACTGTGTTTACCCCAGTCCAACACCGGCATCTCTACATCATGAAATGAAGGCTGCATCTTATCTGCCGTTATCCAGCTGGGAGAATCCAGTGATATTATTTTGCTGGTGTCTCACTTGTTCGCAATTTCTCTCCCTAGTTGCTTTCGGTGATTTGCGTTCCACAGACTATTGAGAATTAAAAGTGACTTGTTAATTTGCACGTTGATCTAACAGCCCTCTTTTACCAATGTAAGAGCAAGAGTTTCCAATCCCTCAGTTCTGTGATGCTGAAAACGTGCACCCACCTGGAAAGAGAGCATCAGTTTAAGGGCGTGAGCGAGTGACTCAAACAGGATCAGTTCAGTTGGTTGTTGGTGGAATTCTGCTGTGTTGAATTCTATGTGTCGAAATTAAGTCAAAACTGGAGTAATTCACACTGGTTTTTTTTCCGTGTAAGTTCAGTAAGAGTAGAATCTCCCACACTCTTGTACACTGCAGAGGTTACCAGCGTGAATACCATTAGATTTCAGGGAATGGGACCTTCCTCCACTGGAGAGGCTGACACCAGTGTGCTGAGCGAGCCACTGTGCACGCGCCGATCTGTCAGTACCGAGATCGGCACCTGCACTAATGGCCTCCCAATCGCTCACCAGCTCAATCGCTGGCAGCCCCGTGACCCCCTGCAACACCAACTCTCAACCGTTCCCGGGTCCCACCACCATCTGGGTATGGGGCAGCAGTGCTAACCACTATGCCGCTGTACCATGTGGGTGACACAGTGGTGAGCAGTGATGCCTCACAGCCCCAGGGACCTGGGTTCGATTCCCGGCTTGGGCCACTGCCTGTATTGAATTTGCACATTCTCCCCGTGTCTGTGTGGGTTTCCTCCAGGTGCTCCAGTTTCCTCCCACATTCTGGAAGACTTGCTGGTTAGGTGCATTGACCTGAACAGGCGCTGGACTGTGGCGACTCGGGGAATTTCATTGAAATGTTAACATAAGCCTTACTTGTGACTAATAAATAAACTTTAAACTTCTTTAACTCAATGAAATATTCAGTGTGTATGAAATGTATTTAACCTTATTCATGGGGTCACGAACAAGACCATTTCAATCTTGCGCCCCACTGAGATGGAGGAGAACCACTCACTGGACTGGGTCACTAGCTAAAAGAAATTACTTTCATTTGAAATTGTGCCCAACATATGCAAGATTACCAGAATATCAACATTTTCAAACTGTATATCAGTGTTAGAGACCTCAGCAAACTGAACTGTCCCAGTGAATTGGCTTTTTATGATTTGGTGTATTTTTCTTGAATGATATTTTCCTTCAGGGACTGAGAGTATTGTTTTGCCCCAACACACAAGTACACACACTATTGAGTGTGCCTACAGACAAACTGTGCTGAAACAAATGAGACTATTCATCCCTTGGTGATAATATTTTGGGTATTGATTCACTCTTTGTTATAACTGCAGAAAGGTGAGCACTGAATATTTGTCTATTCCAGACTAAATGATATTGGCATTGAACTAATGTTGCTTAAATATAGTTCAAGAAAAATCCTATATGGTGATATTTAAGTATTTATAAGGAGTAAATTAACATTGGAAACCAGTTAGCGTAATGACACATTGGTGTGGTTGAGATCATATTGTCATCAATTTTACAAGATGCTTGAGAAACTCAATGTGATAACAATTTGTAATGGAGTAACCATTTACACATTTAATAATGGATGCTATTTCTCAGAAAGGACTTGTTTTTCTTTCAAATATCAATAAGTGCAGGAATTTTGCATCGCTGTATTATAGACATTGCAGCAGTGTTGGTAGCTGCTATTGACTCTCTTCTGAAAACAGTTGTTCATGCTGATATTTGGATAATTTTCCCATGTCTAACTGTCCTTGAACGGAGTGGCAGTGTAAGGTAAAGTCATCAGATGACTATAGGCTGTTCTTGCCTTTGAAGGGAAGAGCAGACTGGTGGTGATTTAAACTGAGAATTGTCATAGCTTAGGTGAGGGACAATGTTGAGAATGCAAGGCCATCGCGAATAACCTCAGTCAGTGCGGGGATTGAGGCTGGGCTTTTGATGTCACTCTGCATCGTGAATCAGCTGCCCAGCCAATGTAGCTAACTCGACCTTGCGTTGCTGGAGTCGCATGTAGGCCAGAGCACACAAAGAAATCAGATTTCCTTCCCCAAAGGGCGCCAGTCATTTAGCTGTTTTTATTTTACAACAATAGTTGTCACACTCACAAATACCGAGATTTGCTCTATATTCCAGATTTATTGATTTTTGAATTCAAATTCCACCACCTGCCGCGAAAAACTCAATTGTGATAAAATTGGCCTCTGGGTTACTCGTCCTTGACCACAATGCTCTAATCGCCTCCAAACATTACAAATTTTCTTTCAGCTTTTGATAGCTCACTTCAGAATAGCAAAATCCAACAGAATCTGAAACTGTGGGAAACACAAGAGAATCTATTTTGTTTGTCCTAAGAATAATGGGCTGGAATTCTACCACCTCGCTTGCTGTGTAATCGTTGCAGGCAAAGATCCGACAGCGGGAATCTCCGTGATTTCCAGGTGGAGTTTCCAGTCTCGCGCGAATGAGGCCGCAAAATCCTGGCCGAGATTCCCACAATTAAGCAAAGGAAGTTGAATGGCTTTAATGCTGTTTATAAAATGACGTTTGTTTGAAGCAACAAGTTGAATTTGATAAAAGGAATCGCAATCTTTAACACTGGGGATTTGGAGTTCTCTGTTGGTTTTCTGCATTATCGCAGTGAAATTGCACTGAGCCCCTTCTTCCTGGCTGCTATGTTGCGACTCATATCCCATCAGATCACCCTTGGGCACGGAGATGCTTTACAGAACAGATGGTAAAGTGTTTAACCCGACTGCTTTCAATTCAAAACCCAAATCACAACTTCCAGCTGCAGTGTGCGAACGACGCTTGCTCACTCACAAACTGAGCTCCAGATCATAGCCGACTCCTTCTGCAAAGTTAAACAACCAGAAATCTCAGGCTCCGTGCAGCCAGCTCCCAAACCCCAATGTCTCCCCCACTTATATCAAAATCAAAAATGAGATCCTGGAAAATTGGGGTCAATTTTTGCCCAACTTGGAAGCATCATCTTGACAAAGGCAGTTGTAGACAATGAAATAAATTGTCAATGCCAAAATGTCCAGCCCAGTTTTTAGCCAACGAAGGAAAGTAATATTTGAGGACCAGAATCTCAAACCTGATACTAAGTTCATAGTTTATGGGCAGCACTAGTCCCTTCTGATGGTGATGAGGCACTCTAGCCTTCTGCACAGAAAACATGTCCAAAAAACTCCATCTGGTGTCTTTTGATATTTAAGAATTCTCTTGATCTTCTGACCTCATTCATTATTCTACATTCTTGGGTGGCATAGTGATACAGTGGTTAGCACTGCTGCCTCGCAGCATTAGGAACCTGAGTTCGATTCTTGGCTTGGGTATGTTCTCTCTGTGTCAGTGTGGGTTTTCCTCGGATCCTCCGGTTTCCTCCCACAGTCCAAAACACATGAAGGTTAAGTGCATTGGTTGTGCTAAATTTTCCTTGAGTGTGGCAACTAGGGATTTTCATAGTAACTTCGTTGCAATGTTAATCTAAGCCCATTTGTGACACTAATAAATAAACTTTAAACATTTCATTATTAATATGATAATATTACATCTGATTTGTAGCCACCTTCTGGTTTTTTCACTCAAGCATGAGAGATCATTCATTTTGCTGTATGTCCATTGGCCTTCCAATGGTCTTCCCTTTTCTTTTTATTATCCCTTTTGAATGCCGTCCATTTGTAACACCCTTCCATTACTGAACCATCTGCCTGTTATTGTTATATATTTAAGTGATTGCACGATTGCTTTAAGAGCTGATCACATGATTTGATGGTGAGATCGTTAGGGTGTTGCACAGGTTGCTGTTTTATTTTCAGTTTGTTCCCTGTATAGGCCAGAACTCCTAGAAATAAACCCGTTGTGTGTTATGTTAAATCTGGGTGTGCAAGTCACATCTTTTCCTTTTGTTTGAAACCCACAACCTTGAATATAGTTAGGACATTTCAGTTCTCTCCATAGTTGCTGCCAAACCTGAGCAACTATGGCAACTATGTTCCCTTTGGCAACAGGAGCGGACTGTTATATTTGGAATAATGGATGTGTTGTAGTTGGCTGCAGCATTATGAGGGTGAAATAGTGGCCAGTGTTCCCTCTCTCACAACTCAAAGTGAGCCCAGAGAAGGGGGGAAAGATCTGCTTGGGTCTGTATATGATATATCTCTCTCATAACTATCGTGATATGGAGTTGCTGGTGTTGGACTGGGGTAGACACAGTAAATAGTCTCACAACACCAGGTTGAAGTCCAACTTG
This sequence comes from Sphyrna mokarran, assembly GCA_024679065.1. NCBI lineage: Eukaryota > Metazoa > Chordata > Chondrichthyes > Carcharhiniformes > Carcharhinidae > Sphyrna > Sphyrna mokarran. The sequence continues at coordinate 119,010,051 of JAGIQG010000008.1, read as the reverse complement.
GACTTTAATGTAGTGTTGTGAGACTACTTACTGTACTCACTGGTTAAGCGCGGGTATTGGTCACATCTTGTGTGAAGAAGAGAAATTGGAAGGAGAGCAAAGTTAAATTTTTCAAATCCAAGTTGGTGATGATGAAGCAACATTTTGGAAATGCATTCCCTAAAACCACTTCTTAATTACATGCCCAATTTTATAATGCGTGTTCTTGTGTGCTGGAGCGAAGGCATATGGAAACTATAATTGTGATTGTCCCTTTCTAATGGAGAAATAGTTTGGGTGAATTTCATTCGCTGCAATGTTTCCATATTAAAATAATGGCTATCAGCTGTCCGATTTGTTCACAATCCCGCAATCGGACTCGCACGGAATAAAACTATAAAATGCAAACAGAAAATGCCGGATGCACAGGTTAGGTGGCATCTGGAGGATGAGGCCAATGTTTTAATGGATCACCTTCCATCAGATGCAGAATTTATAAGGAGCAGAGGAATCAAGTGATGTTTGATGCGGCAGAGGGCAAAAACCACCTTCACTGATAATGGAGAGGTACAAGGAGATCAAAATGAGTAAAATTGGAGAGAGAATTTTGGAAGTGAACCTACTGGGTATTTAACTAGTGGCCATCAAGCAGCAGAGTGGGAGGCCAGCCCAACCTTCCCCAATCCCAGAAACTAATCTGTCCACCTCAATTCAATCATAATTTCCACACAAGCTCCGTGAGAAGGCCTCTGACAAGCTGCATCCAGGCTTTAATATGGAGTTTGTGTAAACCTGCCATCCAGTTTGAGTAACCTCCTTGGCATAGCTGAACTCAAAGGTAAGTGTTACTACGATCATAATCATCATCTACTTCAGCAGATAAACCAATCGCATCAGATTCAGGCTTCTGATAAAAGCCACCTCTGTTCTCAGTGACGTCTCTATCCTGATAAGTCATAATATTCAAGGAGGCGTATCTTTTAGCTTCATCATTATAATCATATTGAATATTTAATTAATTCTGTGGGCATCGCTGGCTAGGCCAGCATTAATTACCCATTCTTAACTTCCCTTGAGAAGATGATAGTGAGCTGCCTTCCTGAACCAGTGCAGTCTCTGCTATTAAAGGGGGAGTTCCAGTTACAGTGAAGGAATGGTGATATATTCCCAGGTACTGCAGTGAAATTAAAAGATAGAATTTGAGGATATGCTGGGCACAGCACACAAGAAAGGTTCACAATGCTGCCGCTGTACACTGGTGGTGGAGGGAATGAATGTTTAAGGTGATGGATGGGTTGTTAAGTAAATGGGCTGATTTGTCCTGAATGCTGATGACCTTGAATGTTTTTGGAACTGCATTCATCCAGGCACGTGAAAAGTGTCCCACCATACTGCTGACTTCTGCCTTGTCGGTGGTGGACAGGCTCTGGGGAGTCAGGGAGTGAGTTACTCACTGCCCAATTCCCAGTCTCTGAAGAATCTATATGATGAATTTAATTAAGTTTCTAGTCAATGGTAACCCCCAGGAAGTTGATAGAAACAGAAGATAGGAGCGGGAGGAGACCATTTGGCACTTCAAGCTTGCTCCACCATCCATTACAATCACGCTTGATCATCCAACTCAATAGCCTAATCTTGCTTTCTCCCCATAACCTTTGGGAGGATTCAGCGATGGTAATGCTATTGAATATCAAAGGGAGGTGGTTAGATTCTTTCATGTTGAAGATGGTCATTGCCTGGTACATGCATGGCACAAATGTTACTTGCCACTTATCAGCCCAAGTCTGCATATTGTCCTGTTCTTGTTGCATTTGGAAGCGGACTGCTTCAATATCTGAAGAGTCATGAATGGTGTTGAACATTATGCAATCATCAGTGAATATCTCCACAGCACGGTGGCACAGTGGTTAGTCCTGCTGTCTCACAGCGCCAGGGACCTGCATTCGATTCCCATCCTGGGCCACCGTATGTGTGGAGTCTACACATTCCCCGCGTGTTTGCGTGGGTTTCTTCCAGGTGCTCCGGTTTCTTCCTACAGTCCGGAAGACATGCTGCTTAAGTGCATTGGCCATGGTAAATTCTCCCTCAGTGTACCTGAACAGATGCTGGAGTGTGGCGACTCAGGGAATTTCACAGGAATTTCATTGCAGTGTTAATGTAAGCCTTACTTGTGATACAAATAAATAAATTTAAACATTTCAGATCTTATGATGGAGCGAAGGGCATTGATAAAGCAGCTGAAGGTCACATTGTGTCCATTCATTTTGCAGTTGATTTATTTCCTCCGATGTGAAGGGTTTGATGTGAGAAGGGTACCATATATAATGTTATAAACCAAACATACTGAGCCAGTGGATTTTCTCGCCCAGAATTTCTTCATTGCAGCTTTTACTTTTCACATATTTGAAGGCTGATCGTAACATTGTTGTTTTTTGTCTAATGAATAGTTTGTGAATTTCAAAACATCCATCAACCCTTCACTTCAGAAGAGATAAAAGCCTAATGATGGATGGCAGTACAGTTTGGTCATTATGCACGGTAGTGTACATATTGCTCTCTGAAAATGACATGGATACATGATAGATTGTTTCATATCCTTTCTTTGAAGAGATGCATTGCTTTCATGTACAAACACAACTCATTTTGAAACCCGATATTTTTTAAAAAATTTATTACTTTGAGCTGAATGTAGAAGGCTAGAAATGAGTTCAAAGTAATTGGGGTTGGTTTTCATCCTCAGCGCTGGGGTAATACTTGGATGAAGTTGATTGGCACCTTGTTTTGTGACCTGCTCAATTTCTGTTCATTGTTTTTAATAGAGTAGAAACCATTAGAACGCATCGAAAAAATGCTCAGCTTATTACCTGGGTCAGGAAGGTATTAAATATCCCGTGGGGGTGACGTTTAACATTCAATGAATTAATTTCATTCTGTTTTGAAATGCGCGCAAATAACTGAAGGTGATTGGCTTCCTATGCCTCATGATAGTCACCCAACCAATCAGAGTGAGCCTCGGTGGATTGGGAACTTGGTCAAGGGAACAAAACCAAAGGGCGGGATTTCATGGTCTCACTCGGGCAAGAACAGAAACTCCCGTCTGAAGCCAACGGAGATTTCCGTTGTTGGACCCTCGCTTGCCACAGAACCGGAGCGGTAAAGTTCCGGCAAATGTCACACTTCCTCTTTGTCGCTCTATTACTGTTACTGGGTCAAAAGCCTGGAACTTTCTTCCTCACAGCACTATGGACATAGCTACACCACATGCCCTAGTGAGATTATTGCTCGACTGTTAATCTAAAAACTCAGCTAATGTTCTGGAGGCCCGGGTTCAAATCCCACCATGGCAGGTGATGGAATTTGAATTCAATAAAAATTTCTGGAATTAAGAATCTACTGATGACCATGAAGCCTTTGTCATTGTCGGAAAAACCCCACCTGGTTCACTAATGTCCTTTGGGGAAGGAAATCTGCTGTCCTTAGCTGGTTTGGCCTACATGTGACTCCAGAGCCACAGCAATGCGGTTAACTCTCAACTGTCCTCCAAGGGCAAACAGAATGGGTAATAAATGCAGACCAGCCATTGACACCTATGCCCACGAATAACTAAGAAAAATGAATCACTAGTAGCTTCTCGAGAGCAATTTGGGAAGCCCGACCATTTTGTTGTTTTGACAAGGGATCCCCAAGCCAAGTTCCAAATTACTTTCCTTCCCAACACAATTCCTGGATTTTTCTCCCTACCAAAGAAATCACATGAAGATCTCAAGTTATTAAGGAAAGGGGGATTCAGGTTTTTATTTCAGAGTTATGCTACTAATCCTTGTGTTTACATTAAGCTTCATTTGAAGGGTGTAGTGTAAGAATGGGATTGGGAGCTGCAGTAACAAGCAAACAGTTGGTTCAACATTGGACAGGGAACAATGGCGTTCGGTGAAGCTGACACGTACTGAGTTTAGTGTCTCTGATGTAGAGGAGACTATTTGGGATTTGGGGATGTACACGTGTCTCAGTCCAGGGAAGTTGCACTGCACGGTGGTGTAAGAGAGGATGAAATGGCAGGAGTTACATTGTCTGCTTTTGCACTGCTAAAGTGAGCAGGGGTTGGATTTTATGGCCTCGCTTATCCCAGAACGTAAAATCCCACCCAAAGTCAATGGATCTTTCTGCCTCTTGCCTGCTCCAATTGGTGTGGCAGTGGGGGCAGTAAACTTCCAGTCAGCGAAGAGGGAGTGATCCCTTTGGAAATCTGAATGAGTGTCATCTGCTCATTCCTGTAAAATAGTTCTTTCACCACACTTGCCCAAGTCCTGGACTGGGAGCTGAATCCTTACTTTCTGAGTAGAGGTCAGTTTTGTTGGTCCTGGTATTTGAAGCCGATTCTGTTGTTATTTCTGGATAAACTCCGATTCAGGTGAAATCATTCGCTCTCACCGTCTCAAGTGGAATAGATTCCAGGAGCTGAATAATCTGCACTTGTTCCTGTGTCTATCCAGCAAGGGGCTGTCATGTTCCAATCCTCCCTCACCACATTTATCTGCTATAGCATTAACAAGTTTTTTTATGTTAAATTAATCAAATATGGTTAATTTGAATAATATGAGTTGAGGTATTCCACTTTATAACCCAAAAGTTAAATTAAAAAAGAACTATTAGTTTTATTATGGATTGTGGATGTGCTGGGTAGGCCAACATTTATCGTCTATCCCTAATTGTATGTTTAATGGTGATTTTCAGTTTTTAGCTCATAACGTGTTATATTGTAGTGAATGGAAAGGTTTTCGCAATTCACATTGGAATTGGGACATGAATCATAGAATTATAGGAAATTGATGCAAATGGTGAGTTTTTGTCTCCACCATTATTTCAGGCTGGGTGTTCCAGGTCCCTACGACAAATATTCCCAAAGTGGGGAAAGGAAAAGCAGTTAATGGCAATTATTGCCCATTCGCCCAAGGTATCCAGCCACTGGGGAACTGTTGGGAACACACAGAACATAGAGCATTACAGCACAGTACAGGCCCTTCAGTGCTCAATGTTACACCAACCTGTGAAACCAATCTAAAGTAAGTAGTCTGACAACACCAGGTTTAAGTCCAACCAATTTATTTGATAGTAAACTCACAAGCTTTCGGGGTTTGCCCTTTGTCAGATGATCTCCACATCAAAACCAATCTAAAGCTCATCTAACCTACACTATTCCAATATCATCTGTATGATTATCCAATGACCATTTAAATGCCCTTAATGTTAGCGAGTCCACTACTGTTACAGACAGGGCATTCCATGCCTTTACTACTCTCTGGATAAAGATCTTACTCTAATATCTGTCCTATATCTATCACCCCTCAATTTAAAGCTATGTCCCCTCCTGCTTGGCATTTGCATGCTGGCTTATTTGGTCTTGTTATTGGTCATGCAAAGGTGATTGGATTTAATGGTGGATCAAGGATTCTCTCAATCTCAAAGGGGGTTCTCTGTGCCTCCCAAACATCACCCAGCAAATCCCGTTGGGATTGACAGCGGCCTCTAGTATCAGGTCAAGAGGCGGCAGGAGAATCCCTCTTTCAAAACTGCCCAATTGACGGACCCACCTTAGGAAAAGACCACTTCTAAAATTAAAGTTTATTTATTGTTAGTCACAAGAAGGCTTAAATTAACAGTGCAATGAAGTTACTATGAAAATCCCTTAGTCACCACACTCCGGCACCTGGGTACACTGAGAGAGAATTTAGCATGGTCAATGCATTTAACCAACACGTCTTTCAGACTGTGGAAGCAAATGAGAGCAGCCAGGGAAAACTCATGCAGACACGGGGAGAACATGCAAACTCCACACAGACAGTGACCCAAGCCAGGAATCGAACCTGGGTCCCTGGCTCTGTGAGGCAGCAGCAATAATTACTGTGCTGCTGTGTCATCCCAGCAAGATAGACAACTTCCTTCCCCCAAGATTATTACTGAAACAAATTTGTATTCATTACAATTGATGAAAGTTTCATGGCAATCCGTACAGACTAATTTTAGTTCCAGATTCTATCCGTTTAACTTCAGATTCCGCCTTAGTGAGATTTGAATCCGTGTCCTCAGAGTATTAGCGTGGACCTCTAGATTACTAGTTCAGCGACGTGACCACTACACCACCTTCTACCAGAGGGACTGGATTGAAATAGAGTTAACAGTCTACAGTGACTTTATTTTCGTGGGATAGCAATTACCTACGGGTCAGATGTGAGCCAATAACATCAGTGAGGAGTTTTCGTGACATAAGCCATGAGTATGAAGGCTGAATCCTTTGCAAATCACCAGAGCTCTTGGGTTTACTTTCCAGCACATTAAACATTCAAAGCACACATTCTCATGTGCTGTTTCATTTACGCCACACTCTGCTATCATCATGTTAAGGCAATCACATTCAATACAGAACCAATTATTTCAAATCGGACGAACATACAGAATCAAATCATACTGCAGTTTATAGTTTTGGCACAATTTGTCCACAATTATGTGAATACTTTTTCCTTTGTCTGTGGAAATACTGTTTATTACATTGTTGAAAAGGGTTGGACATGAAAACAGATAAGCTAAAAGGAGCTATTCCTGAAAGAATGATTATTGCTCTTGTCATGTCCCTTACAATCTTCCTTAAGAAGACAGAAAAACAGAAAGTGGTGGAAAATCTCAGCAGGTCTGACAACTTGGTAACAAAAAGGCATCCAGACTCGGAATGTTGGCATTATTCTCTCCCCTCGGGCACTGTCAGGCCTGCTGAGATTTTGCTGTTTTTGTTTCAGATTCTGCACTAATTTGGTTTTTACGTTTGTTTGTAAGGTTGAGTTTGTGTGCTGTTCAATATTTGTGGTGACACATTGTTAGCCTCACAGCGCCAGGGACTCGGGTTCGATTCGATTGAATATATCCAGTGACCTATGGGCTAGCAGCAGAAAGCAGAATTATCACAAAGGCTGTGGATTGCTGTAAAGTCCCACTGCTTCTCTCGGGTTCCCTTCAGTGAAGGCAATCTACAATTCCATGCCTGTGTTAACCCGCAGTTCCCACACCACACGGTGGACTCGATTCCCTCTCAAATGGTCACTCAGAACGAGGCAGAGCAAGGGGTGGACAATCAAAGCCCTTTTGATATGGTGTCCTTCAAAGCTACAGAAATGTCCCAGAGTACCTTACAGACAATGAAGTAGGAAGCACGGTGGTTAGCACTGCTGCCTCACAACTCCAACGACCTGGGTTCAATTCCCAGCTTGGGTCGCTGTGTGGAGTCTGCACATTCTCCCCGTGTCTGCATGGGTTTCCTCTGGGGGCTCTGGTTTCCTCCCACAGTCTGAAAGAAGTGCTGGCTAGGTGCATTGGCCATGCTAAATTTTCCCTCAGTGAATCTGAAAGGGCTTTCACAAAGGGCCACCTGAACTTGAAATGTCAACCCTTTTCTCTCCTTAAAGATGCTGAGATTTTCCAACATTTTCTCATGTCATACCCGAAAGGGCGCCGGAGTGTGGCAACTAAGGAATTTTCAGAGTAATTTCATTGCGGTGTTAATGTACGCCTGCTTATAACACCAATAAATAAATACACTTCACACCACTTACATCTTCCTTAATTGACAATAGAAATCTACCCAGTTTATAAAACATTACAAGAACTATGCAGGGGAAGATTTTTCAGATGAGAATGACTCTCTTTAAGTTTATTTTGATCTTGGGAATTGAGACTGCAGGCGTTCCAGAAAAGTTAATGCAAAATACTTGGCAGAATCAGTTTCACACTATTGCCCATAATTCTGATAGACATTTTCATGAGCTGCTTAATCTATCGTCCTATAATTTGCCATTGCGGGATATCAAACCGAGATAATTACATTTATAACCCGCAATCAGTGAGTGATATGCTGCTTTAATCTGGAAAATGTGTCTGCATGACAGCCTCTGTAATCTATAAATGCTTATTGTTAAATCACTCAGAGATTGGCAACTTTCAATTCAATTATTACCCTAATGGGATAGATTTATTTGTGGCGACATATTTATTATGTACAACAACAAAATGCCTCAGAGAAATGCTTAATCATTACCATCCAAATGCAGAACTAACTTGTGAAAATAAACACCTTACAGAATAATGCATTGTGTGAATCAGACAAAATGGAAACAGCTCAATGCTTGATTTCCTATCTTTTGAAAAAGTAAGTTCGCTTTTCCTTTGTTCATTTAAGCTGGGCGTGGCTGAGTGGGCCAGTATTTGTTGTCCACCCCCAATTGCCCTTGAATGGAGTGGTTTGCTGGGCCGTTTTAAAGGGCAATTGAGAATCAACCACATTGCTGTGGGTCAGGAGTCACATGTAGGCCAGATTAGGTAAGGACAGCAGATTTCCTTCCCTAAAGGGTGTTAGTGAACCAGATGGGTTTTTGCACCAACGATTTCAGGGTCACCATTGGACTTTGAATTTCAAATTTTTATTAAATTCAAATTTCACCATCCGCCATGGTGGGATTTGAACTCGGGTCCCCAGAACGTTACTCTGGGTCTCTGGGTTACTGGGTCAGCAGCACGGTAGCACAGCAGTTAGCACTGCTGCCTCACGGTGCCTGGGTTCAATTCTAGCCTTGGGTCAGTGTCTGTGTGGAGTTTGCACGTTCCTCCCACAGATGCTGTCAGACCTGTCGAGATTTTCCAACATTTTTTGCTCTTGTTTCAAATTCCAGCATCCACAATAATTTTGTTTATCCTCTTCCGAGTATTCAGTTCACTAGTTTTAAGGCAATGCATCAATTGCTGCTGCAGCAATGCACATTATTTGCTGTGGATATCGTGTGTGATGCAGTTAGTAAAGAACTAAGAACAGTATTGCAGGTGTAAGCTTCTATTTGGTCACCCTCTCAGCCTCCTTCTTTCCAGGGAGAATAATCCCAGTTTATTCAATCTCTCCTCATAACTAAAACCCTCCATAGCGGGCAACACGCTAGTGAACCTTCACTGCACTGCCACAGAAGTTATGTGAAATGTCCAGCTCCACCTCAGGTAACCCTTCCCAATATGTAACTTGACCACAAGGTTTCACTTTGTAAAATCTCAAGAGGTTCAGGATAATCGGCGTAAAACACAAGTTTGTATCGGCTGATGACACAGGGCAGCAATATGGCTTCTTGATAGAGAACTGCAGCAATTTGAGCAGATCGGGAGGTGGGGGAGAGTCAAAATCCTTTTCTCCTTTCTGTGGAGCTGAACGCAAGTTTTTATTTTGACAGGTGAATTAGTGTGAGAATGTGAATGTGTCGGGGAAGTTTTTCTCTGGTATTTGTTTGTTGCTCATTGTGATTCGAATGCACAATGTCCCTCTGAGGAAGCAGCTGCCACACTAAAGGACAACAGGGTTGCAGACTTTAGGGGTTTCTTTTAACCTGATGTGGACTCCCCAGTGTGCTCGAAAAATGACCACACGACCTGGATTTGACTTGTGGATACTCAAACGGTCCGAGGTAGTTCTGCTCTCTCGCTGCCTTTGCATCAGTCCAACCCGTTTAGACTGAGAGTTTTTTGAAAAGTGAGTCACCAGTGCTTGTGTTTTTGCCAGGATTGCTGTGTGTGTGTGGAGATGTCTACACTGCTTTCCAATCAACGTAGAATCTTATAGAAAACCTACAGTGCAGAAGGGAGGCCATTTGGCCCATCGAGTCTGCACTGACAACAATCCCGCCTAGGCCCTATCCACGTCACCCCACTAATCGATGCATCCCAAGACCCTCAGGGCAATTTAACATGGCCAACCCATCTAATCTGCATATTTTTGCAGTGTGCTGGGAAACCAGACTCCTGAGGAATCCCACGCAGACACAGGGAGAACATGCAGATTCCACTCAGACAATGATCCAAGCCGGGAATTGAACCCAGGTCCCTGGTTCTGTGACGCAGCAGCGCTAACCACTGTACCATTGTGTGAGTGCTCGAATATAACAGTTTTGCTGATTTAAAAACATGCATAATTCTCAAATCATCTGATTGGAAATCATCTGATTCACTGCGTGACAGCTTTCGTGTTTACTGTAATTAATTTTCTTACAGACAAAAAGTTAATTGCACTGGGTGCATTCTCTTAATTGGGGTAAAACAGAACAGAATGTATTTTCTTTGATAACGCATGCAATTTCTAATACATGGTGTCTGCAGTGGAATCATGTTATAGTGTGAATGGCTCTAAGTTGCAATGTTATAGACTGTGACAGGATCAGCAGGTGTACTGCATGTAGAAAGTATAAGAGAGTTCCAGTAATAATACTGCATCCAGATTTGGCAGAAATGATTCCGTGTTAGATATGTGGGAAATGAGTGTGGTTTAATCTAGTCTTTGTGTGGAATGTCATACTCAAGATATGTGCACACAATGGTTGGAATGGCATAATTCTTTCCCAAAAAGCCCCTGCCAGCGCTGCACCCCTCTGGGAGTTCGTCATTCTTGCTGTTCTGGTCTCTTCTGTAAGTCTCATTTTTCTCGCCCCATTATTGAGGGGCATATCTCCAACCCAGCAACTCCTTTAGTCCTGCACTTCTCCCCCCAGAACCTCAGTGCTGTTGTTAAAGATGCTTTTTAAAACCTATCAATATGACAAAGCTTTCAGCAATCTACCCTGCCTCCTTTAGCAGGGTGGCACGGTGGTTAACACTGCTGACTCACTATGCCAGGGACCTGGGTTCGATTCCCGGCTTAGGTCGCTGTTCATTCTCCCTGTGTCTGTGTGGGTTTCCTCCTGGTGCCCTGGTTTTCTCCCACAGTCCAAAAGAATAGACATAGAACCCTACAGTGCAGAAACAGGCTCTTCAGCCCATCGCGATTGCACCGATCACAATCCCACCCAAGCCCTATATCCTCACACATTTTACCCACTAACCCCTCTGGCTTATACATCCCGGGACACTAAGGGATAATTTTAGCAAGGCCAGTCAACCTAATCCGCACATCTTTGGACTGTGGGAGGAAACTGGAGCACCTGGAGGAAACCCACGCAGACACGGGGAGAATGTGCAAACTCCATACAGACAGTGACCCGAGCCGGGAATTGAACCCAGTTCTTTGATGCTGTGAGGCAGCAGTGCTGATCACCATGTCACTCACAGAAAGCTTTATTCCTTTAAAAAAGAAATAAATAATCATTCTGAGGAATGATTGATGGTAATGTTCCATAGTAGCGAGCACTTTGAAATATAGTAAATTTGAGAGCTTTAACCTGGCAATGCAACGTATCATTGATCATTCTGATCATTCAAATATTCACAGTAAAATAATCTTCCAACGGTCACCTTTATTTTGTTTCTGAAACCAGATATCCATCACGCAGGATGTGACAGTTTCACGTTTCTGATCTATTGTAAGTTTTTTTTTCTCTAAGGGGCATTAATGATTTGCAGATCTCACAGAAAGAGCCACAGGGTAAATAGTTTTGTCCTTAAATATTGATCCTGGCAGTTTGTTTCACTCGCGTTGTGTTTGTTAACATTTGGGCAAAAATCGTTTGGGGCAAGCACGAAAGTTAATTATTTCCCAGCAAGCAGTCTACCATCACTTACTGTCAGTGACAAATGAGGTTTGGAGGTGAGTGATTCACCTGGTTAATGGGAAGCCTGGTTAAAGGAAACATTTAATCAGATAGTGAACTGTTCCCTCTGCAGCGTCCCGCAACTGCGCTAGTGCAACGATGGCAGTGCAGAGCGGCAATTAACCTTTATATCAAGGGAGGAACATTGCAATTGGCTGGATCTCGGCTGCAATAATTGTAATGCAGAGTTAGCTCAAGTCAGATTCCATTGACACAGGTAGTGTACAAACTCTATCCCATCTGTTCATCAAGGTGATTGTAATCTGCACCTCACTGCTGCTGACTGGCAACGTACTGAACAGGGGGCTAAGTGTATGTGTGGCTAGTACAGCACATAGTCAGTGTGCCCCTCCTAAAGACAATTTGCCCCTCATAGAGATATTCCCACTCTTAAAGGCAACCTGTCCCTCTTAAAGACAACCTGTTACCCTTAAAGACAATCAGCTCTTCTTAAAAGCAGCCTTCTCCTCCAAGAGGCAACCTGCTCCTCCTAAAGGCAGCCTGCCCTTCTTAAAGATGTATTGCAACTATAACCAATGCATTAGTGTCTGGGAAGCTCCACTAGAATGAAGGCAATAGGAAATGGAGAAGCCAGAGAGAGGGCTGACAGATGCACGCTGGAGACCTTGTTGATGGTGGAAGGAGGAGAGGGGCCTTGTTTCTGTCAGGGGGAGGGGTATGGGGGGTGGTCAGGAGGCCAGCAATTGAGCAGGAAATGGGAGCAGGTTCACAGAGGTCAAGCTGGCCCTCGGGGACCTGGCTGCAGTGCTGGAAAAGTTCAATGACCTCGGGTGGGTGATTAAGGTCAGTGAATCTTCACATGACATCCCCTACCCATCAGCCACATCTCGCACTGCTATCCAATCACCAGCGCAGCAGCAATCAGGGCTGATGGTGCCAGCTCAGTAACAGGGTCTTGCTGAGCTGGGGAGTGCCAGGGAGTGATGCTGTGTCTGGGTGCTTGATGTTCCAGCTTCCATTGTGGCGGAGGCAGGTGCCACCCACCATATCAGTAAACAGCCTCGAGGCTCCCTCAGTAAGACAGCAATCCCAGAGACAGTGGCATTTAGATCCATGGTGTTGATGGGGCTTGCTAACCTGCTGCGTGCAGAAGAAAACGTGATGGAGAATAAAGACGCTTAAAGGAGTGTGCGCACAGTCTACCCATATCATGTTAAAGAATACATGCAGCCTCTGTTTCTGCCTGCAAATTACAAATTAATTTTTCTCAGGGTAGAAATTATGAGGGGACACGGGTGAGGGTAAAATGGGGAAAGTTCAAAGGAGATGTAAGAGGCAAGTTCTTTACACAGCAGAGGGTAAGTGCCTGGAATGCACTGCCAGGGGAGGTGGCGGAAGCAGATACAACAGCAACATTTAAGAGGCATTTTGACAGATACATGAATAGGCAGGGAATAGAAGGATACAGACCATGTAGAGAGGGATATGGACCGTTGTAGAGAGAGGGATATGGACTGCATAGAGAGGTATATGGACTGCATAGAGAAGGATACAGACTGCATAAAGAGGGATATGGATTGCGTAGAGAAGGATACAGACCATGTAGAGGTAAAAAAGTGCCTAGAAAGGTGTCATGTTGTTACAGGTTTAGTGGGCTGAAGGGCCTGATCCTCTGCTGTACTGTTTTTTGCCGTTTCCTTTAGACCACAGTGTAAGGCACAAGCAGACTGTGCCTGCCCCAAAAACACTGTACTGTCTTCACACCTTGAGAACAACTAAAATCCTGTCTTAACAACTCAGGGCTAAAATGTGGGGAAATAAACTCTGCAGCTAGCTGCCAAAAATTGTCTTTCGTCCCAGTCTCTTTTCTCTGGGTTTAATACAATTGCATGATTCGCATTTGTGATATCTTCTTGCTCACTGAGTCAAGAATTCCTGATTGCCTATGCTAATTTTTTGGAAAAAGAAATGCATTTATTTTTGAAGTGTATCAGAGGTGAACAAATGATTGAATTTGAGAATAGCGATGACAGAACTGGGGAGAATTAAGTCAGAATTTCCAAACGAATTGAGGGTCCTCTGGCTTCACCTTCCGGGTTTTGCAAAACGGAGATTCTGTGGGCAAGAAGAAAGTTCAGAACTCCTGCGCGCAAAATAGTGAATTTTGTTTGTTGCGATGCAGCACAGGCTGGGTTAGGCTCCAGGAGATGTATTGTGCTGGGGACAGAGTTGGCAGCGACTATTGTTCGTTTTTTTACGCTGAGATCGAAAAGGGAAAAATGTTCACACGCCATTTGCCGGCATCCTGCTGAGCAGGTGAGGAAGGGTCTTTCCAGCTGGTTACAAAGCTTTGGCCATCCACATAATTCTCTTGCTGAATAGCCTGACTAAGCCATCGTTGTGTTACAGTGCTCTGTACCTCATTTCTTGCAATGTGTCGCTGTAATCATATAAGTGGGATGGGTGGGGGGGCACGAAGGCAGGCTTTTCAGTGGCCAGGAACTCATCAGCATTGAGACCAGTTGATTCCCTCACTCAGACACTCCGTTAGAAATGTCACTTCATCGGAATGAATAGACATACAGACCAGCTCAAAGATAAGGAATGATTCTTTGTCAGATTAGTACAGGCAGTAAGGATCGATCCAGCTTTCTCTTGGGGGACGGGACTTTGCCTGTTTGACAGTAAATGCAAGCGGCCAGAGAGAAGTCAACCTCTCCATGGGGTGAAAACCCTCAGAATAGCAGTATTTCAGCCTCTGCGTTCTCAGCATCATTGAGAGCATTCATCTCGAAATAATTCAAGGTTAATAAAAAGGTTGAACTGGCATCGTGTTTAGATGAAGCAATGGTATATGTTATTCACCTGGATGGCACAGTGGTTAGCGCTGCTATCTCACAGCGCCACGGACCCGGGTTCAGTTCCCAGCTCAGATCACTGTCTATGCAGAGTTTGCACGTTAGAACATCGAACATAGAACACTACAGCACAAACAGGCCCTTCGTCCCACAAGTTGTGCCAATCATACCCCTACCTACCAGGTCTGTAACTCCCAATCCCATTAAATCCCATGTATTCATCCAGAAAGTCCCAGAGATGTAGAGGAAAGGATTGCAAAGATGATCCTGGATAGGAGCAAAAGCAACAGGGTAGTTGTTATGGGGGACTTTAATTTTACAAATATTAATTGGAAAAGCTGTAGTTCAAGTACATTAGAGGGGTCAGTTTTTGTCCACTGTGTGCAGGAAGATTTCATGACACAATATGTAGATAAGCCAACAAGAGGTGAGGCTACATTGGGTTTGGTACTGGGTAATGAACCAGACCAGGTGTTAGACTTGGAGGTAGGTGAGCACTTTGGGGATAGTGACCACAATTTGGTTACGTTTACCTTAGTGATGAAAAGGGATAGGCATATACCGAAGGGCTGAAGTTATAGCTGGGGGAAGGTAATTATGAGGCTATTTGGTGAGATTTAGGATACATAGGTTGGAATAGTAAACTGCAGGGACTGGGAACATCTGAAATGAACAACTACTGCGAGTTCTTGATAAATATGTACCTGTCAGGCAGGGAGGAAGTGTCAAGCGAGGGAACCTTGGTGTACTAAGGAAGTTGAATCTCTGGTGAAGAGGAAGAAGGAAGCTTATGTGAAGATGAGACATGAAGGCTCAGTTAGGACACTAGAGAGTATAAATTAGACAGGAAGGAACTAAAGAGAGAGTTAAGAAGAGCTAGAAGAAGACATGAAAGGACTTTGGCAGATAGGATCAAGGAGAACCCTGAACATTTCTATAGGTATATCAAGAATAAAAGATTGGTTAGGGCAAGATTAGGGCCAGTCAGAGACAGCAGTGGGAAGTTGTGCATGGAACCTGAAGAGATAGGAGAGGCACTGAATGAGTATTTTTCATCGGTATTCATGCAGGAAAGTCAGTGTAGTTGAGGAGAGAATACTAACATACAGGGTTGTAGACTAGACAGGATTGAGGTACATAATGTCATGTTGGGATCCTGGGATCCCAATGTCATAATGTCATGTTGGGATATTTAATTGATAAGTATATGGAAGAGAAGGGGATGGTTTAGTTTGGAGGGGCATTGCTTTTTATTTTGGTCGGCACAACATCGAAGGCCGAAGGGCCTGTTCTGTGCTGTATTGTTCTATGTTCTATGTTCTATAAGGAGGAGGTGTTAGCAATTCTTGAGAGTATGAAAATAGATAAGTTCCCTGGGCTGGATGGGATTTACCCGAGGATTCTCTGGAAGGCTAGGGAAGATATTGCAGAGCCTTTGGCTTTGGTCTTCATGTCATCATTGGCTACAGGTATAGTGCCGGAAGACTGGAAGATGGCAAATGTTGTCCTGTTGTTCAAGAAGGGGAGTAGAGACTATCCTGGGAATTAAAGATCAGTGAGCCTTACTTCTGCTGTGGGCAAAGTTTTGGGAAGAATTATAAGGGATAGATTTATAATCATCTAGAGAGAAATGAATTGATTAGGGATAGTCAACATGGTTTTGTGCCTCACAAACCTTATTGAGTTTTTTGAAAAGGTGACCAAAGAGGTAGATAAGGGTAAGGCAGTTGACGTGGTGTATGAGGAGTAGTAAAGCATTTGATAAGGTTCCCCATGGTAGGTACTGCAGAAAATGCAGATGCATGGGATTGAGGGTGATTTAGCAGCTTGGATCAGGAATTGGCTAGCTGATAGAAGACAGAGATTGGTGGTTGATGGGAAATATTCAACCTGGAGTTCAGTTACAAGTGGTGTACCTCAGGGATCTGTTTTGGGGCCACTGTTGTTTGTTATTTTTATAAATGACCTAGATGAGGGTGTAGAGGGATGGGTTAGTAAATTTGCAGATGACACCAAAGTCGGAGGAGTCGTAGACAGCGAGGATGAATGTTACAGTTTGCAGAGGGACATAGATAAACTGCAGAGCTGGGCCAAGAGATGGCAAATGGAGTTTAATGCGGAAAAGTATGAGGTAATTCACTTTGGTAAGAGTAACAGGAGTACAGAATATAGGGCTAATGGAAGGACTCTTAGTAGTGTCAACGAGCAGAGAGATCTCGATGTACATGTGCATAGCTCCCTGAAAGTTGGCACACAGGTTGATAAAGTTGTTAAGAAGGTGTACAGTGTGTTAGTTTTTATTGGTTGAGGGATTGAATTTCGGAGCTGTGAGGTCATGTTGCAACTGTACAAAACTCTGGTGTGGCCACACCTGGAGTTCTGGTCACTGCATTATAAGAAAGATGTGGAGGCATTGGAAAGGGTGCAGAGGAGGTTTACCAGAATGTTGCCTGGCATGGTGGGAAGGCTTTATGAGGAAAGGCTGAGGGACTTGAGGTTATTTTCATTAGAGAGAAGAAGGTTAAGAGGTGATCTAATTGAGGCATACAACATGATCAGAGGGTTAGATAGGGTGGACGGTGAGAGGCTTTTTTCTTGGATGGTGATGGATAACATGAGGGGACATAGCTTTAAATTAAGGGGTGGTAGTTATAGGACGGTTGTCAGAGGTAGGTTCTTTACTCAGAGGATATTGAGGACGTGGAATGCCCTGCCTGCAGCAGTTGTGGACTCGCCAACTTTAAGGGCGTTGAAATGGTCAGTGGATAGGCATACGGATAGCATTGGAATGGTTTAGGATAGATGGTCATTAGATTGGTTCCACTGGTCGGTGCAACGTCGAGGGCCAAAGGGCCTGTACTGCGCTGTAATATTCTATGTTCTATGTTCTAGAAGTCTCTTAAAAGACCCCAGTGAGTTCGCCTCTATCACCACCGACGGCAGCCAATTCCACTCACTCTCTGAGTAAAAAACTTAACCCTAACATCTCCTCTGTACTTGCTCCACAGCACCTTAAACCTGTGTCCTCTCGTAGCGACCATTTCAGCCCTGGGAAATAGCCTCCGAGAATCCGCCCTATCTATGCCTCTCAACATTTTATAAACCTCTATCAGGTAGCCTCTTAACCTTCGTCTCTCCAGGAAGAAGAGACCTAGCTCAACCTATCTTCATAAGGCCTGCCTCCCAATCCAGGCAACATCCTTGTAAATCTCCTCTGTTCTCCTCATTACTGCATGGGTTTCCTCCCACAGTCTGAAAAATGTGCTGCTTAGGAGCATTGGCCAGGCGCCAGAGTGTGGCAACGAGGGGATTTTCACAGTAATTCCATTGCACTGCTAATGTAAGCCTTACTTGTGGCTCTAAGAAATAAAATTTCTTTCTTTGAGCTGTATTGTTAGAATTCATCCCCGGAATTCATTATTCTTTTATCTATCGTCACTCTTTTGGAAAATAAGTAAGTTTCTTTATTTTGTAAATCGTTCACAACGTAGGGACAAAGAAGGCCATTGTGGATTGAAGCAATTGCCATTGAAATATGAAACAGCAAAACATGCTAATTAGGTGTTTGGCCATTCGGCCCCTCGATCCTGCTGTATTTGATGAGGCCAAAGCTGATCTAACTCCAAATTCCCACCTGTCCCAGATAACCTTTAACCCTCCCGATCGACCAAAAATCCATCTCGCTCTGTCTCATAAATATTCAAAGATTCTGCTTGCACTGCCTTTTGCAAAGAGAGTTCCAAAGCCTCGTGACTCTCCGAGAGAAAAACATTCTGTCTTAAAAGAGCAACCCCTTATTGTTTTTACAGTGAGCCCAGGCCGCAATTTTATCGTCCCGCCTGCCACGGGAATCAGGCGAGACGCAAACCATGGGAAGGCCCGTTGACCTGAGGCGGGATTTTGGGGTTTCAGGATGAGCAAGGCCCTAAAATCCCACGCCGAGTTCTCGATCCTCTCAAGAGGAACCATTGTCACCACACCACCCTATCGATACCCCTCAGGATCTTACATGTTTTAATTAAGTTGCCTCTTAACTCTTCTAAACTCCAGTGGATCCAAACCTTCCTCATAAGACAATGCCTGGAATTTGTGTGGTAAACGTTCCCTGAACTGCTCCCAAAACATTTACATCCTTCCTGAAATAAGGAGACCAATACTGTACACAGTCTGAGATGTGGTCTCACCAATACCCTGTATAACTGAAGCATAACCTCTCGACCTTTCATTCAATTCCCCTCACAATAAACATTTAAAACAAATAAAGAGAATGATAACTTAAACCTGAATGACAAATCACCGAAGCTGCTTGAATATAAATGTTTTGTCCCAATTCTGGAGAAAATTAATTGGAGAAGTAAACCGAGATAAACAGAGGTGCCAATTGAGCGAGGCTGCTTTCTCCTGGATGCTGGTGAGCTTCTTGAGTGTTGTTGAAGCTGCACCCATCCAGGAAAGAACAAAGAACAAAACAGCACGGGAAACAGACCCTTTGCCCTTACGAGCCTGCACCGCCACCCCGACGTTCCCACCTCTACCCGCGATCCCTGTCTATGTTTATAGAGCTATGAGATGTCTTTGGGATGTGGGAGGAAACTGTAGCATCCGGAGAAAACCCATGCAAGCACAGGAAGAATGCGCAAACTCCCACAGACACAGGCCCAAATCCATGTATCTGCACAGCACAGCGATAGTCACTGAGCTGCCGTGTTGCCCATCAAATGGTTCAGGTCAAGCGTACACTAACGATGTGAAGCACTAGGATACTCTCAAAAAATCCAAGAGCAGCCCTCTCACGACCCATCGCGTGTATGCCCCTTGTTAGACAAGGCGGACTGAAGTTCCTTTAAATTACTCACGAGTGGGGAGTTTTCCCTCACACTCCTGATTTGTACCTTGTAGTTGGTGGACAGGCTCTGGGGAGTTAGGAGGTGAGTTACTCACTGCAGGATTCCCAGCCTGCTCTTCTAACCACTGTGTTTATATGTCTAGTTTTAGTTCAGTTTCTGGTCAATGATAACCACCTGGGATGTTAATTGTGGGGATTTCAGTGATGGTAATATCACTGGCTCTCAATGTGTGATGGTTAGATTCTCTTATTGGAGAAAATAGAAGACTGGTATGTGGTAAAGTTAACCTCTTTACCCCACTTTCCTCCTTCAACACTCTTTAAAACTCTCTGACCAGGTTTTTTGGTCATCTACCTAACATTTCCTTACCCAGCTCAGAGTTATATTTTACTTTATGATGCTCCCATGAGGCACCGTGCAATGCTTCATTGCTATAGCGATGCAGGTTGTTGTTGTAATGTTTGTGTTGAGGCGGGGGTGGTGTAGAGGTATGAGAGTGTAGAGATGGGGGAGGGTTGGAGTGGTCACTCCCTGTGGCTGGCAGCAGGGGGCGGGATTTCCTGTACAACCCGCTGCAGGAGGTGGCCTGCCATTGGCTGGTGGTGGGATCTTCCAGACCCGCCAGGGTCAACGGGTTTTTGTGGACTATGCTCTTTGCTGCCGGGAAACCGCCGGTGGGGTTGGGGGGGAGGTGGGGGGGGGTCATGGAAGATCCTGCCAGCATGAACTACTGGAAAATTCCAGCCTGTGATTCTTAGTCCCGTATTGATTTTGTGCTAGTTTGTTATCAGTTTTCACACGTGTGAGTATGTGTGTGTGTCTATGTGTGGATGTGTGTGCGTGTGTGTTTGTGTGTGTGTGTCTGAGTGTGTGTGTGAGCCTGTGTGTGTGCATATGTGTGTTAGCCTGTGTATGTGTATGTCTGAGTGTGTATGTGTGCCTGAGTGTATGAGTATAGGTGTGTGTGTCTGAGTGTGTGACTATGTGTGTGTTTGTGTGAGTTGTGTCTATGTGCGCGCGCGTGTGTGTGTATGTGTATCTGTGTGCGTGTGTGTGCATGTGGGGGGGCGTGTGTCTATATGCACTCATGTGTCTGCATGTATAAGAGTGTGTGTGTGCGTGTGCGCGTTTGTTTGAAGGGAGGTGAGGGGGAGGGAGAATGTACAGGGGTGGTTGTGTTTGGCAATAGAAACAGGAGCAGTGACCCACCCTTACTGACATTCTTCTATTGACTGTTTAAACTCTTCCCCTTTGTTCCTTCACCAGGGACAGTTTTGCCTCTTTGATCCAGCCGGGAATGTGGTATTTAAAGCCGTGCACTGACTGGAATTTTTATTGCCAGGTTTTTCTGACCATTGGCTGTGGTTCATCGAGAGGCCAGTGCAGGGTATGTTGTTTAATAGCAGTTTATTTGGATTGTAGTGTTCTTAGCAAATTTAATTAGAGCACATGTTGTGTGTGGCCTTGTTTTTGCACATTGTTTGATAGAAATGCTTCGCCTGCAAAACAAGGAAAGCAAAGCCTGTGATGGACTTGAAGATTTGTTTAATATATCCTGAAAAGAAAGTTCAGGGTGTAACTAAAGAAGGTAAAAGTCATGAGTGAGAGAACAAGATGTAGCTAGTGAGATATAAAGTAATCACTTTGTGTCCATTGCCTCCCCTTCCTGTACCATGGAAGACAAATACAAGTCAATGCCAATATTGGCCAAGCAGGAGAGTAAGCTGGATATTATTGAGTCATTTTCCCCCTGGCTTCACTTATACTCAATAATTTTCTTAATCAGACCTCAAAATGACCATCTAGTCATCTTGTTTCTTCTTGCTACACACATCCTTGGGTTGATTTTAACCCTACTAGCTGGTGGAAGTTGGTTGATGAAGAGTTAAAATTGCCCCGCTTGCCCCCTGCTGTTAACCTCGGTAAGTGACCCATTCGGAACCCTCCAATATGCAGATTAGATCCTGGTGATGTCACCTGCATAGGCCACAAGTTTAATTAGCCCTGGTATTATTTCTGACCACTTTGCTATCTTTTTATTCCCTTTTCATCCTGGCATGGAATGTAGGTGCCACTGGCTGGACCAGCATTTATTGCCTATCCCTAATTGCCTTTGAACTGATTGGTTTTCTGGGCCATTTTAGGGGCTAGTTAAGATCCAACCACATTGCTGTGACCCTGGAGTTACATGTAGGTCAGACCAGGTAAGTTCGATTCCTGGCTTGGGTCACTATCAGTGCAGAGTCTGCACGTTCTCTCCATGTCTGCGTGGGTTTCCTCTGGGTGCACCAGTTTTCTTCTAAAGTCCAAAAGACATGCTGGTTAGGTGCATTGGCCATGCTAAATTCTCCTTCAGTGTACCCGAACATCTGCTGGGATGTGGCG
The DNA here is from genome assembly GCA_024679065.1 of Sphyrna mokarran. Classification (NCBI taxonomy): domain Eukaryota; kingdom Metazoa; phylum Chordata; class Chondrichthyes; order Carcharhiniformes; family Carcharhinidae; genus Sphyrna; species Sphyrna mokarran. The sequence continues at coordinate 118,988,421 of JAGIQG010000008.1, read as the reverse complement.
ATTCAGGAATTTTTACATTTTCATTGCAGTGTAAGCCTACTTGTGACAATAATAAATAAACTTTAAACTATCTCTACAACCCCATGTATTTACCCCGCTAATCTCCTTGAACTACACATCTTGAGACATTAAGGGGGCATAAAGCATGGCCAGCTCATCTAACCTGCTTAGCTTTGGACCCATTTTGAATACATCTTGGGGTGAGATCTAATAGAAACGTTGGAAATAATAGGAGGATTTGAGAGAGCAACTAGGGAAACACTCCTAACCTGGCAAGAGAGTGGAGAATCAGAGGTCAAGCATTTGAAACAATTGGCTTAAAAAAACTTTCATGTGGATATTTGTTAAGATTTAGAACGCGCTCACTGAGGGGATGATGGAACCAGAGTCCATACAATTATTTTGCAGAGTTAGTGGGCGGGGGAATGGTTATGGAACTAAATTGGGCAGCTCTGTCAAAGAGCTGGCTCAGGGATGATGGGCAGAATGGCTTCCTTCTGTGCTCCGAGATGGACCGGTTCACTCCTGGGACAAAAATCGGATTATCAAAGGCATGAAAACCTGCAGGAGATAAGTTAATGATTTCTCTGACTCCTTTTGAATGTGCAGTTACTTCTTTGAAGTGTGATGGAAGTCAACGAGATGCAGGGTTTTTAAAAAAGAATTTGGTACAATTATCATAAACACAGATATACAGCGATCCATTGACATGACTGGCGTCATCCACTGAGGATCTGATAACACCAATGTCCACAGTGTGTGATTAAAAACTGAACACAGAACATCCTTTCATCGAATGCCTTCATGTCTTGCTTTGAATGAAGAATTGTGGGTGAAAATTTTCCTCTCAATTGAATAATAGTTGGCAGCATTACTAAAACCCACAGTAACCATGTCATTGACAGTGTGTGTGAGAATCTGCCATGATTCACTTAGACCCAAGTGTTTTTGATTTTTAATGATGCTTTTTGAATAATTTACACTGCAGATTTCCCTGATGACTTTTGCCACGCTAATATAGTTAAATATGGGATCTTTGCCAATCTTGGTGTCTTTGAAAAGGTACGAAAGACTTGCCAATTAGTTATTACGGGTACAAATGTCCATTTTAAACTTATCACAGAATCCCTACAGTTTAGAAGGAGGCCTTTTGGCCCATCAGATCTGCACCGGCATTAGGCCCTATCCCCCTAAATTTACCCTGCTTATCACCCTGACACTAATGGACAATTTAGCATGGCCAATCCACCTAACCTGCACAGCTTTGGGAGGAAATTGGAGCACTTGGAGGAAACCCACACAGACATGGGGAGAATGTGCAAACTCCACACAGACAGTGACCCAAACTGAATCGAACCCAGGTCCCTGGCACTGAGGTAGCAGTGTTAACCACTGCGTCCCCCCTGTATGGAATTCTTCACCTGGAAGGTTTGTTTGATGTTTAAGAAAAATGGGATAAAGTCATTAAGTACGGGGGGGGGGGAATTTTCCTGTCCCGCCTACCATGGGAATCATAGCAGGTGAGGGCGGGGGGGTGCACATCAAGGTCCAGCGACCTAGGGTGGGATTCTCCAGTTTTGGGGCTAGCTTGGTCGGAGAATCCACCCATGGTTCTTGTGTAACCTTTAAACGCCTGCAAGAAACCCGAACAAGCCGGTTAGCCCAAGTGGAATTAGAAACTTCCACTGGAATTTTACCACCTCGCCCGCCACAGAAATCAAAGCGCCAGGGCAGAGAGTTTGGAGGGCCTCACAGGGCAATTTCTGGTCTTGGGGAGAGTGTGGCCAGAGAATTAGAACATAGAAAAACTACAGCTCAAACAGGCCCTTCGGCCCACAAGTTATGCCGATGGTAACCCTACCTACTAGGCTTACCTATAATCCTCAATTCTATTAAGTCCCATGTACTCATCCAGAAGTTTCTCAACTTTTTGAAAAGTTAAAAACTTTTTTTAACTTTTTTAAAAAATTTTTTAGAACTTTTTTTAAAAAGCATTCAGATAGTTGCTTTGGGTGAGATGGATATAGATGGATATGGGCCAAAACGCAGGCAATTGGCACTGGCTTAGTGATTAAAAAAAGTGGGGTGGCTTGGATAAGTTGGCCAAAGGCCTGTTTCCATGCTGTAAACCTCTATGACTGGGCCTTTTTTCCCTGGAGCATAGAGGATTTAAGAATGATCTTTTGGAGGCCTATAACATAAAGAGGGGGGCATAGATCAGCTAGATAGTCCACATCTTTTCCCAAAGGTAAGACAGTCTAAAACTAGAGGGCATAGGTTTAAGTTGAGAGGGAAGAGGTAGAAAAGTGTCCAGAGGGGCAATTTTTTTACACAGAAGGCGGTGAGTGCCTGGAATAAGCTGCCAGAAATAGTAATCAAGGTTACATGGGTAAGATAGATAGAGAGGGATATGGGCCAAACATGGGCAATTGGCACTAGCTTAGGGGTTTAAAAAAAAGGCGGCATGGACAAGTTGGGCTGAAGGGCCTGTTTCTATGCTGTAAACGTCTGTGACCCAATGGAACCAGAGCATCCAATCAATGTAACTGCTGCTTATTTGGTTCCCTGGTATCAAGTCTATAAGGGTAAGCAGAAGTAAAGGCATTCTGTCCAAACCACGCAGACCTCATTCAGTGCTGTACAGTAACGAGTGTGGTGTAATTGGATTGAATATTGAGTTGATAACCGATACTTATGGAGCAACGCAGCTCTGAGCCAGAATTTAAACTCACTATTCGCCAATTTAAAAAATCAGCTTCTTGCTCCTGCCAGCAAATCCGCAGCTCCAGGAACTGAAACCCAACTTTGAAATGTTTTCCACACTCCTGCTGACTTGTGACATTTATCGGAGTTACAAACCTATTCAGAACTAATAAGAGTTGTTCCTGAGCGAGAGATGACGCTGATGTAAATGTGCTTTCTTCTGTATTTCTGATAGTGCCCAGACCTAACTCCACAGTTTTTCCAGAGACGGAGCGGGTTTATCCTGTGTGCCAGGAAGTCTGTTAGAACTTGAGGGCCGTTTGTTTTGAGTTTGGGTTTCAGCTCTTACTTCCCTGCCACGAGGTCGCAAGATTGAATTCCAGTTCACGGCTCGTAACTCACGCACAAGTTAATTGACTCCTCAGATTCCAGTGGATAGATTTCAATTTTATGAACCTCTGTGGGATCCTTCCCTCTTGACTTGTTTTTTCTATAAAGTGTCTCGTTGCTGTTATTGGGGGATTCTGTAACGTCCATATCACTTTCCCCAATGCAGTCATTTCCTCATCCAAATCAGTAAGAAGTCCAAAGCCTCCTGGCTAACAGGGAATATTGGAGTGAGGTTGTATTTTCACCAATAATTTCTCTTTCTGTTGAACGGTTGGGATTTTCCTCTCTCTTTCCCATGTGTTGGCACAGTTCACTGGCACTGAGATCTTATGGTCCTTCCATGCCAATGGGATTCTCCGTTGAATGCACTCCTTGACGCTGGGAAAACCCACAGAGGGGGATTGTCATCATGGGATTGCCATCATAAGGTCCCACCATCGTAAATGGCAACAACGTTCTGGTGATAGTAACACAGCTGAATGTACCTGTTCGTTTTTGGAAACTCTTGAGAGGAGTTTCTGCAGTAAGCCAGGAGCACTCAGCCAGTGCTGAATTGCTCGATTAGGGGCTAGAGGTTGTTCCAACCCAGGCAGGGTTTTGCAGCAGGCAGGTCCAATCAGATACCCTCCAACTGAGATGAAAGTGCCATTGCATGTGAGGGAGAGGGGAGGGTGCCTCGGGATGGAGAGGGAGAGGGGAGGGTGCCTCGGGATGGAGAGGGAGAGGGGAGGGTGCCTCTGGATGGAGAGGGAGAGGGGAGGGTGCCTCGGGATGGAGAGGGGAGGGTGCCTCGGGATGGAGAGGGAGAGGGGAGGGTGCCTCGGGAAGGAGAGGGAGAGGGGAGGGTGCCTCGGGAAGGAGAGGGAGAGGGGAGGGTGCCTCGGGATGGTGAGGCACTCTCTCAGCAACTTTCAACACTTCTGAATTTAAAGATGGCCACAGAAGACCTCTTGACCCTCAAAGCCAACCTAGAGCGCTGATCTCTCTCTGTTTGTCACCTCCAGATAGCTGGCTATTCCCAGAGAGAGGGACATCAAGTCAGCCTCTGGTAATTGGCTTTAATTAGACTTTAACTCCCGTAGTTGCTGACCCCTAGTTGTTCTTCTTCCACAATCCCTGGAAAAATGGCTCGGGGTCGAGGTGGTGCTGAACACGTCAGTGAGTGGGCTGAGTTTCCTTACACGCCACCTTCCTTCCTAATATCGGGATAAAATTCCGCTGGGATACCCTGTGGAGGAATAAGAAGAAATCTCTTGTAGGTGTTGCTATTGACTCACCTCAGCCTAGTTGGATCTGGATGTTCGTTGTCCTGTGGAAATGGATGTAGCACAGAATATAAATTGATGCTTTTGGCTATTTGATGTTTCCTTTTGATATTTGATCCGTTTGGAATAGATTGGAAATTTTAAATGTGGGTCTCATTTCGGGAGAAGTGTAATATGATTGTCCAACTCACTGATTACTCTCCAATCAGAAATGTCTTATTGGGAGTCATTGACACTGGTGATGGGTACGGTGCTGAGCGCTGCACTAGCGGGAAGAGATTGTGGGGGGAATCGAAGCAAATGAATTGGAGGTGGAGGGATGGGGAGTGGCAGCGGGGCAACCGCGCAAAGGCCCCAAAGAGCAAAGAAAATTACAGCTCAGGAACAGGCCCTGCGGCCCTCTGAATCTCAATGACCAAGCTGCCTGACTGAGTTAAAACCCTCTACTTTCCAGAGACCGTATCTCTCTATTCCCATCCTATTCATGTACTTGTCCAGATGCCCCTTTAAAACTCACTGTCATATCTGCCTCCACAACCTGCCCCGGCAGTGAGTTCCAGGCACCCACCACCCTCTGTGTAAAAAAACCCTGCCTCATACAAGGTCTGTTGATTTCGGTGGTGGGGGGGAGGGAGTGTTTTCCAGTTTGGGGGCGTGCACAGCTGGAAAATCCCACCCTTTATGGCAATTACCCTGTACCCACTTCAATTTTCCCAGTGTTAAAGGATTAAGCAGATCGATATTGCCAGAGGAAGGTTTTGTTGGTTTTTTTTTGGCTTGTACAGTTCTTAGTATAATTGGTTCAGATGCAAATTCCTGCATTCCCCATGTGAATGAAACACTAAACCAACCTGATTTCCCCTCTCGAGCGCACACAGCAGATCCTGCGACACTCTTGAGGAAAACAAATGCTCTGCCCAATATTTATCCCTCAACCAACATCACTGATTAACCGGCCAATGTCATACTGTTATTTTTATGGACTCTTGCTGTGTGAAGATTAACTTTGATTATATGTCAAAAATAGCTCTGACGAAGGGTCACCCAGACGCAAAATGTTGTCTGGATTCTCTCCCCACTGAGGCTGTCAGACCTGCTGAGATTTTCCAGCGTTTTCTGTTTGAGTTTCAGATCCCAGTATCCGCAGTAATTTGCTTTTATTTCAGAAGTATGGCTCTGGCTGTAAAGTGCTTTGGGATTTCCTGAGATCATGAATCATTAAAAATAATTAAAGTCTCCTTATTGTCAGCCTGACAACGTTTGGTTAAACTCCTGATATTTCTCTCTCAGATGCAGGCTGTTTTTTAATAGGTAGACGTTAGGGTTTAAGGTTTCTTGGGGTCCGTCAGAATCTCTGGCAGGGCAGGGTGGCGTTGAAGACAGGAAAGTAACAGTAGATACTTCCATTAATGCAACAAATGATGAATTTGATTCTTTTGGTGAGTGTTTGGTGTTGGTACCTTTCGAGGTCAGTCAGTACGCAATTACAGCAAACTGGTTAGCTCTGCTGCTTCACAACGCCAGGAACTGGGGTTCAATTCCAGCCTCAGGTCTGTGTGGAGTCTGCACATTCTCCCCGTGTCTGTGTGGGTTTCTTCCGGCTGCTCCCATTTCCTTCGTAGGAAGAAGTCTGACAACACCAGGTTTAAATCCAACCGATTTATAAAACTCGCAAGCTTTCTACTCTATGGCCTTCGTCAGGCAAATCCCCATTTCCTTCCACTGTCCAAAAACGTGCGAGTTAGTTGGAATAGCTGTTGATAAATATGTGGGGTTATGGGGAGAGGATGGGGGGAGAAGGCCTGGGTGGGAGAGTTGGTGTAGGCTCAATGGGCCGAATGGTGTCTTTTTTGACTGTAGCGATTCTCTGATGGAGTAGACCCAGGAGGTGATTAACATTACAATTGTTGCTGTTGCAATCAAACTGATAAGGAAATTTGGATCCTGTGATCCCAGAATGTTCTGGTTTGCACAGTGTGCCAAATCAGACAGAACAAACACCCCGTAACAGTCAGGAGTCTGGTTCCAGTCAGGCTTGGGATGTTAACATTGTTCTACGGGAGTGTGGGTCGGGAGGGGGGGAGTCTGTGGCAAGCATTTTATTTGTGTTTATTTTGGTTGCGGGCTGCAGCTCTGGCTGTTGTTCCCTTGGCATTGAGGCTGGGAACATTGAAAACAATGCGGTGGTTATCAGAACACTGTGACTCTTTGCTCAGAGCAGGAACGCAGCATTGTGTGGAATTGTTTAACCCAGGAGACATCACCGAGTCCTCTCAATGGGAGCATGAGGTCCAGGGGAAGGGCAGGGGCACTCTGCCATCGATTGTTATTCAGGCCTGGACATATTTTTGTATCCTCACCTTTGATAAGAAAAGCTTGGAGCCTGAGAGGAAATAAAAAATAAAAGTTTAAAGTTTAGTTATTAGTATTACAAATAGACTTACGTTAATGCAATAAAGTTAGTATGAAAATCCCCTAGTAGCTCCACTCTAACGCCTGTTTGGGTACTTTGAGAGAGAATTTAGCATAGAAACCTAGAAGGTAGGAGAAGGAGGAGGCCATTTGGCCCTTTGAGCCTGCTCTGCTATTCATCACGATCATGGCTGATCGTCCAACTCAACAGCCTAATCCTGTTCTCTACCTTTGATCCCATTCACCCCCAGTGCTATATCCAGCCACATGAATACATTCAATGTTTTGGCATCAACTATTTCCTGTGGGAATGAATTCCACAGACTCACCACTCTTTGAGTGAAGAAATGTCTCCTCACCTCCATCCTAGATGGACTACCCTGTATCCTCAGACTGTGACCTCTGGTTCTGAACTCCCCCACCATTGGGAATACCCTTCCTGCATCTACTCTGAGATCCCCTCTTGCTTGGTCAGTGCATCTAACCAGCACGTCTTTCAGACAGTTAGACAATTTCCAGAAATGTTACTATGGGTGTGGTTTTGTTGCCTGCTGCACAGCCTGTTTTAACCCTTAGACAGCAGGCAAATAACTACGAGTAGACTTATTAGTACAACCAATATTTATTGAAACCCACACGATCAATAATCACCTATCCAACCAACAATAAGTTATCTTACAGGAAAATACTAGAATTCAAGTCCAGTCCAAGACCTTGACTTAACCTTGCATGATTGGCAAGTACCCAAGCAGACATTGGCGTTCATCTGTGCGTTGGTCTTGGCAGTCGTCTGCGTAGTCTGGACCTTTGGTCTGGTCTGGCATTCTGGGTCTGCTCTTTCTTCCTTCCTTCTCACTGTGGTGGCTCTCCTCGTGCTGATAGCCGCTGGTGATGTTCACCATTGTTGTAGCTTGTTCGTGGGGTCAGAGAGAAAGAGATTCCTGGTTGTGCAGCATCCTTTATACCCTGATTGGTTTCACGCCCCTTTTGACCATTGCCAATCAATTGATCAGAGTCCAATCAGGTTGCGACCAAACCGATCTCTGGGTTTAAAACTGGTGTTGCCAGACTTTACTGAGTGTCCCCAACAGCTATGTCTGTAGGCGTTGGAAGCACGTAGGACACATCATCCCTCCTAAATAAGGATTCACGGTGCCTTTATGTTTGGTACACAACCCAGTGTGACCAGAAATTCCCTTTCATCCTGGGGATGACCCATATCCTGTTTATTCACTGCTCGGGGTTGCAGTCTATCTGTCTTTAAACTGCAGCCTGTCATTTTAGTTATTGCCCAGTTGTGCCAGAATGTTTTACAAAACGCCATTTTAGATGGCCACAGTTTCTCTTAAAGTACCATAATGTCGAAAGCTCAGACCAAGAGCTGGAAAGGGAGACTCGGCTGTATATGTGATGGGTCCTGTCCTGTCAGTTTCTCTGCTGGTGTCAGTACAGAAAACCTTACTGGTTAGCTACAGATAAAACTAACTCAAATTGTTCCATAACTCTGTTTGCCATAGTATCTGGGATCTGTAATCCGTTGATATTTTTAATTGCCTCTGAAGAACTCTGTGACTGGGAATGTTCTTGGCTGGATCTGAATCGACAAGTTTGATGTTGAACTTCTCCAGCAGAACGATTTGGGAGGTCGGCTAGTTTTGATGAATGATGTGGCAGCTGTTTTTATGAGTGATTTATGATGGTGCGCTGTTTGCTTCTTTTTCAGAATTGCTTTTTTAAAACGCTGGTCATTACAGATTTCTTGGACTTGAACAAGAGGTTCAGTGTGATTCTAGTGTGTCGATTAGATTTAGTTTTTCAAAAAGGCGTCCCATTTGATGTGTCGGGCATCAGTTTTGTTACAGAGTGTGAATTACCTCATACTTCCTACATTCAACTCTACTGAACGCTTTCTTTTTGCCAGCGCACCTCATCAGCTTGTGTCTCCTTTTTCTCACTCCCTGTTGTAATATTTACAATTTGCTGACTCTTAACATCACTGCAAACTCTAATACGCAACACTCCCCGTTCTATACAACAGAGAGCTTCCTGTCAAAGTCAACACGGCGACAGCTGAAACTGAATGTTATCTTCATTGACTGAACGAGTCCAAAATAACCTATTCACAGCACCAGGCAATTTAGTAACACCATCAACTGATTTGCTGCAAATTGCCATCGTAAAATGGTGTAAATTTCTTACATCAACAATGATTACAGTTCAAAAACTGGCTGGAAAGCATTGAGGGAGAGGCTGAGACCTTGAAAGGGAGGAGGGGTGGGGGTTCCATCCCTGTTTTTTTAGGGGGGGAGGAATTGGGAATGCCAGACAAGGTGGAGAATCCCACAGGAATCCCAAAATAGCCAGCAGTACTGAGATAGTTCCATCCTGAAAGCTCGGGAGCCTTATTGCCATACATTTCATTAGTGGGTCACTGCCCACCTCCCCCATCTTGTTGGTGACATCACATCGGCAGCGTTTAAGTTTTTTATTAAAATTTATTTATTAATCACAAGTAGGCTTACATTAACACTGCAGTGAAGTTACTGTGAATATCCCCTAGTCACCACACTCTGGTGCCTGTTCAGGTACATTGAGGAAGAATTTAACATGGCCAATGCATCCTAACCTGCACGTCTTTTGGACTGTGGGAGGAAACCAGAGCACCTGGAGGAAACCCACGCAGACACGGGGAGAACGTGCAAAGATTTTACTGCATTTGCCCTATCAGTACCCAGTTGTCTGAGAATGAAGAGTTTAACTGACAATCAGAACTATCATTCCTTGAAGCTCTGACCTTAAAAATTACTTGTCTTGGATACTCTGAGAAACACTTAAACCTACGAAAGCCCTTCCATTTCCCTCCATCTCTGGTCCTGAGTAATATCTAGAATATCTAGAATGTGTCAATAGATCCCTGAAAGTAGGCAGTCAAGTGGATAAAGTTGTTAAGAAGGCTTATGGAGTCTTAGCTTTTATTGGTAGGGGGATTGAATTTAGGAGCTGCAGCATCATGTTGCAGCTGTACAAAACTCTAGTGCGGCCGCACTTGGAGTATTGTGTGCAGTTCTGGTCCCCACATTATAAGAAAGATGTGGAGGCATTGGAGAGGGTACAGAGGAGGTTTACTAGGATGTTGCCTGGTATGTAGGGCAGGTCCTATGAAGAGAGGTTGAAGGATTTGAGGTTGTTTTCGTTAGAAAGGAGGCGGCTAAGGGGGGATCTTATTGAGGCATATAAGATAATTAGAGGGTTGGATAGGGTGGACAGTGATAGCCTTTTTCCTAGGATGGAGAAAGCTAGCACGAGGGGACACACCTTTAAATTAAGGGGTATGAGTTATAGGACGGATATCAGAGGTAGGTTCTTTACTCAAAGAGTGATTAGGGGTGGGAATGCCCTGCCTGCAGCTGTTGTAGATGCGCCAAGTTTGGTGGCGTTTAAGAGGTTAGTTGATAAGTATATGGATGAGAAGGGAATGGTTTAGTTAGGAGGGGCATTGCTTTCTATTTTGGTCGGCACAACATCGAAGGCCGAAGGGCCTGTTCTATGCTGTATTGTTCTATGTTCTATGTTCTATGTTCTATCTCCCACATCAGTCATTCCCCACTTCCCTCCCCCACCCTGGCTGTGAAATAACCCTAATCAATTCTGTCTGAGTTCCTGTTCGGTGCGATTCATTCTCATCCCCTTTGTCAGGGTTAATCATACCATCCTTCTCTAACACTCCTCTCTGATCCTCCAGCCCAGCTGGCTGCCTGGGCGTGGTAGGTTTTTGCAGTTTTCCACATAGAACATAGAACATAGAACATAGAACAATACAGCACAGAACAGGCCCTTCGGCCTTCGATGTTGTGCCGACCAAAATAAAAAGCAATGCCCCTCCTAACTAAACCATTCCCTTCTCTTCCATATACTTATCAATTAACCTCTTAAACGCCACCAGACTTGGCGCATCTACAACAGCTGCAGGCAGGGCATTCCACTCCCTAATCCCTCTTTGAGTAAAGAACCTTCCTCTGATATCCGTCCTATAACTCATACCCCTTAATTTAAAGTTGTGTCCCCTCGTGCTAGCTTTCTCCATCCTAGGAACAAGGCTATCACTGTCCACCCTATCCAAACCTCTAATTATCTTATATGCTTCAATAAGATCCCCCCTTAGCCGCCTCCTTTCTAACGAAAACACCTCAAATCCTTCAACCTCTCTTCATAGGACCTGCCCTCCATACCAGGCAACATCCTAGTAAACCTCCTCTGTACCCTCTCCAATGCCTCCACATCTTTCTTATAATGTGGCGACCAGAACTGCACACAATACTCCAAGTGCGGCCGCACTATAGTTTTGTACAGCTGCAACATGATGCTGCGGCTCCTAAATTCAATCCCCCTACCAATAAAAGCTAAGACTCCATAAGCCTTCTTAACAACTTTATCCACTTGACTGCCTACTTTCAGGGATGCCTGAAAGTAGGCATTCATCATCGATAAATTTGCCCATTAAAGATTCATCCCATTAAAGATTAAAGATTGCCCATTAAAGATAAGATTCATCATCGATAAATTTGCCCATTAAAAACAAACTCACTCCAGTGCGATCAGGCTGGTTATGTGTGAATTCACATTTCACTGCTTTTCCAGAGGGAGGTATTCAAAGCTGTGTTTATCCTGACTTCCTTCTCTCTCTGTCTACTCTCCCAGTGCCATGTGGTTGGATAGAGCTGTCTTTCCTTTGTGCAGAGTGACTTTTGCATGAGGGCAAAGGTGTTTAAGCCCATGGGAAAATGGTGGCCTCTTGTGTCCTTTACTCCCTGCTGTTAGACCCAATTGATCTAGCTGTCGACATTGTTTGCCTCTTGTTTCTTTTTTCCACACATTTCGCTCGCTTTCCCTGTTCCGGTTCTCGTTCACCCACTGCGTACGTTGTAGAGCCATGAAATCAAGGGAAGGTCGATACAGCATGTGAAATAAAATTACAGCCAATCAACCAAAATGCGGAGGGGAAAAATGGAAGAGCAAAAGTGAAAGAAATGGGCAGAGGAGCGAGAAAGCAAACTGGGATGGTGGCAGGAAGTGAGAGACCCCAAAATGTATTTTTATTTCATAATCATAGAATCTGTACGGTGCAAAAAGTGTCTGCACCAACTCTCCACCATCCCATCCAGGCCCTACACTACATAACCCCTTGTATTTACCCCACTATTTCCCCAACTTTACACATCTTGGGACACAAAGGGGCAATTTAGCATAACCTGGACATCTTTAGACTGTAGGGGGAAACCGGAGCACCTGGAGGAAACCCATGCAGATTCGGAGAGAACATGCAAAGTCCACAGTGACCTGAGGTTGGGATTGAATCTGGGTCCCTGAGGCAGCAATGGAACCACCACGAAAAGTGTTGTTGCTTTAGGAATTGAACAGTGAGAGTTTACTCATGGATAGCTGGGCCAGGCTGCTTGCAGGAGGGACCCTAGAGGGAAGAATATAAGCAAAAAATGTTGCATAAATGCTGCAGGACTGAAGGCATCTGTCGAGAGAGAAGCAAGACGTTTTGAGATAATGTGATTCTTCCTCAGGGAGGGTGTGAGTCATGATTCCAAGTCTGGAAGGTGGGAGGGGAAGCTGCGGGGTGGGTTGGGGTGGGGGGGGGGGGGGGGGGGGGTGAGGGGGTGATCGTCTGTGTCTGCTGTACTTTGTCTTGGTAGATGGTGGAGAGTGGGTGTTCAGAAGGTGCTGTGCCAGGAACCTCGGCAAGTTGCTGCACTCATGGTGTAGATGGTACATACGGCTGCCAGAACATTCATATTTTTATAGAAATTTCAGAATTTATGGAATGCCCAACAAAAACCAGACACTTGGAAAGACCGCTCACGAGTTACTTTTCCATTAGAATTTTACTTTGCCTCAAATGGGCAAATGCAGATAAAGAGCAGACCTGGCACAAACTCTGCTGAATGCGTTTATAGGAATGTGTAGTGTTAAATTTGGATCTTTATTGAAGTTCAGGCAGCAAACACGTACAAATCCTTCAGATTGTTCAAGATAAAAGAATGTGTGATCTCGTAGTCCCGAAATAAACCAGTGCGGGAGAAGCAGTCTCGAATCAGTGCATCCCATTCAGCTATTGTCCAAGCACACAGGAACATGAGTCAGCCCCTACTGTCTCCCATCTTAATTAATGCTCAATAAACACAGTTATTTAAACCCTAACAACTTAAGTGGCTGGCCGTGGGGTGGAGGTGGCAGGGGTGGCACAATGCCTTTTGGCAGATTATTGTGTTCTCGGAACATCTTGTGAGTGTAGAAGCCAATTTATTCTGATCATCTATTCTTAGAACTGTAGAATGGGTTAACAGTGCAGGAAGGGGCTATTCAACCCATCGTATCTTTACTGGCTCTCTGCAAGAGCAATTAAGCTAAACCCACTCCTGCAAATTTCCACAGTAAATCTTCCTCTACAAGCATGCCGGTGTACAAAATAGGAGCAGCAGGAGGCCACTCAGTCCCTCGAGCAGACCATTGCTGACCGGCTTGAGTTTCTAGTTCCGCCTTTACATCTACCCCTGATAACCTTTGATTCCCTTGTTGAGCAAGAATCTATCTATCTCTGCCTTAAGGGTATCGATTCACCCCATCTCCACCTCCTTGGGGGAGTTCCAAACACGTGCAACCCTCTCAGAGAAATAAATTCTCCTACTTTCTGACCATATCCGCATTGTCAAGACATTCAGGATCTTGTATATTTCAGATGAGTCACCTCTCACTCATCTAAACTCCAATAGAAACAAGCCCAGTCTGTTTAGTCTTTCCTCAGAAGACAACCTACCCGTTCCAGCAAATCCCCTTTGAGCTGATATATATCCTTCATTAAATAAGGAGACCAAAACTGCGCACAGTATTCCAGATGTGGACTCACTGTATAACATCCTTCCTCTAATGTTTAATTCATTTCATAACAAATGATAGCATTCCATCAGTCTCCCTCATTACTTGCTAAACAATACTTTTCACTGTATACCAATACATGTGACAATAATAAATCAAATCAAATCAAATTATATGCATAATGACTGATTCATGCACTAAAACTCTTAGATCCCTCTGCACCGCAGCATTCTGCAGCTGTTCCCCTTACCCTGCCTTTTCATTCTTCATGCCAAAGTGACATTTTCAAACATGATATATTCCATCTGACAGATTTTTGTTCACTCACTCAACCATCTGTATCCATCAGCAACTTCTTTGGGTCCTCTTACTTCTGACTTATCTTTGCATCACTGGAAATTTAACTGCTATTCCTTCACTCCCCTCATCTGAATCACTGATATTGTAAAACGTTGAGACCCTGACACAGATCCTTAGAATCCATGGAATCCCTACAGTGCGGAAGGAGATCATTCGGCCCATTGAGTCTGCATCGACTACAATTCTCCCAGACCCTATTCCTGGAATCCCACATATTTACCCTGCTACTCCTCCGGCACTCTGCTGAATCCCTGCAGGACTCCACTCATCACATCCCACCAATCAGAAAAAGACTCATTTATGCATACTCTCTGTTCCCTGCCAGCCAGCAAATTCTCTTGTGATTCTATTTATGATTTTTATCAATGACTTGAAGAGTGCATCAGTAAATTTGCCGATGACATCAATTTTGGCGAAGTAGTGGATGAGTTGGAGAGTTCTCGTAGGCTGCAAAGAGACTTGATTGAATGCAGAGCTGGGCAGAAAAGTGGCAGATGGAGTTTAACCCTGATAAGTGTGAGGTGATTCATTTTGGTAGGACAAACTTGCACGTGGATTACAGGGTCAACGGCAGGATTCTGAGGAATGTGGAGCAACAGAGAGATCTTGGGACTCATATCCACAGATCTCTGAAAGTTGCCACTCAAGTGGATAGAGCCATGAAGAAGACCTATAGTGTGTTAGCATTTATTAACAGGGTGTTTGAGTTTAAGAGCCGTGGGATTATGCTGCAACTGTACAGGACGTTGGTGAGACCACATTTGGAATATTGTTTGCGGTTCTGGTCACCTCACCATAAGAAGGAACTGGAAGCACTGCAGAGAGTGCAGAGGAGATTTACCAGGATGCTGCCTTGTTTGGAGGGTAGGTCTGACGAGGAAAGGTTGAGGGAGCTGGGGTTTTTCTTTTTAGAGCATGCAAAGCAATTAATAGAGGTTTATAAGATGAGGGGGATAGATACAGTGGACATTCAGAGACTATTTCCTTGAGTGGATGTAGCTGTTACTACGGTGCATAACTACAACGTTCATGGTGGGGGATATAGGAGGGATGTCTGAGGTAGGTTCTTCACTCAGAGAGGGGTTGGGGTGTGGAATAGACTGCCTGCTGTGATAGTGGGGTCGGACCCTTCAGGAACTTTCAAGTTGTTATTGGATAGGCACATGGAGCACTTCAGAATGATAAGGAGTGGGATAGCTTGATCTTGGGATTGGACAAAGCTTGGCACAGCATCGAGGGCCGAAAGGTCTGTATTGTGCTGTGCTGTCCTGTGTTCTATGTTCCTTCCATGCCAATATGTTACCCTCTGCAGCAGGAGCTTTTATTTTCCATAATAACTTTTGATGTGGCACCTTATCAAATGTGGCACTGCAGCAAATCATTTTCAGACTGGTTGCCATTTAACTTGGAACAAATTCTGCTTTGCAGGGAAACGGAATAGAAATATCTTAGCTCATTATATAGCTGATTGTTTCATAATGTCCACTGTGATACGAACTTGGTGTTCTAACCCCTTTACACATCATTGCTACTTTGGCAACATGTTTTAAATCCGGTTCTCAGAATTATTTAAATGAAGTGACATTAAGACAAGCCACAAATCCCTGCTTCCACCATTGGTCAATGGTTTTGCTGACCTCAGTTAGGTCAGTGTCCAACCATTTATTTGTTTAGTGTTTCCGACCTCGGAATGTGGAAAATAACTCGAGTTGATTTCTCCATCCATAGTTTTATTGAGTGAGCACAATATTGAGTGAGTAACATCTCCGAAACTGCATTGCAATCCACAAAGCCGCATAAGATCATAAGAAAGTAAAGTTTATTTATTGGTCACATGTAGGCTTACTGCAATGAAGTTACCGTGCAATTCCCCTACTTGCCACACTCCAGCACCTGTTGGGGTCAATGCGCCCTAATCAGCACGTCTTTCAGACTGTGGGAGGAAACTGGATCACCCAGAGGAAACCCACGCAGATATGGGGAGGACATACAAACTCCACATAGCCAGTGACCCAAGCTGGGAATCGAACCTGGATCCCTGACACTTGTGAGGCAGCAGTGCTAACCACTGTGCTATCGTGCCAACCAAATAGGAACAGGAGTAGGCCATTCAGCCCCTCGACCCTGCTCCACCATTCAGTGGGATCGTGGGCTGATTCCTCATTTCCTGCCCTTTCCCCAGAACCCTCGATTTCCTTTACTGATCAAAAACCTATCATAACCTTAAATATGTACTAGGATTCTACCCCCACAGCTCTGTGTGACAAGGAGCTCCAAACACTCCAAAGATAGTGATGTAATGGTTGAGCTGGCTAAGGTTTTGGGAGCATGGGTTTAAATTCCCCCAGGCAGTTGGTAGAATTCAAGTTAATCTAATTAGTAATATAAAGCTGGTTTTACTCATGGTTTTTAAAAGTAATTCTTGGGACGTGGGCATCACTGCGAGGTCAGCATTTGTTGTCCATCCCTAACTGCCCACATGAAGGTGGCAGTGAGCTGCCTTCTTCAACCATGAAATTGTCATAATTTATCATTAAAAACCCATCTGATTCACCAGTGTTCTTTGGGGAGGGAAATCTTCTGTCCTTACCCAGCCTGACCAATATGTGACTCCAGATCCATTGTAACGTGATGGATGCTTAATGGGCTCTCAATTGAAGGGCAAGTAGGGATGGGCAACGAATGCTCAGTGATCTCCACATTCCATGAAGGAACTTTGCGTGTACAATTATTTCTGGTATTTGAACGCGACATGTGGATACAGTTGAGTTACACGTACATGTGTATGGCCAGGTTCAGTAATCATGAACCAAAGGCATTACTCTCCCCACTGCCAAATTCCTTCCAGAAGAATGCAAATAATTAATGATTGAAATCTTTATTGAAAATAGGCCAAATGCCTGTTATTGATAGCAAGCCAACAGAATTGTGGATGCAGCTTTGAAATATGTAGTTTCTGATAAGGGTGTCATTATCAGTAAAATATTGTGACTGCCCTGTGATCAGAATGTTTTACAAACCTCTAAGATGCCCTTTAGCTGGCACAGCCATACGGGGAGTTTTGTCGATTTAGTGGCAAGATGTGCAGCTCTTGTGTAAAATCAGTTAATGATCAAAATGAGAAGGATCGGAATTTGCGTGTGGTGGGACATCTTGCTTCAGAATGGTCTGAAAATTAATGAGCCACCAATTACTGAGAGAGAGCCAATCACATGAGAAAAAAGGACAATGTTTTGGCTAAAAATTTAATTTCTTTTAAGGACATAACTTTTTTAAAACCAGTTTTTGTTTGTTCACTTCTGACAGGCGATGAGCTTATTTGGTTAGCATTGCTGCCTCATAACATCAGGAACCCTGATTTGATTTCCAGGGTCACTGTCTGCACATTCTTCCTGTATCTGCACGGGTTTCCTCCAGGTGCTCCAGTGTCCTCCCACAGTCTGAAAGTTAGAACCATTGGCTGTGCTAAATTCTCTCTCAGTGTATCCGAACAGGTGCCAGAGTGTGGCGACTAAGGGATTTTCACAATGACTTCATTGCAGTGCTAATGTAAGCTTACTTGTGACACTAATAATAATAAACTTTAAGTAATTTATCTCTATCCAATCTCTCTAGTCCAGATGTTTTCCTAGGCAACTCATTAATTTGCTAAAATTTCTTCCAGTGTTTACATTGCCAAGTGGAAAATGCTCCATATTTCCTATATGATAGGGATTTGGATTACTCTGCTCAAGAGAGTGCTGGAAACAGGTTCAATCCAGGCATTCAAGAAGAAATTGGATTGGAAAAGGAAGAATGTACAGGGTTATACAGTGAGAAGGTGGCATGAGATGTATTGTGCACTATAAGGGGCATGTTTTTACACAATGTCTGGAACACACTGCCAGGGGTGATTGTGGATGCAGATATGATATGGGTATTTAAGGGGCTTTTAGATAAGCATATGAATATGCAAGGAATAGAACGATATGGAGCAAGGGCAGGCAGAAAGGATTAGTTTAATTTGGCATCACGTTCGACACAACAACATGGGCTGAAGGACCTTCTCCTGTGCTGGACTGTTCTATGTTCTATACATTGCTCATTCAAGAGAGCTGGTCTGTACACAATGGGCTGAATGGCCTCCTTCAGTGAAGTAACAATCTCAATTCATCAACACCCTCAGTCTTTTACCCTGCGTGTGGCTAAAATATTCAGTCACCCTCAAATGCTAAGCAGGAAGGACATCAAAGGAGAATATTTAAGATAAACCAAAAGCACACATTTTCCCTTGACAGGAAATAAAACAAACCTTCGTGGAAGTCTTACACGTAAATATATCCATTTTCAAATTATTACCTTGATAATAATTATTATTGGTATATTTTGTTAGTTTTAGATAAAAGTATATTTTGGAAAAAGTATTAGTTTCTGATCTATATTTACAAGCAATTATTTTAATCATGGACAGTTTAGCTCAGTGCAGTGTAAATTTTTGTCAGTAACCGTTTCATTCTAAACCATCATTAACACTCACCTGATGTGTGTCTTGACATAGCAATTATTGATAATAACCTGTGAGGAGTAATTAGATTTTGGATCTAATACGTTTACACAGCACTAACCATATTCATTCCATTCTAGAGACTGACACTCTCTGTCTCTAATGAGATGTAGGGGGTTGTGTATTCTACAATGAATACAATTTCACAAAATGCATTTTCTCCTGAGGTGCTCATAGGTGGATCGGCCATGCTAAATTGGTCCTTAGTGTCCAAAGATGTGCAGGATAGGCAGATTGGCTACGCTAAGATTCCCCTTACTGTCCCAGGATGTGTGAGTTAAGTGGATTGGCCATGCTAAATTGCCCTACAGTGTCCAAAGATGTGCAGGTTGGGTGGATTGGCCATGCTAAATTTCCCCTTAGTGTCCCAGGATTTGCAGGTGAGATGGATTAGCCATGCTAAATTTGTCCTTAGTGTCCAAAGATGTGCAGGTTAGGTGGATTGGTCATGCTAAATTTCTCCTTAGTGTCCAAAGATTTGCAGTTAGGTGGATTGGCCATGCTAAATTTCCCCTGATTCAATCATTAATTTTTGACCAACTTGCATCTTTATGCTGGAATGCAAATGGTGAATTTGGAAGATAATTTTTTTTATTGAGAACATGACAGCTGGGTACGAGAGTTAAAAACTACACGGTACGGTTCCTTTTTACTTTTGGGACTTCCACTGATCTCTGTTATTCCTGTCCGATGAAATGTTTGCACAACAATAAATGATTTCAATCATTGCCCTAAGCAAAATTACATAACTTTTCAGCAAGTGGACCGAGGTATCGAGAAATTTCACTCACCAGATATTCTTCCCACACAAGAAGCAAATCATAGTATCATGGAATCCCTACGGTGCAGAAGGAGGCCATTTGGCCCATCAAGCCTGCACCAACAACAATTCCATCCAGGTCCTATCTCCACAACCCCACATATTTACCCTCTTAGTCCCCCTGAAACCAAGTAGCAATTTAGCATGACCAATCCACATAACTTGCAGAGCTTTGAAGTGTGGGAGGAAACGAGAGCACCCGGTGGAAATCCACGCAGACACACGGAGAATGTGCAAACTGCACATAGACAGTGACTCGAGGCCGGAATCGAACCTGGGTTGCTGGCACCCTGTGCTAACCACTTTGCCACTGTGCAAATGTCGAGCAAATGGATTCTTGCCTGGGTTGCGACAGCCCACTTGATAACTCTGCTGCAAATTGGAATGTGATGCTATTTTTTAAATAATCTATACCGGTCTGAGACTTCCTTCAGTTTGTCATCATGTTCATTTCTACATTTCTAATCAAACTTTCCAAAGCTCACACTAATCTTCTTCAACTGTAGCTGCACAATTTAAAACAGAAAGGAAACTTGATAATTCTGTGGACGGTTGTTGATTGATGTGTCCTGTACACACGTTTAGGATGCTAACTGGGGCACCTCTCTGTAATGATCTATTGCTATCATTAGTAGAGGGAGGGTGGACACCCAGGAATAATGATGTCCTGTTATTAGATGCTGGCTTTATGGTGACTCTTACCCAGCCATGAGGCATTGCAGATTATGTCCTTTCTGAACCATTGTTAAGAAATGAAGAAATTTAGAATTTATGAATAAAGAGCAATAGGTTGTTTAGGTCTTTGAGCCTGCTCCACTATTCAATAAGATCCAGACAGATTTGATGTTGGCCTCAGCTCCACATTCTGTTTATCCTTTGTATTAGTTAAGAACCTATTTCAGTTTACTTTAAATATATTTAATGACCCTGGGTGGAATTTTCCCGCCACGGGAATCATAGCAGGCAAAACACGGACCATGCAAAGGCCCATTGACTTTGGGCAGCATTTTCCAGTCTTGGGGGCAGCGTGGCTGGAAAATCCCACCTCCCCCTGCTTCCACAACTTTCCAGGAAGACAGTTCCAAAGATTCATCACCCTGTGAGAGAAAGAAATTCATCTCATCTCCACCCTAAATGGGTGAGACTCCTTATTTTGAAATGTTTGTCGCCCAGTTCCAGTCTCTTTCACAAGAGGAGAACATCCTTTCAGCGTCCATCAAAGAAGCATTCCTCTTTCATTCATTCATTACTGCATTCAGCAAGCATTGAAGAACTTCATTGAGTACACTGTATATGAATTACCTCATCGCCTTCCATTATCTTATCTCATTATCAACACCAACAAAGTGATTTGAGGCCTTCAGCAGTTTGAATCTTTCAAACTTGGCTATCTGTGATGGGTGGCACGGTGGCACCGTGGTTAGAACTGCTACCTCACAATGCCGGGGGACCTGAGTTCAATTCCGGCCTCGGGACATTATCTGTGCAGAGTTTACACATCCTCCCTGTGTCTGTGTGGGTTTCCTCTGGGTGCTTCGGTTTCCTCCCAAAGATTGGTTGATTGGCCATGCTAAATTGCTCCCCTTAGTAGCAGGGGGATAAGTGGGGCTACAGGAATGGATTTTGGGTAGGATTGTGGTCAGTATAGACTGAATGGCCTCTTCCTGTGCTGTGCGGATTCTACGAAACGCGTCGACGATTAAATGCCACAGACGGAATATAAAATAAGCCAAATTTTAAATGTTCGAAAAGTGCCAATAACCCGACACAATAATGAGAGGCAGTGGTGTTCTGAGGTTTTGTGATAGCTTAGGACATAAATCCACTTTTTGGTTCTGTATTTGAGGAGGTTTTGTGGTGCGTGGGTGCTGACCTTACTGATGGAGCAGAAGCCCTGGGTTCAAGTCTGGGCGCTGGATGCTGGCATTGCCAGTGAGGGCAATATTCCAATGAGTAACATGAGAATGTAAACTCTCCGCTCCAACCAGCTCACATTTACACCCAGACTGCAGTAAATACAACTGATGTAAAATCTGCAAACGTTTCCACCTGTTAGTCACAGCAGGAGGGACATTTTTGAACCGAAGGAGGTGGATTTTTATAGGAAACAGAACAGACTTTCAGACCAGTTTCCAATCTGTTAAACAGCTGATCCAATAGGAAAGGCATATAAGTTTCACAGCCTGGCTCTGTCGATGCCTAACACCCCGTGCCTCATTCATGTGTATTTTATGCTTTCTGTATTATATTGTGTCTCAGGGTGCTCTCAACCATCTTGGACAAGTAGGAATGATTCTGCGCACTCTCCCCCCCACAACAACTCCCACAATTAATTGTATAGAATCATCAAAACCATACATCACAGAAGGAGGCCATTCAGCCCACTGAGCCTATACCAACAATACCAACCAGGCACTGCAACTCCATTTGGATCCTGTTGCATTATAGTTTCTTTGTACTGCTTTTCCTGTGTGACTTTAATAAAAGGGGAGTTTGGTGATGACTGAAACCAGAAAGTTCATGAGGATGTTGTAACAGTTTGTCATCTGCTTGATCATGTTTTGAAGACTGGCTGGCAAGATTTTACTGTTAATCCCCCTGACACTAATTTAGCATGGCCAATCCAGCTAATTCACACATCTTTGGACTGTAGGAGAAAACCGGGGTACCCGGAGGAAACCCACGCAGAGACGGGGAGAACGTGCAAACTCCACAAAGACAGTAACCCAATGTTGAAACTGAATCCGGATCCCTGGTGCTGAGTGACCTTACTGTGCCGCTCCTATGTTCAAATTTCTCCGTAGCTTCACCTTCTATCTCATTGAATAAGGGAGACTAAAAATCTCTGCTTTTCTGAAAGGAAATTATATTATTGATGGTAGGAGATTGGTTGAGAAAATAATATGTGTTCAAATAGTTGTCATCACTTTGTCTGTTGAAACAGAATTGGAGCAGTCAAACACTCGAATTACACAAGATTATTATTCATTAAATGCGAACAGTTACAGAGATTTGGAGAAAGAAATGTTTGTAGAAAGCTTAGGTCCATTCTGCTTGAGGGGCCAGCGTTTAACTTTCTTACACTGACTGATTGGTTCAGTGAAGCCGCCTGGCACTGAGGCTGAAATTCACCGTGGTCAATAATTTGAGGAGAGGCGTCACAGTGGGTAGAAAACAGGATTTCTGGGTCAATTATTGACAGGAAGGATTGAACGTGCTCTCCTTTCTCATCTTGGGAAATTAACAAATGATCATTTATGTTTGGAAAATTTATCTCTGCAAAGTGAAATGGGTCTCTTGATCAATCATTGTCATTTGTAGAATTATCCACCTTATTCTTCTGCTTCACAGAGGGAGCTGCTATGGGTCTTTCTTCAGTGAGTAAATTGAGTTCAGAAATATATCTGTGAGAGCCATTTATCTCCTGTTTCAATTTTAATCAGCATCACATGTTTTGAGGACTTCTATTTATGTTGCATCCCAATCGTAATAAACATCCCAAGATGCATCACAGGAGTGTTATAGAACTGAGTACGGCATTGAGCCACATAAGGAGATATCACGGTAGCACAGTGTTAGCACTGCTGCTTCACATTTCCAAGAATCTGGGTTCGATTCTTGGCTCGGGTCACTGTCTGTGTGGAGTTTGCACATTCTCCTTGTGTCTGCGTGGGTTTCCTCCGGGTTCTCCCGTTTCCTCCCACAGTCCAAAGATGTGCGGGTTAGGTTGATTGGCCATGCTAAAATTGCCCCTTAGTGTCCTGAGATATGTAGGTTAGAGGGATTAACGGGTAAATGTGTAAGGACATGGGGATAGGGCCTGGGTGGGATTGTGGTCGATGCAGATTCGATGGGCCGAAGGGCCTGTTTCTGCACTGTAGGG
Source organism: Sphyrna mokarran (assembly GCA_024679065.1). Taxonomy (NCBI): domain Eukaryota; kingdom Metazoa; phylum Chordata; class Chondrichthyes; order Carcharhiniformes; family Carcharhinidae; genus Sphyrna; species Sphyrna mokarran. Next base: position 118,965,163 of record JAGIQG010000008.1, on the reverse strand, counting down.
TTCTATGTTCTATCAGTCCAAAGATGTGCAGGTTAGGTTGATTGGCCATGCTAAATTGACCAGGGGGATTGGCAGGGTAAATATGTGGGGTTATGGGAATAGGGACTGTATAGGATTATGCCCTGCACTGCAGGATTCTATGGGTTCTATGATCAGGTCACATGACTAAAAGCTGGTGTAAAAGGTCGCACTGAGGTGTGTTCCGAAGGTGGAAAGTGCAGTGATGAGGCAGGAAGGGGGAACGATTCTATTCCAGAGCTTGGGACCAAGGAAACTGAAGTCACAGCCAACAAACTAGGCATGCGATAGAGACCAGAATGAAAGGAGTATGGATAACTCGGAGGGTTTGGGGGCTAGTGGAGATTATGTAGGTAAGAAGAGAATGGACCATGGAGGGATTTGAAAACAAGATGTGAATTTTTAACTCGAGATAATTGACCAAGAATCGCTGGAGGTCTGCAAGCACAGGGATGATCAGGGAATGAGACCTGGTTCGGGAAAATTCTGGGGAAGTTGGGAATTGGGAGACTAATATGAGGAGAGAAAAAGTAAATATGAAAATCAGTGAGGATAGAGTCATTTTACAGCATGGAAACAAGTCCTTTAGCCCAATTTATCCTTGCTCCCTTTTTTTTAACCACTAAATTAGTCCCAATTGCCTGCTTTTGGCCCATATCTCTCAATACCCTTCTTACCCATATAACTGTCTAAATGCTTTTTAAAAAACAAAATTGTACCGGCCTCTACTACTACCTCTGGCAGTTCATTCCAGACACTCACCACCCTCTGTGTGAAAAAATTGCCTCTCTGGAAGCTTTTGTGTCTCTCCCCTCTCACCTTAAATCTATGCCCTCTAGTTTTAGACTCCCCTAAAAAGGCAGATTCCCCTACTTTTGAGAAAAGATGTTGACTATCTAGCTGATGTGTGCCCCTCATTATTTTACAGACCTCTATAAGATCTTCCCTAAACCTCCTACATTCCACGGAAAGAAGTCCCAGTCCATCCAGTCTCTCCTTATAACGCAAACCATCAAATCCCGGTGGTATCCTAGTAGATCTTTTCTGCACTCTTTCAAGTTTAATAATATCCTTTCTATAATAGGATGACCAGAAACTGTACGCAGAATGGGTAATATTAAGTATGCAGAAGACTAATTAAGGTTTTGATGTCCCTAAAGTTGGGTTTGCTGTTGAGAATGCAACAACTTTCCCACCATTGTTCATTAATATTTTGGTCAGGAGGTCTTTTGGGCTCTTTGATAGTGAGCTAAGTAACCCTGTAACTCTCCTTAAACACCTCATGATTGTGTCCTCCCACCATCTCACTGCATTTTTGCTCAGTGACTCCAACCCAGGGAAGAGCTGTTTCTGATAGATTACTGCCACTTATCCCTAACTCCTTTAAAATTTCTGACAGATTCAGTCTGTCTGTTTCCAAGCTCTATCAGCCTCAGATGTTAAGGGTGATTGTTTTGAAGTTGTTTCCAAGCTGATAGCTTGTGGGAGAAAACACACGCATAAAAACCTACACAAAAGGGTAACTCTCAGCATAACCTACCTCCTTGGCAACGTAACATCCCTCCTTGGGATGATTCACAAAGAGATCCAAAAACAAGCAATTTTACCTTCAAAACACTTCTTTGACTCTGGGGCCCACAAGAATCCCAGCATTGGTGTTGTAGCCATCTCATCTCCACGAGGATTTAGAAAGATGTTCAGCTGTTGTTTAATGTTTTCCCACTTCTATTTCTGGCCTCGTTAAGTAAACATGACTGAGTCTCTTGGCCAAATTTGTCTACCAGGTTCTCACCAGGCATTTTCCTTTATCTACATTTTTAAAAATTCAGTCCGCTGACTAAAGGCTCCAAACACACATGAATCTTGAAATTAGACATTTTTGCAGCAACTTGTGGTTGAAAGAATCCTTTAGTGTAATATTTTAACTTGCATCTTTGCCAACAAAGCACTATCTGTTATTACACGCAGACAAGTGCCAGCACATGGCAGACAGTATGGATGTTTTTCAATAACAAGGTCACTTCTAGAAGTTTCCATATGGAATTACTTACTGAAAATGGGTAAATTGGACGCCAGCATCTTTCAAGCGAAAATCCGGCGAGAGGAGGCATTTCATCTCTTTTGTTGTTCTGACAATCTAGATAATGAGCAATGATATTTCTTTGAAATATTGGTTAAGGAACTCTGATTACCCTTGGTCCTGGTGTTTTATGAAGTAGAGCTTTGTGAATATCCTTTCGAATGAGCATGCTTCGAATGACACTGCTTCTTACAGAAGGCTGAGTCAAGGTTCATTGAATCTCACACAGTGTTCGTACAATCCAAAACCTCTTCAGCTCATTTTTTTTTAACTACAGTGCCCTTGTAGAGCTTTATTTCTTCACGATCTTGGATGATAGATGGACTTTTCCAGACAGCTCACAGGCCCACATGTGGTTTTTCTCCCCAAGTGATCCAGCATTCCGTACAGAAAGAGCTCTGGAGGCAAAACCCAGGCTGGTATGCTGGCAAGACATCTCCCATGTGGGCATGGTCCATGCCAGCACGCTGGTGGGACAAGGCCAGGAAAACCTGCTAGTCAGCAAACCCAAGACTGGGGCTCCATTTTTAAAAGGGCACCCCGATCTCTGATATAAAACAAAGGGAGCTCTCTGTGGACACAGGAGAAGTGCATTGCCTGGGAGGATAGGGGGATGCCTCACATCCTTTAAAACGTACCTGGGTGGTGAGCACTTGGCACGTCATAACATGGCAAGTAGGATTAAGTGGGTAGGTCAGGACCTTTCATGGTCAGTGGGGACTTGATGGACAGAAAGGCCTCTCCTGCACTGCAGTATTCTGTGATTCTGTGAAATCTGCCCCCCTCCCATTTCCTCCCTCACCCTCCTCCCGCTGCAGTGGAGCTCCCTCGAGGTCCCTGCCTGTCCAATTCCCTCTCCTCCGAGGGATTATACTTAGAATTATAGAATCCCTACAGAGGAAAAGAAGGTCATTTGGCCCATTGAGTCTGCACCAACCACAATCCGTCCAAGGCCCCGTAACTCCACTTATTTACCCTGCTAATCCCTGTCACACTAAGGTGAAATTTAGCATGGCCAAGCAACCTAACCCACACATCCTATTTGGACTTAACTTCACCTAGTTCCTGTTGTTTGAAAAGCGGTGGCGAACCATGCTGATGAGACATCACACCAGGGAGGCACAGGGGTGGGGGGAAGGTGGGTTTGGAAATATTGGGGGAATGACAGGGAAACCCCACCAATGAGATTTAAATTTATTGAAATGATGTTCTCGCTTTTCCCTGGATGGAAATGTCATGATGTCGCTGGTGGGGAATGGGGAGGATTGGAAAACAAGATCTCACCAGGGCGATTGTCACTTTCTGAGTTTTGCGGGGTTTTGCACCCACCTCACCGTTTACATTGCTATTAAATGTGGACATGATGTAGAGATGCCGGCGTTGGACTGGGGTAAACTCAGTAAAGTCTGGAAACACCAATTTTAAATCCAACCGATTTATTTGATAGTAAATCTGCAAGCTTTCGATCTTTGTGGCCTTCGTCAGGTCTCATTCGCCTGACGAAGGCACAAAGGCCGAAAGCTTGCAGATTTACTATCAAATAAATCGGTTGGATTTAAAATTAGTGTTTCCAGACTTTACTGATTAAATGTGGACACAGTAAAAAGTCTGACAAGACCAGTTTTAAATCCAACCAATTTATTTGATAGTAAACTCATAAGCTTTCGGCTTTATGGTCTTCGTCAGGCGAATGAGGTATTCTCAAGCCTAACGAAGGCCATAAAGCCGAAAACTTGTGAGTTTACTATCAAATAAATTGGTTGGATTTAAAACTGGTGTTGTCAGACTTCTTACTGTGTTTACCCCAGTCCAATGCCGGCATCTCCACGTCATGATTAAATATGGATGCAGAGCTACAGTGACTCAGCCTCTCAATGCAGCAATTCAATCTCAGCCCCTGGACCTTCAGGACTGTCTGCACTTAATTCTAAACTGCACCTTTTTAAATTCTCACTTGAATTGTACAATGTTACTGCCATCCTCTTCTTTCTTGACACTCCAATCTGGATCCTTTCTACGATCACTTTAGATCTGAATGAAAGCAAATTGCTGCAGATGCTGGAATCTGAAATCAAAAGAGAAAACACTGGAAAATCTCAGCAGGTCTGGCAGCGTCTGTAAGGAGAGAAAAAAGCTGATGTTTCTAGCTCTTTGTCAAAGTTTTGACTCAAAACGTCAGCTCTTTTCTCTCCTTACAGATGCTGCCAGACCTGCTGAGAATTTCCAGCATTTTCTCATATCACTTTTGATGTGTTTCATTGAAAAATCAGTGATTTATTTTCACTTCTATCCCAAACCTACTTGCTTTTCAATCCTAATTAAAACCCTAAATGTAAAAATAAGCCTGATAAGGAATCAGAAGTATTGTATTGCCAACATTTCTGATGTGGAGATGCCAGCGTTAGACTGGGGTGGGCACAGTAAGAAGTCTCAAAATACCAGGTTAAAGTCCAATAGGTTTATTTGGTAGCACAAGCTTTCAGAGCACTGTCCCTTCATCAGGTGAGTGAGAATTGAGTTCACAAAAAGGGCATATATGGACACAAACTCAATTGGAAAATAGTGGTTGGAATACAAGTGTTATTTAAGTGAATCTGAGTGTTTGCATTGAAATAAATTAAATCTCATGGACATAGATTAATTTTCCATAGTATTCCAGTCTTCTTTTCTCTTTTCTTGTTTGGTAAATGCTTGTGAATTTCTGGCCAATTCAAGATCATTAAAGTAGCAACACGGTTTCCAGCGAGACTCTTGATTATTTTCACCTCGTGTTGCCAAATGTTGAGGTAAATGCCCAGTCCTTCAAAGGAAATCCATTTGATCATTCTCCCAATGCAACACCAATTTTATGAGGACTTTGCAAAGATCCCATATCCATGACCAGTCTTTTATCGTGCCTGCCACCCAATCCTCTTTCTTGCCAACTGCATGGAAACTGGTTACATGTGCACCGCCACCCTCCCAACCCTCCCCATGGTTTTGGCCTGGTGAGGGAGAGCGCGGGCTATATGCGAAGATGTGTAGTTAATGATGACTTGTTGACTGGGAATGGAACCTCCAGCAGCGAGGCAAAATAAAACAAAACGTATATCATTTATTTGGCCGTTGTTGGCAGTGTTCGTAAGGAGACGCGGAGAGAAAAGGCAAGGAGGACCATAAGTTTGAAAACTTGACATGTTTAAGAGGGTCTGCCAAACCCCCTGCTATCGCGGAACCTTTTGTACAGATTCCAGTGAAGAATGCAGTGTTGGAAGGAGACATTCTCAGGCTAACCCATAACCCATAATGTAATATCAGTGATTTACTTGAAGGGAAGAAAACAAAACATTAGATTATCAGTCTGCTACTTTTCCAAATTCATTTGTTCTTAAATGTATTTATTGTCAAGAAATGCAAAGCATGAATTGATACGTCAGTGCAGATGCGTTCATCTGTTCAACATTAGGAAAACTTGAGTAAGTTTCAAACCAGATTTCAGCCCAGTTTTACAAGTGGTTCCTGATGATTAAGTGCAGGGTTCCTTTTGAACATCAAATACTTTCTGTCCTTCACGTTGAAGTGACATGTTACAGTCAAAAAAAGAGGAACAACAAGGGCTAATTTTGCTCAAAAGTGTTTTCTCTAAGGCTTGCACAGGGAAGAAGACTTTTCAATCCAATTGAACTCGGGCTCTGAGATTTATTTGTTACTTAACTGAGTCCAGTGACCGAGTCTGAACTACACTCGCTGCTTCAGCTACTGATCCCTCACCCTGTTTACTTACATCTGCCCTAAATATCTCCCCCCCCTGCCCCACCCACTTCCATCAACTGGAACTTGTGCTCCCCTGAGTGACACTGAATGGTGATGACAGAGGTGGAGTCTCCACACCATCTCTTTCTGAGAAGGTTCACCAAATTAAATGCCATCCAGGCACTTAACTGAACAGCAGCAGACCTTCCCCCCCCCAACCAAGAAGCCAATCAGAGGCCAGCAGCTCTATTAAGCAGCAGTGCCACTGGGAGGGCGGTGGTTATTGCCAGTATGACACTGAGGGGAGAGGGGAGGGACTAGCCCCGCACCGGCTGCTCAGGGTTAATACCAGTGGTGGCAGGATGAGGACTTTAAGCGAGAATTAATGGCCAGCAGAAAGGCCTCAATTACCGCAGATGCTGCAATCTGAAACAGAAACAGAAAATGCTGGAAAATCTCAGCAGGTCTGGCAGCACTTGTGGGGAGAGAATAGAGCCAATGTTTTAAGGCTGGATGACACTTCAGACCTCTGACAAAATGTCATCCAGACTCGAAACGTTGGCTCTGTCTTCTCCCCGCAGATGCTGCCAGACCTGGTGAAATTTCCCAGCATTATCTGTTTTTTGGCCTCAATTGGAGGCCGGTTGGGATGGCAACCGCAGGCCTTCAAGCCGTAGGCATAATTGGGGTGGGGGCAGGAAAGCAATGGGATCCCCACCAGATTAAATCATCCTACTGCATTAAATATCCCCACCACCAAACTCATCCCAGAGGAAGGACATAAGTTTCTGCCCCTCGTGTTTCTGCCTTTCTATTCCTAACCGTATTATCTTACTTTCTCCTTTTAATTATCTTGTATAACAGCAAATACCCAATCTCTTTTTGACTCTGAAGAACCATTGCCTCTCTCATAGTCTTTGCCTATTAGCTCCAATGCTTTTATTCGCATTGTGCCCAGGTATTTTATGTTAGAACATGGAACACTACAGCACAAACAGCCCTTCGGCCCACAAGTTGCTCCGATCATATCCATACCTACCAGGCCATAGAAGTACCTGTAACTCCCAATCCCATTAAATCCCATGTACTCATCCAGAAGTCTTTTAAAAGACCCCAGCGAGTTCACCTCACCACCACCGACGGCAGCCGATTCCACTCATTCACTACCCTCTGAGTGTTGAGGTAACCAGAACTGCCCGCAGGAGGTCAGGTAGAATTTGACCACGGCAGTGTGTAGTACTAGCATGGACGGCTGGAATTTTACCGGCACGCCTGCCTTGTTTCCGGGGATGGGCGAGGCTCGGAGAACGGCATTCTGTGTTGGCCTCGGGTGGGATTGTACGAACCTCGGGCTGATGTGCCCGTAAAATTCCGCCCGTGAAATCCGCACATTAGCTTTGGAATCCAGTATCCGACTTGCTTTATGTTTACAGAAAGTTATGCTTTAATTAGCTTCTGCTTCCCTACAACAAAATCACTGACATTCCGTTATGAGTAATGCAGAGATGATTTCGTTCTCACGTTGTGTCTTTTACTGAAACCTGGAACAAAAAGTTCTAGGATAGCTGAAGGTTTGGCAAACTCTTCTAAACGTGTCAGGCGTTAAAAATTGGTGGCCTTTTGTAACTGCTTTTATGTTCCTGAGTGAAAGCAGGCAGCGAGAACAAAGGAAATTATATACGTTCTTAATCCCCCCCCCCACCCCTTCTCCTTGAGACCGGGCTTTATGCATTGGAAATTTCCAGTATCCTTTGTTACTTGGAAGAGCACTCTTGCAGGTAAAGACTAATGATATCACACCCTTCTGGGAATATAGACCAGGGTTGTCCAAGCTACTGTTTCTGATCAAGGAACTGCGCCCACAGAGACTGTGGTTTTCAGGTCACAGAGTTATATCACACACATTAAAGCTTATCATCATCATCGGCAGCTGACTGCCAGTGACTGTTGAGGATCTTTGCCTCACTGGCATGAGATCATGTTGACACTCAGCGCATCTGTAATGTCAGGCTTGGATAATCATATGGATGATATTGGAATAGCGTAGGTTAGATGGGCTTTAGATTGGTTTCACGGGTTGGCGCAACATCGAGGGCCGAAGGGGCTGTACTGCTCTGTAATGTTCTAGGTTCTGTGAAAAAGACATCTTAAGCAAACTTCTATGATGCATTCTGTTCTACAGTTATTGTTAATGTAACAGACCATCATCATTTTCCAGCTGGGAAGGCTTCTTACTGCTCAGACAATCATTTATTACAACCATGTGTTCCCTTCCTTTGACCATTGACTGTACCTGTGTTGTGTCAACCCTTCCATACTTGTCGATTTGTGGAACAAATTTGCAATCAGCAGAATATTAGATAAAGTTGCCATAACCATTGAGGTGGTGGTCTAACCATACCTCAGGTGAGATTCTAGATTGAGAAGGTGGGGCTTGAGGAATAACCTCAGCTGGGGTAGGAATTGAACCTGCGCCGTTGGTGTCGCTCTGTATCACCAACCAACCATCCAGCCAACTAATATCACCATTCTGCTTAGCCAATTGTCCAGCCCCAGTTGTTGGATAAGTTAATGCAGGTGTATTGATTAATCTACAGACCTTTCTATTTCAGGGCTTAATATTACACTTGACATAAAAAGCATTTGGGGGGAGCTCCTTAATAATTTGTAAATACTTCTTTGGTTGAATCGTTGCTTACTCGGTCACTGCCAGTTCTTTCTTACTGGTGGATTTTTGACTGTAAAACTCTATCAGTCTTTACCAAATTCTAAACCCTAAAGGCATCAACATCAAATTGGCGATAACATGATTGTTTGTAAAGGTCAAAGAGAATGGACAGTAGCCTCAAGACGTTTGGTTATTCTTGTAATAAATAATTATTCCTGTAATACCAAATTGAAATTGTAAGGCTGTGGCTAGCTCCTGTATGTATTCCTGTTGGGTTCATTTTAGATGCAGGGAGTGACAGAATTTTGCTTCAAGCATTGTAGAATTTTATTAGAATGTAAGCACCGCACTGTGGAGTTCATCGCTTATTTCTTTTGTGGATCTGAACCGATCATGTTCTGTCAACCCTTCACTGAGAAGTCTTGCTCATGCCAATCTGCCGTGTAAGCTCCAAATTGTGGTCCTGTTCATGTACTCCCTGAAGGATGTCTTCATTGATGATTCCAGCTTCTGAAATTCTTGTGTGCATTTTAACTGAACAGAAAAAAAAGCTTCAGGGCTACAAATGCCTTCAATATAGAAAAAATGATAAGGCAGATATAAATTGAAGCTTTGGATGGCATTAGGTTTGCTTGGTAACTCAGTTAGAGTACCACAGGCTCTATGTTGGGTTTAAAGTTGAACCGTTGTAATGTTTGGGTTTGAATGTTAGTTTTTATTATTGCCTGGATCTGGCTGATCTAGAAAATGTTTGAACGTTCAATCACCCCAGAACTGAAAATAGAGAAGGGAAAGGGATGTTGTCAATGGAAAGTAATTCTGAGTTCATAGAATCATAGAATTCCTACAGTGCAAAAGGAGGCTATTCAACCTATCTGTACTGACCACAATCCCATCCAGATCCTATTCCTGTAACCCCACATACTTACCCTGCTAGTTTCCCTAATTTAGCATGGCCAGTCAACCTAACCCGTACATCTTTGCAACAGGAGCACCTGGAGGAATCCACGCAGACATGGGGAGAATGTGCGAATTCCACACAGACAGTGACCCGAGGCCAGAATTGAACCTGTGTCCTTGGCACATTGAGGCAGAAGTGCTAATCACTGTGTCATCACACCACCATTTGAAGGACTAACATTGATAACACAGGAGAATCTGAGAGTATTTAACAGCAGTAAAGATCAAGGATGCAACGTGGCTACTTATAGCAAGACAGAGTAGTATGTTGTGAGCTCGTAAAACATTTCACCCGCTTACACTGTACTTCCATTTCACTCTAGAAGAACAGAACTATATTACAGATTTCTCTTTGTCCAATTTTCCTATTACCCATAAGGAACTGGGTGGGTTTGATTTGGGTCACTGTCTGTGTGGAGTTTGCACATTCTCCCTGTGTCTACGTGGGTTTCTTCCAGGTACTGCATTTTCCTCCCACACTCCAAAGATTTGCGGATGAGGTTGATTGGCCGTGCTAAAGTACTCCTCGGTGTCAGGGGGAAATATGCAGGGTCACAGGGATAGGGCGTGGGTGAGATTGTTGTCGGTGCAGACTCAATGGGCCAAATGCCCTCCTTCTGCACTGCAGGAATTTTATGATTCTGGTCAATGAAAGTGAAACTAGCCACCAGAAATGTTTTAATGTTTTAATTTCCTGCCAATCAGGTAACTTGGAAAATGTGACTGCGGGTTTATAAATCTGTTGCATTTTCTTTAATGACACAATAACCTTCAACAATACAGCTTTGTATATCTTAACTTTAATCCAAACCGATATTTTTAACTGATATGGATGAACTGGATGATGATATGGGGCGGAATTTTACAATCCATCAAAGGGGCAGAAAATGCGCCATGTGGTCAAAATTCCATTGATTTTAGCAAGAGCAGACAAACCCATAAAATTCTACCCACAGAAAGAAAATGAAAAAGCTTGGAAAAACAAGACAGGTCTCTAACACTTTTCCAGATTTTGAGCAGCGTTTTTCTTGTAGTGACTGCTGACTTACTGTCCTCTCTCCTTCTGTCGACAGACAAGGTAAAATATCTTGCAATCTCAAGTCGAGCAAGCAATTGGGAAGGCAAATGGCATGTTAGCCTGAACTACGAGGTTATGGGAGTTCTGGACGAAAGAAGTGCTACAGGGTTTTAAATGGAGATCACATCTGTTTCCACACTCAGTAAAGGATATACTGGCATTACAGGCAGTGCAGCAAAGGTTCACTGCACCGGTCACTGGGATGACAGGGTTTTCCTGTGATGGGAAACTGAGTAAATTGGGTCTTTAATCTCTGGATTTTAGAAGAATGAGAAATTGAAACATCCAAATTCAGAAGTGAGTTGGTAAGACTGATACTGAAAGGTAGTTTCTGCTGCTTGAGAAATTTAGACTATTGTGAGGATGGATTAAAAACAAAATGTGTGTGTGTCTGTCTGTGAGCATGTGTATGTATGTATGTCTGTCAGTGTGTGTCCATGAGTGTGTGTGTGCGTGTGCGTGTGTGTGTGTGTGTGTGTGTGTGTGTGTGTGTGTGTGTGTGTGTGTGTGTGTGTGTGAGCATGTATATGTGTATCTGTAAGTGTGTGTGAGTGTATATATGTGTGAGTGTGCATGTGTGTGTGTCTATGAGTGTGTGTGTATGAGTGTACATGTGTGTGTGAGTGTGTGTGTTTGTGTGAGCACGTATGTATGTGTGTGTGTCTATGTGTATGAGAGTGTGTGTGTGTCTGTGTGTGAGTGTGTATGTCTATGTGTGCAAGAGTGTGTATGAGTGTGTGTGTTTATGCGAGTGCGAATGTGTGCAAGTGTGTGGATGTGCGTATAACTGATTTAATTAAGCTGAGTCAAGATCAATAGAGCTAATCTGGGAGAGTTGAGAGATAAGAGGTCAAGATGCTAAAGGTATACATTTGTAATAAAGGACCACAGTTAGGTGAATTTATCAGTAATTAGGTTGGATTTGAAATTTGGTTTGATTTATTATTGTCTCATATTTACATACACTGAAAAGTACTGTTTCTTGCATGCTATACAGACAAAACATATCATTCATAGAGAAGGAAACGAAAGAGTGTAGAGTGTAGTGTTACACTCATAACTAGGGTATAGAGAAAGATCAACTTAATGTGAGGTAGGTCTATTCAAAAATCTGTCAGCAACAGGGAAGAAGCTGTTCTTGAGTCAGTTGGTTTGTGACCTCAAATTTTTGTATCTTTATCCCGACGGAAGAAGGTGGAAGAGAGAATGTCCGGGGTGCGTGGGGGTCCTTACTTATGCTGGCTGCTTTGCCAAGGCAGAGTCAATAGATGGGAGGCTAGTTTGCAATGGATGGGCTATATTCATGATCTTTCGTAGTTTTTTGTGGTCTTGGGCAGAGCAGGAGCCATACCAAGTTGTGATACAACTAGAAAAAAGATATCTATGGTGCATCTGTAAAAGTTGGTGAAAGTCGTAATGGACATGCCAAATTTCTGGAGCCTCCTGAGAAAGTTGAGGCATTGGTGGGCTTTCTTAACTATACTGTTGGGGGTGAGGAGGGGGGAACCAGGACAGGTTGTTGGTGATCTGGACACCTAAAAACGCGGGACTCTCAACTGTTTCTATTACATTAGGGGATAATTAGAGATTTGACTTCTCGGCTATTCAATTTCAAAATAGAGTAAGGGATTTTTACAGCTTTCAAAGATTTCATGAGTAAACAAGGGCAGATGATTAAATGTTGTTTGACCCAAAAGGGGAGGCAATGGGAAAACATTAATGATGTTTGTATTTTGGGAAAGTTGATTTCAAAGGGATTCTGAGGATTTTGGAGTGGAGATGAGAAAGGGAAAAGGATATTTCAGGAGAGGTTTTGAGTGGACTTGTTGTTGGCTGTGTGAGGCAGGTATTCTGTGACGAGCTGAGAGGAATTGCACAATTTGAAACCAGAAAAGTCTTTGTTTTAGAAAGCGATTTTGTTTCTGAATTTTCCTGGATTTACACAACAGAATTTTAAAAAATTAATTTGTGAGACATGGACATCGCAGGCTCGCCAGCGTTTATTGCCCATCCTTAGTTGCTCTTGGGAAGGTGATGGTGAGCCGCCTTCTTGAATCGCTGGATCTTTAGTGAATTTCTGAAGTGCATCTTGTAGAAATTACACACTGTTGCGACTGAGCATTGGGGGCAAAGGGAGTGAATGTTTGTAGATGTGGCGCCAGCTTGATGATGATTGATTTGGATGGTGTTAAGCTTTTTGAGTGTTGTTGGAGCTGAACCCATCCAGACAAGTGGGGAGTATTCCATCACACCGCTGACTTGTGCCTTGTAGATGGTAGATAGGCTCTGGGGAATCAGGAGGTGAGTTACTTGCCACAGTATTCCTGGCCTCTGACCTGGTCTTGTAGCCACTGTGTTATGTGGTGAGTCCAGTTGAGTTTCTGGTAACCCAAAGGATGTTGACAGTGGGGAATTCAGTGATGGCAACATCATTGAATATAATTTGACCTCTTCTGTACGAGCCTGAGTGCAAGGAAACCACAATGTGAAGATTCTAATTACTCTAATGGCCCCGTTCTTTGAACTTTGCTGCAATGAGATTTATTGCATTAACGTAAAGCTTATTAAAGGTTATTGATGCTTGCTGCTGGTGACTAGATTTCATTCTTGCACGCACGTGCTTTGAAAATGGGAAGGTTTATTTCAGGCAGCATGGTGCGGATAAGGTGCCAGAGTGGTTGGCACTGCTGCCTCTCAGCACCAGGGCACCTGAGTTTGATTGGGTCACTGTCTGTATGGAGTCTGCACATTCTCCCCTTATCTGCGTGGGTTTCCTCCGGGTGCGCCAGTTTCCTCCCACAATCTAAATAATGTGCTGGTTAGATGCATTGACAGCGTTAAATTCTCCTTCAGTGTACCCAAACAGACGTTGGAGTGTGATGACTAGGGGATTTTCGCAGTAATTTCATTGCAGTGTCAATGTAGGCTACTTGTGATGCTAATAAAAAGAAGAAAAGAACCTGATTCTTATTAGGAAATACACAGCTCGTACAAAATTGAAACATCCTATAAAAATCAGTTTTGGTATTCAAACCAGACTGTAAATGTAATACAGCAAAACTCCTGAATGTATTGCTGGATGATTTTGGTATTTTACTGTGGTTTTACAAATGTATAGAGTATAGGGCTAATGGTAGAACTCTTAATAGTGTTGATGAACAGAGGGATCTTGGTGTATATGTGCATAGATCCCTGAAAGTTGGATCCCTGTCAAAGTTGGAGGAGTGGTAGATAGTGAAGAGGGGTGTTATAGTTTGCAGAGAGACTTGGACAAGTTGCAGAGCTGGGCCGAGAGGTGGCAAATGGAGTTTAATGTGGAAAAGTGTGAGATAATGCACTTTGGCAGGAATAATAAATGTGTAGAGTATAGGGCTAATGGTAGGACTCTTAATAGTGTTGATGAACAGAGGGATTTTGGTGTATATGTTAATAGATCCCTGAAAGTTGGCAAACAAGTAGATAAGGTTGTTAAGAAGGCATATGGAGTCTTAGCTTTTATTGGTAGGGGGATTGAATTTCGGAGCCGCAACGTCATGTTGCAACTGTACAAAACTCTAGTACGGCCGCACTTGGAGTATTGTATACAGTTCTGGTCCCCGCATTATAAGAAAGATGTGGAGGCATTGGAGAGGGTACAGAGGAGGTTTACCAGGATGTTGCCTGGTATGGAGGGCAGGTCTTATGAGGAGAGGCTGAGGGATTTGAGGTTGTTTTCTTTAGAAAGAAGGCGGTTAAGAGGAGACCTTATTGAAACATATAAGATGATTAGAGGTTTAGATAGGGTGGACAGTGATAGCCTTTTTCCTAGGATGGAGAAAGCTAGCACGAGGGGACATAGCTTTAAATTAAGGGGTGGTAGTTATAGGACGGATGTCAGAGGTAGGTTCTTTACCCAGAGGGTGGTAAGGGTATGGAATGCCCTGCCTGCTGCAGTTGTAGATGCGCCAAGTTTGGTGGCGTTTAAGAGGTTAGTAGATAAGTTTATGGACGAAAAGGGAATGGTTTAGGTTAGAGGGTCATTGCTTTTTCCTAATTGGTCGGTGCAACATCGAAGGCCAAAGGGCCTGTTCTGCGCTGTAATGTTCTATGTTCTATGTTCTAAGTTTGGTGGCGTTTAAGAGGTTAGTAGATAAGTTTATGGATGAAAAGGGAATGGTTTAAGTTAGAGGGTCATTGCTTTTTCTTAATTGGTCGGCGCAACATCGAAGGCCGAAGGGCGTGTTCTGCGCTGTAATGTTCTATATTCTATGTTCTATGTTTATCTCTGGATGATCTTGAGTTGTACTCACCAGGATTATTTGTGTATGTGTGCAGGGGTGACAGGATCAGGAGGCACTGGATGTTCCTGCGGCCGGAATCATTTCACATGCGCAGTGAGTGCCTTTGGTGAATGTACCTGTATACCTGCCCAGTGGCAATGTGACGGAGACAATGATTGTGGAGACCACAGCGATGAAGATGGCTGCAGTAAGTTACCGATAAACTTCCTGAAAATTTATCACTGTTCCCCATTCAGAGCTCACTTTGGGTTAAATCCTGGAGCTGAGCTTGCTTGTTGCAGCAAACATTATTGCAGCAGTTGATTTCTCTCTTTCTCTCTTGCACTTTCTTTCTCAATGAATACGATGGGGATTGAGGGATAAGAAGGGTAAGGGGCTTTAGATTTTTGGGTAGCATGGTCAGTGCAGACTTGGAGGGCCAAAGGGCCCGTTCTTGTGCTGTAATTTTCTTTGTTCTTTCTTTGTTGTTTCTTGATTTCTGTGTCTTTAGTGTTTTAATTATTATTTTAGCAATGCATCCTTTGGTTAGCTCCTGTGGATTTGGATTACAGTGCGTTCTATATCATCAAGAATAGTTTAGTTCTTTGGAATTTAAGTTTGTAATTGCATCATAGCCAGTACATCAAAAATACCACAAAGAAATGATAAGTGGTTCTACAACTTGTTATAAAATACTGGTGAGGCCACAGCTGGAGTACTGTGTGTCTCCACACTGTAGGAGGGGTGTGATTGCATGCAAAAGGGTGCAGAGGAGATTCACCGGGATCTTGTTGCCTGGACTGGAACATTTCAGCTTAAAGAGAGGCTGGTTAGACTAAGGTTGTTTTCCTTAGAGCAGAGAGTGCTGAGGAAGGACACAATCGAGGTGTACAGAATTAAGACGGACATAGAGAGGGGAGATAGCAAGGCATTTGTTCCCCTGAGGAGAGGGATGAATAACGAGGGTGGCATATATTTAAAGTAAGGGGAGGAAATTTAGAGAGGGTTTGAAGGAAAATGTTTTTACCCAGAGGAAACTGGAACTCACTGCCTGAAAGAGTGGTAGAGGTGGGAATCCTCATAACATTTAAGAAGCATTTCTTAAATGTCAAGGTTTACAAGAGCATGGAGCAAGTGCTGGAAAATGGGATTAGAATTAATAGGCACTTGATGGGCAGCATGGACCAGATGGGAGAAAGTTGCTGTAAAACTCTATGACTCTAATTGTCTCTTCTCAGGGATTTGCCAGGCCAGAGTTGAGCTTTTGTTCAGGGTTATTATGGTGCTTTGACTTTTAGCCACCTGGGGCACCTCTTCCTACAAATGAGATTCTCCAACCTCCCAGCCGGATGATTCCTGCTGACGGGAGGTGGCGTGTTATTTGCTAGTGGTGGGAATTTCTGTTGCCGTCACACCAAGCCCTCAGGAAACGCACGGGCGGAGGTGCGCTGCTGGTGGGACTGGAGAATCCCATTAGCGTGAACGGTGGAGAATTCCAGCAATAGACTTAAATGCCGCAGACTAATAATATCTTTATTTTATTTGGCCTATACCTTTAATTGTTAATTCCAACATTTTTCAGTTGTTCATTCATCATAGTAAAAAACACAATTATCAATAATGTAATTTCTGTGCAACGGCCATCTGTCTTTCCCATATTACTGATATAGTAAAGACGTGAGGGATTAATGAGCATTGCTGTGTTTCTGTCTCCTGCTCTGTGGTGAAAATCCATTAGGAAATTTTGAATAAAGTAGAATCCATCTTTTTGATTCCAGGTCGTTTTTAACATGCTGCTAAATAATTTAATAAAAAAGCTGACCTAATTTCAAGCCACGCTTGTAAATCTCGACAGTTTGTCATCTCGGGCCTTCTCAAGGAATTAAATTGGAATGAAGCTGATAATTTTATGGTCTTTGGTGGGTATATCAAGGGGCTGATGAAATATTCATGGTGTGAATTTTGTGGGAAGGTGCTATCAGTTAATTAAAACAAATGGCCTTAAAACTCAACAAGTTTGTTTCCTTTATGAAGCAGCAAAAGATCTGTCACTGTCTTAAGTAATCCATCATCAGGCTGTTCTGGTATGAACAGTAAAGATGACTGTATATACACTGTGAAGTGAGCCAAACTGACCTCAACAATACACTAGCTAAGAAGCATCTTTCATATTAGAATGGTTGTCTTATTGTCTCATGTACCTGGCAGTGTTTGCAAATCTCCAGCTGCAAATGTTCCTGAGCCAGTTATTAAGACCATAACATATAGGAGCAGATTAAGACTGTTCAGCCCATCATCATAGATCATAAAACCCTCCAACGCAGAAAGAAGCCCTTTGGCCCATTGAGTCTGCACTGAACACAATCCCACCCAGGCCCTACCCCCATATCCCTACATATTATACCCACTAATCCCCTCTACCCTATGCATCTCTGGACACTAAAGGGCAATTTCTTAACATAGCCAATCAACCTAACCCACACATCTTTGGACTGTGGGAGGAAACCAGAACACCCGGAGGAAACCCACACAGACACGAGGAGAATGTGCAAGCTCCACACAGCCAGTGACCCGAGCAGGGAATTGAACCCAGGACTCCGGAGCTGTGAAGCAGCAGTGCTAACCACTGTGCTACTGTGTCACCCCATCATGTCACCTCTCCTATTCAATCATGTCTGACAAGTTTCTCAACCCCATTCTCTTGCCTTTCCCTGTAACCTTTGGTCCCCTTACCAATCAAGAACCTACCTATCTCTGTCTTAAATGCAGTCAGTGACCTGGCCTGACTGTGTTAGAAATTGTACCCTCGGTGGAAGGTGGGGGAGTAACCCCTTTACTCAGCACTGACTGCAGCTAGTTGATTGGTCATTGCCCTTGTTCCGCAAGTGGAAGGCCCGCCCCTCGCTGGGTGTTTCCTCCTGACCTTGGGATCTCCATGTCAATAGTAACATGCCTTTGGATTGCCTCTGACTGCCCAAAGTGTTGTCCAAGTTCCTACTTCAGAAAAGAACAATTGCTATGACGACTTTGAGACTCGTGTACGTAACTACATAAAAAAACCCACAAACATAAACTATGCTTCCCAGTGTTGAGGGAGCAGCATTTCAAATTGATTTTACTAAACTTCACTGAATATTGTCATTGTCAGATTATTATTTGTGAGGGGCTTTTTAGAAGTTATTCAGGGGATGTGGAGGTCACTGCCTAGGTGAACATTTATTGTCCTCACTGCCTCTTGAAAAAGGGGTGGGAGTTAGTTACCATCTTGAACGACTGTGGCGTAGGTACACCCACAGTGCCGTAAGAACATAAGAATGTAAGATGGAGTCGGCCATCTGACCCCTCGAGCCTGCTTCACCATTCAATAAGATCATGGCTGATCTTTTCATGGACTGAGCTCCACTTACCCGCCTGCTCACACTTAATTCCTCTACTGTTCAAAAATTTATTTATCCTTGCCTTGAAAACATTGAATGGGGTAACTTCAACTGCTTCACTAGGCAGAGAATTCTAAAGATTCACAATCCTTTGTGTGAAGAAGTTCTTCCTTAACTCAGTCCTAAATCTGCTTCCCCCTATTTTGAGGCTCTGCTCTCTAGTTCTGGTTTCACCTGACAGTGGATCCAGATCTCCCCTCATTCTTCTGAATTTCAATGAGTATAACCCCAGTCTATTCAGTCTCTCCTCATAAGCTAACCCTCTCAATTCCAGAATCACCCTAGTGAATCTCCTCTGCACCCCCTCCAGTGCCAGTATATCCTTTCTCAAGTAAGGAGACCAAAACTGTACACAATACTCCAGGTGTGACCTCACCTACACCTTGTACAGCTGCAACATAATCTCCCTGTTTTTAAACTCCATCCCTCTAGCAATGAAGGACAAAATTCCATTTGCCTTCTTAACTACCTGCTGCACATGCAAACCAACTCCTTGTGATTCTTGCACAAGGACACCCAGGTCCCTCTGCACGCTGCAATTTTTTAATATTTAAATAATAGTCCACTTTGATGTTATTCCTACCAAAATGGATGACTCCACATTTACCAACATTGTACTCCATCTGTCAAGACCTTTGCCCACTCACTTAGATTATCTATGTCCCTTTGCGGAATTTCAGTGTCCTCTACACACTTTGCTCTGCCACTCATCTTAGTGTCATCTGTGAATTTTGACTACACTACGGTTAGGGAGGGAGTTGAAACTTTTTTTTACTCATTTGTGGAACATGGACGTTGCTGGCTGGCCAACATTTATTGCCCATCCCTAAATGCCTGAGGAGAGTTGAGAGTCAACCACATTGCTGTGGCTCTGGAGTCACATGTAGGCCAGACCAGGTAAGGACAGCAGATTTCCTTCCTTAAAGGATATTAGTGAACCAATCGACAATGGTCATCAGTAGATTCTTAATTCCAGATATTTTTTATTGAATTCAAGTTCCACCATCTGCAATGGAACCCAGCTCCCCAGAACATTAACTTAGTTTCTGGATTAATAGTCCAGCCATCATACCATTAGGCCAACACCTTCCCTTGATAGTTTGACCCAGAAACAGTGAAAGAACATGGGCCAAATTCTCCCATCCCTCGCAAAATTTAGCAGGCGTTTTGAAGACAAAACGTATTGACAGTCAGGCGGGAATCACTAGTGCGACAAGAGAGTTCCACCCATGATGTCCATAATTTGGTTATCGTGTTTCTCAATGTTGCAGCAAAGTGTGAACCGTGTTTCACTGACCATGAGGGGCTTTGGTTGCTCATTGATCATGAAAGGTAGATTAGGAATATGTTTTTTTTTAATGCGGCTGGGAGTTGGGGGGAGGGGAGAGACCCACTTGGAGACAATACAGACCCAGACTGCGTTGATGTGATTTGAATTCCATCACTTTCTTATTGTTGTCCAAAATGGATCTGTAGAAGTTCCCCAGGGAGGTGAAATTAATCTGCTTCAGGGCACCTCAGGCAGAGAGAAGTGCTGTAATTATCCATGTAAGCCTCTGAAATGGATGCAGTGAATGTCTTAACCACAGAAGTGATGTATTTTCTACTTGGAAGCTTTGTAATAAACCCACACTGAACACTCCGTTCATTCCTGGCCAGCAGATTTCTTTTCCATTCCTGCTGCAATGTTGTTTCTCAGGTCTTTGATCAGTCTGCCTCAGAAAAATGTCAAAATAAGTCACGGGATTGTTCCCCTGACATTGTCTCAACACAGTAAGAAGTCTCACAACACCAGCTTAGAGTCCAACCAGTTTATTTGATATAATCTCGCCAGCTTTCGGAAATGGTGTTTCTTCATCAGGTGCATAGAAGATTCCACATCTTCAGAACATTCCACAACTTGACGAAGGAACTCCGTTTCCGAAAGCTTGTGGGATTACTATCAAATAAATTGATTGAACTTAAACCTGGTGTTGTGAGACTTCTTACTGTGTTTACCCCAGTCCAACACCAGCATCTCTACATCATAACATTGTCTCGAACCAGAGAATGAGAATCCTGTTTGCTTTGGAGGATGAATTAGCAATCACTTTGGTTTCTGACGTGACAGATGGTGCTACGGCGCAGTTCATAGAATTGCAGAATCCCTATAGAGCAGAAGGAGGTCATTCAGCCCATTGTGTTTGCATCAATCCCACCCAGGCCCTATTCCCATAACCTTACTATTTGTCCTGCTAATCACCCTGATACTAAGCAGCAATTATCATGGCTCATCAACCTAAGCTGTACTTCTTTGGAGTGTGGGAGTAAACTGGATACCCAGAGGAAACCCACGCAGAGAACATGCAAACTCCACACAGACAGTGACCCGAGGCCAGATTTGAACCCTGGCGCCGAGGTAGCAGTTCTAACCACTGTATCACCGTGCTGCCCGTGAGCAGATCTTAGTAAATTCCCTCTGATTCAGAAGCTAAAGCCAGACTCGAGAACCTTGGCTGGCAGATTCCTTAGAGCTGCTCCTTATCCCTGTAACTAATCTTTGCCAGCACTTAGGCGGAAGCAGGGTTTATGAAGACAGATAGTGTTCGCAGATTTCTGTTCCGCTCCCACACTTGGTGCGTCAGCTGTTGCTGGGTTGGTGGCACGCCCCCACCATTAAAGACTGTGCCCTGGATTTCCGTGTTGGAGGTGGGTAGGCAGAGTCAGGAGATTTCACGCCACATTGCACCCATCCTGGGGGAAAGGATGCCCTGACTGATGGGATCTTTGTTCCGCGAGGGGGTGAGGGGGTGGGCTTGGCTTCAGTACACACCCACCAGGGACATAGATTGGAGGTGGTCACAGATGCTGCCAGCTGATGAGGTAGTCTGTCTTGGTTCTCTGGACTTTGTCTCCAGCCCCTAGCGCTCACACACTATCAAACCCCTTGCCTATCCATGCCAACCAATGCCACACCCACTCACTCCCGCAATGGACCCTTCTACCCCACTCATATCCTTCATGTCGGCCCATTCCCATGGTTCTTTATATTCCTTATACCAAATTCATGCCAGCTGATTTCAGTCTATAGCTTTCACTCAACCCCATAGCATCTTACAGATTTAGTGCAAAATCCATGACCCCCACTCATTCCTCTGGTTGCCTACAGCCCAAAATCAATTTAACATCAAACCATGCCAACCCCTGCCACCTACCCATTAACCTTTGCCCTTTCACCTCTCCCCCCATGCCAATCCATCCAGTATCCATCATGGACAGACAGCAGGAGCTGTGCTCAAATGAAATGAAATATAGTTCTAAGTACTTATTACAGAATTCACTGTTTATAAAATGCTATAATTCATAAAATTCTATTCATTACATTTGAGTACTTAATCCATTATGAAAACAAACATCTGTATTCATAAATCCGTGTTAAATGTAGCCAAGCCTTTAATAACCTCTTGGAGCTGCCAATCAAACTGTGAATTAACAGTCCCACCTCCTCACAAGACAATGACAGATTGTGAAAGTAATCAAGCTATAATGATAGCACTTAGGATTATGTCACCAAATGTCTATTGAAACTGCAAGCGTGGACCTTTTTCAACTCCCACGTAGAAGGTTATTTACTTTTTCAGTTTAAAGAACAGGGGATTTAAATAACTTTATGGCTTGGAAATTCTACAGATCTTATCTGCCCTGGATGAACATTTACATTTACTCAAAACATTTATGACACTTTTTTTATTATTTATCCATAGGATGTGGTCATCGCTGGCAGTGCCATATTTATTGCCCATCCCTAATTTCCCTTGAACTGAGTGAGTGGCTAGACCTTTTCAGAAGGTATTTAGAAGTCTGGAGTCACGTGTAGGCCAGTCCAGGTAAGGACGGCAGATTTCCTGGGCAGCGCCCAAGGTCTCTGTATTACTAGTGCAGTGACAATTCCACAGAGCCACCACCCTACCCCCTCCAAATTGCAGGATAAGACCCTCAATCCAGTGAGAATAGGGTCTGCTTGAAGCTCGGTCTGTGTGTTCGAGGCCAACTCCAGAACTTGGGCTCAAGGACCAAAGGTAACACTTGGGGTGCCAGACTCGGGGAGTTTCTGTCTTGCTGCTAAAACTTTAAACCAAGGTCCTGTTAGTCCATTTACAGGGACATAAAAGATCCTAGGGCACTGTTCCAGAGAAAAGGAAGTGAGTTCTCCCCTGTTTGCTACTTCAAACATGAGTGTCATAAATTGTTTGAGTAAATATAAATGCTCATAAAGGGCAGATAAGATCTGTAATATTACCAAGTTATAAAGTTATTTAAATCCCCTGCTCTATAAATTGAAAAAAATAAATAACCTTCCTATGTAGGAGTTGAAAAAGATTCATGCTTGCAGTTTCAATAAATGTTAGTTGACGTAATCTGAAGTTCTATCATTATAGCTGGACTGCTTCCACAATCTATCATTGGCATGTGGGGAGGTGGGAACTGCAAGTTCATAGTTTGATTGACAATTCCAAGAGGTTATTAAAGGATTAGGTACATTTAATGTGGATTTATGAATACAACATTTAACCTTCATTTAACATCCTGAGAGGAGATGATCACTGCCCTTTGTGAGGCCTTTGCAGTGAAGCAACTCACATGCTGTGTTTCTTACAGTACACAGTGACTACACTATAAAGGATATATTATTAGGTTGTAAAGTGCTTTGCCATTGGATGTGAAAGGTGCTATTTCAATGCAAGTCATTTCTTTACCCAACAAAGCTAAGTTAGTGGAGAAAAAACAGCTTTGAGGAATTTTCTAGTCATTGTATGGAATGATAATCCAGTGTTGTGCTGTGTTCCCATTGGCTGTAGCTGTATGTTAAACAAAGTCCCCATTTACCTCCTCTGGTGAAAGTGGAGGATATCACTGGCACTATTTAAACTAGAAAGACTTCCTCTTTCACCCAGGACCATAGCTTCTCCTCCCAGCCTGATTCAGCATTCACTCTGGAGTACTGTTCGACCACATCAGGCTTCAGTCGGGGGAGATCAGCATTGGCAGCAACATAGAACATAGAACGTTACAGCGCAGGACAGG
This sequence comes from Sphyrna mokarran, assembly GCA_024679065.1. Lineage (NCBI taxonomy): Eukaryota > Metazoa > Chordata > Chondrichthyes > Carcharhiniformes > Carcharhinidae > Sphyrna > Sphyrna mokarran. The sequence continues at coordinate 118,941,867 of JAGIQG010000008.1, read as the reverse complement.
CCCTTCGGCCCTAGATGTTGCGCCAACCAGTTGAACCAATCTAATGACCCTCTAACCTAAACTATTCTGATATTATCCATCTGCCTATCCAGTGACCATCTGAACGCCCTTAAAGTTGGCGAGTCCACAACTGCTGCAGGCAGGGCATTCTACGCCCTTACTACCCTCTGAGTAAAGAACCTACCTCTGACATCCATCCTATAATTATCACCCCTCAATTTAAAGCTATGTCCCCTCATGTTAGCCATCACCAACCGAGGAAAATGGCTTTCACAGTCCACCCTATCTAACTCTCTGATCATTCTGTATGCCTCAATTAGGTCTCCTCATTTAGCAAGAATGAGAACTCCGATTCACGGTTATGTAGCACATCTCACTTTTTTGGACAGCAGCAGCAAGAATCTAGTGGTGGAACATAAAATCAATAGTAATCTTAACAAGCCAGACAAAACAGTGTTCAGAAAATGTAATTGTAATTCTTATTGTCCTCTTTTATTTAATAACCATTTCCAGTTTCATCCAAACACAAGAGCAATTTTCGAGACAGCGTGCATTGGCAAATATTTACAATTCCAGCCTTTGAGGTTAATGCAATTACAGGCAATTAGAGGAGATTTGCTGCTCCTGCTTCACGTTCCTAACAGACCTTTACTAAGTAAGCACTGAACAGTGCAATCGAGCAAGTCTCCTGTCTCCCTGATGTCAACCTCCCTCTGCTCAGCGATTCCCAACACCGTGTCCTGACAGACAGGGAGCCTCAAGGTTGTGTTTACAACACAAACGCCAAAACCCTACCACCTCGACTGCCTTGGGATTGGGTTGGGTGAGGTTCCAAAAATAGAAATCTTTGTTGGCCTTGGGTAGGATTTTATGATCTCTCTGAGCGAGGCCAAAAGATCCCACCCAAAATCAAATAGTTCCAAAGGATGATTGAGTTTCAAGGTTTTGTTGATGCTTTGTGACTATTTTTAATTTCTGTCTTTTGCGTAAATACTAATTCCTGATTACATCATTAGAGATTGAGATTGAAGGGGTCACAAATTTCTTTGCAATGCATTTTAGTTTATAGGATTATCTGATGCATATATGAATGTTGCTGCTAAGTAAGATATAAAAGGAGCAGGAACTTCCAGTGTAGACATAGAGGAATGTGAGTTTTGTGCAAAGGATTTATTTATCCTCAATAGTTAAATAAATAACAATCTCTTTACATTCTGGTGATCCATTTAAACATTTCCAAAGATAGTGAAGGGTTGGCATGTGATATTGCAGTATTTGGATATTGCATCATGTGACTCAAAGGCAGCGTTTATTGGCCCACCGGGAATTTCCAATGCTGCCAGGAATTCCCGCACAAAGTCAGTGGGTTTTTGGCTGCCTCTCTGAATTCAATGGCCCATCCATGGTGATTCCTGCCAGGTCTTACAGGAGACGGGTATTGTGGAGACTTGTGGGCAGGAAAGTTCAGTGCTTGCGATGTAGGCAATTGACGATACGGCCATTGATATTGAAGCAGTCTTTATTTATTCTCTCATGGGATGTAGCCATTAGCAACACGGCCACCATTTGTTGCCCATCCTTAATTGTCTTTGAGCTGATTGGCTTGTTATGGCCATGTCAGAGGACAGTTAAGGGTCACACATTGGGGTGTTCTGGAGTCACATGTAGACTGGATAAGGACAGTGGATTCCTTCCCTAAAAGACTGTGAACAAGATATGATTTTATGAGATTTGATGGTCGTTCTCACAGTTGCCATTACTAAAACTGGCTCTTAATTCCATATCTTACTAATGATTTGGAAACGAGAACTAAATGTATTTTCTCCAAATTTGTAGATGATACAAAGTTGGGTGGGAGGGTGAGCTGTGAGGAGAATGTAGAGATGCCTCAATGTGATTTGGACAGGCTGAGTGTGTAGGCATCTGCAATATAATATGGATCATCCACTTTGGCAGCTATAATAGGAAGGCAGATTATTACTTGAATGGGTGTCAATTGAGAGAGGTGGATATTCAACAATACTTTGGAGTCCTCATGCATCAGTCACTGAAAGTAAGCCTGCAGATACAATAGGCTGTAAAGAAGGTAAATAGTATTTGGTCTTCATAGCGAGAGAATTTGAGTGTAGGAATAGAAATGTATTATTGCATTTGTATAGGGTGTTGGTAAGGTCATACTTGGGATATTGTGTGCAATTTTGGTGTCCTTACCTAAGGAAGGATGCCCTTGCTGTAGAGGGATTGCAGCGAAGATTTATCAGGCTGATTCCTGAAGAGAGACTATGCCAGTTAGGATTATATTCACTGGAGTTTAGAAAAGTGAGAGAGGATCTCATAGAAACTTATAAAATTCTAACAGGGTTGGCCAGAGTAGATTCAGAAAGAATGTTCTCAATAGGGGGGGAGTCCAGAACAAGGGATCACAGTTTGAGGATAAGGGGTAAACCTTTTTGAACTGAGGCGAGGAGAAATTTCTTCACCCAGAGGGGTGGGAATTCACTCCCACAGGATGTAGTTGAGGCCAAAACATTATGTGATTTTAAGAAGAAATTAGGTATAACTCTTGGGGCTAAAGAGATCAAGGGATATGAGGGGTCAGGATATTGAATTTGATGATCAGCCATGATCAAAGTGGATGTAGAGTAGGCTTGAAGGGCCGAATGGCCTCCTCCTGCTCCTAGTTTCAATGTTTCCATGTTTAAATGGATCACCAGCTCCCATGGTTGGATTTGAACCCATGCACCCAGAGCATTAGACTATGTTTCTGAATGATTAGTCCAGTAATATTGCCACTGCACCACTATCTCCCCCAGCAGCAGAAAAGGTCAGAGTTAAAAGGGTGCAGATACCTGGGAGGGTAGTGGGGCTGGAAGAGAGATTACAGAGATGGGGAGGGGGTGAGTCCATAAAGGGATTTGAAAGCAATTGTGAACTCAAGACCTCTGTTGACAAGGGGTTACTATAGGTCTGCGAGCACTTGGCGAAAGTCCAGCGTTAGGGGAATGGAATTTGGTGCAAGTTAAGACACAGGTAGCAGAGGTTTGGATGTCCTCAAGTTCAGGTTGGGCGTAGATTTTAGGAGACTAGCTTGGAGTGCATTGGAATAGTTAAGTCTCAAAGCACAGACCATTCATAAAAAAAGGTTCATTGTTCTCAGTGGTAAGAGTGGATGGAAAGAGCAGGAGATGCACAGGTTTTGACATATCCAACATTTTACCATGCAGTTTCCTATTTTTGATACTTTAGCTAATTAGCGGATGCTACGTCAGGACATTCTCACAAAGAACAAGGAGCGATATTTTATTTGCTCAGCTTCTTCACGGAAATTGCTTTATGTCAAAGGAGATCAGAAGGATAAATGTGTCATGTAATTCTGGTCTGTATCAGATCCAGGTCTCAACCCTAAGCTTCGATCGCAGGACTATACACCGAATACCAAAAAACAAGGAACATCTCACCTGAATCACCCAGAGAAGAAGTTTGACTCCCAAGAAACCATTTGTAAAAAAGGTGGATCGTTGTGAGAAGCGGGAAGAGGAGGTTTTGATTTGAGTCTATAGTAATTGTAGGGACAGGGCTGTGTGATGTTGCAAAGCTGGAGGTGATGTTATGGTGACACAACAGATGTGGTCAAGACAATTCTGCTCTGCCTTAAGCAGAAGGCAAGATTCTGTACAACCAAACATTGTGAGATTGCTGGCAAAGAATGGAATTTCTTTTTGTTTATTCCTTTACGGGATGTGGCGTCGCTGGTCAGGCCAGTGTTTATTGTGCATTTCTAATTGTCCTTCAGAAGGTGGTGGTTGACTGTCTTCTTGAATCACAGTAAGAAGTCTCACAACACCAGGTTAAAGATAGCCATGATGTGGAGATGCCAGACTGGGGTAAACACAGTAAGAAGACTCACAACACCAGGCTAAAGCAGGTGTTTTCCCCAGTCCAACGCTGGCATCTCCACTTCTCGAACCAGTGCAGTCCCTGGGGTGTAGGTACACCCACAGTGCTGTTAGGGAGGGAGCTCCAGTATATCGATTCAGTCACATTAAGAAAACAAGCATTATCATTCCAAGTTAGCTTGGTGAGTGGAGGGGAATTTGCAGCTGATGCTGCCCTGGTCCTTTCACATGGAAAAAGTCGTGGGTTCGGAAGGTGCTGCCTAAGGAAAATGGTGAGTTTCTGCACTGTGTTTTGTCAATGGCACACATGGCTGCCATTATGCATTGATGATGAACGGAGTAAATGATTGAGGTGGAGATGGGATCTTTATCCTGGATGGTGTGGAGCTTTATGAGTGTTGTTGGAACTGCACTCATCCAGGCAAATGGAAAATATTCCATCACACTCCGGATTTGTGCCTTGCATATGTAGACTTCTCAACTTCAGTAAGTTTTCAACACTTTAGCAAAGATAATTGAAAATTATTTTGTTTAATTTTTAATTTATGTGTTACTAGCAAATAAGATAAAAGCATAGTACAACCAATCCAGCCTTCATTCAGAGCAATAGTCCAACCAATCCTGCCTTCCTTCAACCCAGTATCCTGATCAACCCAATCTTTATTCATCCCAGTATCCCAACCAATCCAACCTTTATTCAGGACAATATTCCACAGCTTTGGTTCAGTGATAGCTACTTTCATCTCTGAGTCTTTAGCACTGGAGATATGATAAAATTCCTGTAGATTCTAACTGTGTGCAAATTTGCTGCAGTATTTCTGACATTTTAAACAGGAACTACACTTTTCTTGACGGGTCTTAATTGGCTGTAAAGCCCTTGTTTGGCTCGCTGCGATCATGAAAGGTGCAATATAAATTCAAACTCTTTCTTTATTCCCTCTTTGCTTCCCGTTCCCCCTCCTTCAGGCTGCATCCGGAGCGAGTTTTGGTGTTTAATTAGCAGACGAGATAAAGAAAATGGTGCGACCTGTTTAAAAAACACACAATCTGGCCTGGGTACTTCACGCAGTATCCTTTTCTCTAAACTACAACCCAACCAATGTGTTTAATTAGCAGTGGAGTCACTTCCTTCTTACTATCCTCCCCCTTTCACAATGAACATAGATCAAGCTGGAGCATGGAAAAGATTTATCAATGAATTTTAAAGAGCTGGATGTCTTTGTGCAGGCGACTCTTGTGCGAGCTAAAAAGAGTGTGGAACAAAAGGCCTGGCAGAAGCGAGGATGTTCTGTCCTCCTTGTGGTTCAATCCCTTCTTAAAATGACTTTTTTTTTTCCAGCACGGACTGACTGCACAAAAGAAAGGCAGTCGTTAACGAGTGTATCTCAAATAGACTTCCTTTCTTTTGTCGGGAAGCAGAGGGATGTGTGTCACTGATTACTGAATGTTGCCGAATGCCGGTTTAGCATTCCCATTTTAATCCCCTTGTGTTGTTGGAACGGGATTGGGGGGCAATTTGTTTTACAGCTCTGTCAAATTGTCTGCCTTATTCCCCCTCAGTAAAAATCCAGCAACACCAATTTTAGATCCAACCGATTTATTTGATAGTAAATTTGCGAGCTTTCGACACTCTGTGCCTTCGTCAGGCAAATGCAGTCATTTGCAAATGCAGTCAGACTGCATTTGCCTGACGAAGACACAGAGTGTCAAAAGCTCGCAAATTTACTATCAAATAAATCGGTTGGATCTAAAATTGGTGTTGCTGGATTCTTACTGAGTTCGTATTCTCAGCGAGCGACTTGTCACCTCAGTAACTTTAAAACACTTTATGAAAATAAATGTCCAGAATCTGCCAGCGGATTTCTTTACATAGAATCTCTACAGTGTAGAAAGAGCCATTCGGCCCATTGAGTCTGCACTGACCGCAATCCTTACCCAGGCCCCATTCCCACAGCCCCACACATTTATCCTAGCCAATCTCCTCAACACTAAGGAGCAGTTTAGCATGGCCAATCTATCTAACCTGCACATCTTTGGACTGTGGGAGGAAACTAGAGGAAACTCACGCAGACATGGGAAGAATGTGCGGACTCCGCACAGATAATGATCCAAGACCAGAATTGAACCTGGGTCCTTGGCACCATAAGGCAGCAGTGAAGCAATACTGTGCCACTGTGCTGGAACTATATCAAGAACTGCCTGTGTCACATTCATGGATTTGATTGATCGATTGATTTATTATTGTCACATGTATTGGTATACAGTGAAAAGCATTGTTTCTTGTGCACTATATATCCAAAAGATACTGTTCATAGAGTACGGGGTGGCACAGTGGTTAGCACTGCTGCCTCACAGCACCAGGGACTAGGGTTAGACTCCTGGCTTGGGTCACTGCCAATGCAGGATTCTCCCTGTGTCTGCTCCGGTTTCTTCCCACAGTCCAAAGATGTGCGGATTAGGCAGTTTGGCCATGGTAAATTGCCCCCTAGTGTCAGGGGGATTGGAACGGTAAATACATGGGGTTATGGGGATAAGGCCTGGGTGGGATTGTTGGCGGTGCAGACTTGAGGGGCTGAATGGCTTTCTTCTGCATGAGGGCTTCTATGATTTCCTTATATAAGGGAGAAAGAAAGGAGAGGGTGCACAACATTGTGTTGCAGTACCTGATAGGGTGAAGGGAAAGATCAGTTTAATATGTGACAGGACCATTCAAAAGTCTGATCTGGGCATCGCTGGTAAGGCCAGCATTTATTGCCCATTGTAGTTGCCCTGGAACTGACTTAAGGCCATCTCAGAGAGTAGTAAGAACTAACTGTGTTGCTGTGGCTCTGGAGTCAGATGGAGGCCAGATCTGATAAGGATGGCAGATTTCCTTCCCAAAAAAGCATTAAGTGATGAGTACAATGAATGAAAAATACTGTGGCGGACGATTGTGACCCTTTTGCCTCTCTCTCAGCAACATTTGGATATTCTGGTCTGGACATAACTGGGTCTGGAATGAGTGAAAACCTCACCCTCTGTCTATGGTCCCTCCTCTTGCTATTTATTCATCCTGGGGAAAAGTCTGTCTCAATATTATTTTTGGATATGGTTATTTTGTCTATCTCTCTCACTCTCTGTCTTTTTTTCATTCTCTCTCTCTGTGACTCACTCTCTGTTGCTCCCTCTCACTTTCTCTCTCTCTTTGTCTCTCACACTCTTGTCTCCCACTGTCTCGCTGTCTTTGTTGCTGTCTTTCGCTGCCTGTTTCTGTGTCTCTCTTTCTCTTTTTTTTCTATCTGTCTGTCTCTCTCTCTTGTTTCTCTGTCTCTCTCTCTCTCTCACTCTCGCTCTGTCTCTCTATCTATCTCTCTCCCTCTCCTTCTCTCTCTGTCTTTCTCTCTCACTCTCTCTCTCTCATTGTCTCTCACTCTGTATCTCTGTCTCTCTTTCTCTCCCCCACTCCCCTTTCTTTCAGTTGTAGATGCGCCAAGTTTGGTGGCGTTTAAGAGGTTAGTAGATAAGTTTATGGACGAAAAGGGAATGGTTTAGTTTGGAGGGGCATTGCTTTTTCTTAATTGGTCGGTGCAACATCGAGGGCCGAAGGGCCTGTTTTGTGCTGTAATGTTCTATGTTCTATGTTCTTTCTTCCTTTGTCTGTCTGTCTGTCTGTCTTTCTCTCCTTCTGTCTCTCTCTCTCACTCACTCTGTGCCTCTGTCTCTCTTTCTCTCCCCCAACCTCCCCTCTTCTTTCTCCCTCTGTCTCTCTCTCTCTCCCTCTGTTTATCTTTCTTTCTGCCTGTCTCTCTCTCTCTCCCTATAGAACATAGAACATAGAACATTACAGCACAGAACAGGCCCTTTGGCCTTCGATGTTGCGCTGACCAATTATGAAAAAAGCAATGCCCCTCCAAACTAAACCATTCCCTTCTCTTCCATATACCTATCAACTAACCTATGTCTCTCTCTCTCTGACTTTCTTCTCTCTCTCTCTTTCTGTCACTCGCTCTCACTTCCTTAGCTTTTCTTTTCTCTGTAGAAACACTTGATTAGGTCTGTTCCCAAAATAAGAAGAATGCTAATCTGCCCATCAGTTATAAAAACTTGGCAGAGAGACAGCTGCTTTCTGAAGAAACTTGGCACTTAGTCTGACATAAAAAAATCAGCAGTCAGACACAACTTATCTTTCTGCAAGAGAACACAGAAAGGTTGTGTTAATGTAGACAGCAGCAGTAGTTAGATGTTTGCAATGGACCGATATTAACCCTTAGTGAACAGATAACAGTTCAAATCTGTTCACAAACGACCTCAGAAGTTAAACACGTCTCTTTTTACATAATAGTATGTATATATAAACGTACAGACCATTTGGCCCAACCAGTCCATGCTTGTGTTTATGCCACACTCAAATTTCCCATCTTTTCTCATTCAAACCTATCTTCGCAATTCTCTATTCCCTCCTCCCCCGCCCGCTTGTCCAGCTTCTAGTTTAAGATTGTTTTCATTGGAGTTCAGAAAAATGAGAGGAAATCTCATAGAGATTTATAAAATTCTAACAGGACAAGCCAGACAGGGTAGATGTCTCTCTCTCTCTCTCTCGGTGGTGGGAGAGTCCAGAACTGGAGGTCATAGCCACATCACATTTATCTAAATTAAACTCCATCTGAAAATCCATCCTTCCTCAGATAAGGACACCAATTGATCAAGATCCCATTGCAATCCTAGATAACTGTCTTCACTGTCCACTATGCCATCAATCTTGGTGTCATTTACAAACTTACTAACCACGCCTCCTAAATTCTCATCCAAATCATCAAAATAAATAACAAATCACAATGGGCCCAGCACTGATCCCTGACGCACACCGCTGGTCACAGGCCTCCAGTTTGAAAAACAACGCTCTACAACTATCCTCTGTCTTCTGACATCAAGCCAGCTTTGTATCCAGCTGGCTACCTCACCCTGGATCTTGTCAAATATAATCTTATGCAGCAACCTATCATGTGGTAACTTATCAAAGTCCCTGTAGACAATATTGACTGTACTGCCCTTATCTACCTTCTTGGTTATCCCTTCAAAAAAACTCAAATTCATGAGCCATGCCGACTGTCCCTAATCATTCCTCGCCACTTTAAATGCTTGTAGATCCTATCACTCAGAAAACCTTCTAACAACTTCCCCACTGCAGACATTAGGCTCACTGGCCTACAGTACCCAGGCTTTTAGCTGTAGCCCTTCTTAAACAAAGGCACAATATTTGCCACTTTCAGTCACTTCACATATGACTATCGATGATTCAAATATCTCTGCTAGGGCTCCCACAATTTCCTCCTTAGCCTCCCACAACCTTCTGAGATGCATTTCATCAGGCCCCAGTGATTTATGTACCTTGATGCACTTCAAGACTTCCAATGCCTCTTTGTCTGTAATATGTGCACTTCTCAAGACACCACTATTTATTTCCCCAAGTTCCTTAACATCAATGCTTTTCTCAACAGTATTTGAGACATATTCATTTAGGATCCTACCCATTTCTTGTGGATCTGCACATAGATGACTTTGTTGATCCTTAAGAGGCCCTACTCTCTCCCTGGTTACTTTTTTGCCCTTTATGTACTTGTGGAAGTTTTTTGGATTCTCTTTGCCTCATCTGCCTGAGCAATTTCATGTCCTCTTTCTGCCTCCTGATTTCTCTCTGAACTCTACTTCAACACACTCTTCAAGGGATCCACTTGATTCCTATTGCCGTTGCATGTTATGTGCCTTTTCCTTCTTCTTGTCCAAGGCCTCAATATCCTGAATCATCCAGGGTTCCCTATTTCTACTCGCCTTTCCTTCATTCTAAAAGGAATGTGCTTATCCTCAACTCTGGATATCACACTTTTGAAAGGCTCTCATTTACTAGACGTCCTTTGCCTGCCAACAGACTCCCCCCCAATCAACTTTTGAACATTCCTGTCTAATACCATTGAATTAGAATTTGAACTTTTGATCTATCATTCTCCATAGTTATCTTGATACTAATATAATTATAGTCACTGGTCCCAAAGTGATCTCTCTCTAATAATTCTGTCACCTGCCCTTCCTTATTTCCCAAGAGGGGATCAAGTTTTGCCCCCTCTCCAGTTGAGCCATCCAAAGTTTAAAGTTTATTTTACAGTTTAAAGATTTTAAAGTTTATTTATTATTTATAGGCTTACATTAGCACTGCAATGAAGTTACTGTGAAGAAGACTGAATGAAATACTGAATGAGAAATTCCTCCGGAAAGCACTCAACAAATTTCACTCCATCCAAGTCCATAATGCTGTGGAGGGGACAAACACCTGGAATATCACCCCCCTCCCCCCCCATTCACACTTTGCTGCTGCTGCAAGTGAAGACGGAGAATTTGGTGCTCGGCTAAATCTCTGTTCACCGTGGCAGTACTGGAGAATCTCACTGACATGAATAGCCGGAAAACACTGGCCAACATGTCCACCCGTGAGAGCAAGTAGCAAGCTCTGGAGGAACTCAAGACCAGTGAGACATGGGAAGGTGATGGGGTGGGTTGGCATGCCATTGCTCTGATGATAGAGATAACCAAGTAAGATCCAACTATCAGGACATGATGGAGGTGCAGCGCAGCAGGAGAGTCAACCTATCAGAGGAGACTGTAAATTCCATCTGATGGGTGATTGGCCGTGAGATTATACCAGCTGTACTGGGGGCATCCTGTTCCTGTGACAACATCCCTGTGGCCCTAAACTGTTATTCTATTTTCTTATTCATCCATGGGACATGGGTATCGCTGGTTGGCCAGCATTTATTGTCCATCCCTTGAGAAGGTTGTGGTGAGCTGCCTTCTTGAATCGCTGCAGTCCATGTGCTGTGGGTTGATCCACAATGCCGTTAGGGAGGGAATTCCAGGATTTTGACCCAGCAACTGTAAAGGCAATATATTTCCAAGTCGGGATAGTGAGTGGCTTGGAGGGAAATTTGCAGATGGTGGTGTTCCCATTTATCTGCTGTCCTTGTCCTTTTAGATGGAAGTAGTTGTGGGTTTAGAAGGCGCTAACTAAGGATCTTTGGTGAATTGCTGTGGTGCATCTTGTGGATAGTACACACTGCTGCTACTGAGTGATGGTGGTGGAGGGAGTGGATGTTTGCGGATGTGGTGCCAATCAAGCGGGCTGCTTCTCTGGATGATGTCGAGCTTCTTGAATGCTGTTGGAGCTGCATCCATCCAGTCGAGTGGGGATTATTCCTGACTTGTGCCTTGTAGATGGTGGATAGGCTGAGGTCTCAGGTTCATTCCAGGGGCTGTAATGTCCATTCACTGTGGTGTGTCGCAATCTGCAGTAGACCCCTGTGTAAAGCTTGTCATGGACATGTTCTAGGGGAGGGCAAATCCCTCGATACATTTCAAACCAGACAATGTTGGCCAGGCAGAATGTGCGAGAGGATTTACAGCTCTATCTGGCTCCCAAATGATTCATAGAAACATAGAAAACAGAAGCATTAGAGGCCATTCGGCCCTTCCAGCCTGTGCTGCCATTCATTATGATCATGGTTGATCATCCAACTCAAGCCTAATCCCGCCTTCCTCCATATCCATTGATTTCTTTAGACTGCATCTGTCAATCATTTGCCACACATTCAATTTATACAAGTTCATGGCGCTATTGATTGTACCCATGTGGTGATCGGGCGAGGGGGGAACCATTGTGCATTGTAAAGACTACCATTGGTTCGTCATCCAGTTAGTGTGTGCTCATTGGCAGTGGGGGCTCTAGGTTTGTGCAAGCTGTGCTAGCAGTTGCCATAGCTCTTGAACTCTCTGGAACTCTCAGGTTGCAAGCCCATTAGGCCCCTGCACCATGTGAGGTCTGGCTAGTAACGGGTGAAGAATGGCCAACGCTCCCGGAAAAGAGGTAGCTGAGGGGTCAATTACCAGAGGCCACAGATTTAAGATGATTGGTAGAAAGATTAGAGGGGACATGAGAAAATACGTTTTCACCCAAAGTGTGGTGAAAGTCACTGCCAAAGTTGATGGGGTGCACTGTAACATGGTGGTTAGCACTGCTGCCTCATAGTGCCAGGGACCCGGGTTCAATTCCCAGCTTGGGCCATTCCCTGTGTGGAGTTTGCACATTCTCCCCGTGTCTGCGTGGGTTTCTTCCGGGTGTTCCAGTTTCCTCCCACAGTCTGAAAGACATGCTGGTTGGGCACATTGGACAGGCACCGGAATGTGGAGATGAGGAGGATTTCACAGCAACTTAATTGCAGTATTAATGTAAGCCTGACCTCTGACTAAGAAATAAACTTTGCTTTGCTTACTGATTGAGATTGAGATGCTCAACTCATTTCAAAGGTACCTGAAAGTTCACCTGAAGTGCTGCATCCTGCCAGCCCAGGGAGCAGTTATTGGATTAAAATCAGTAGCTGGTTTCTATTTCCTTTCCTGTTTTTGGTCTGGTACAGTGGGTTGAATGGCTCTTTCTTCACTGTATCTTTACCAAGGTGATTCTGGAAGCCATATTGCCATGAAAGCCATAATGGAGGGGCCATTGGAGCTGCTTGAAATGAGGTTCCATTGCCAGGCCTATGTCCAGGTCAGACAGTTCCTTTGCCAGTTCCAGCAATTCCATTGCCAGGTCTGACAATTCTGTTGCTAGTTTGGGCAGTTCCATTGCCAGTCCTAGCTCTTCCATTGCCAGGTTTGATGTTCCATTGCCAGTTCCGGCAATTTCGTTGCTAGTCCGAGCACTTCCATTGCCAGGTCTCACAATTCCGTTGGCAGGTCTGACAATTCCGTTGGCAGGTCTGACAATTCCGTTGGCAGGTCTGACAATTCCGTTGGCAGGTCTGACAGTTCCATTGCCAGGTCTGACAGTTCCGATGTAAGGTCTGACGGTTAATTTGCCAGATCCTGCCTTGGGGACCTGATCAATATGGACTGGATCACATGTCCCTTCATGTTGTTGGGTGCTGTGCCCTGCACAATCTGGCTCTTTCTCAGGGAGGTTACATGAAAGAGGAAGATGTCATCTAGAGAGCACGGAATACGAGGAAGAAGCTATGAATGAGCCAGTAGGGAGCCAGAGAGACCCAGGAAACTCTCATTCAATGGAGTTTCCCAGAGTCCTTCTTCCATATCATTGGAAAGTTGTAGTTATGTAAGTGCTGAGACCACATTAATCCCTTCAACCGCTTTTGGTTCTTGCTTCCTGTGGGAAAGAAAGTTCATGCTCCGTTATGCCTTCTGATTGAGTTTCAGTCTTCTTGCCACTTGGAGTACAAGAGGAATGTGAAATATTAATTTAATGAGGGGATGTGGAACAACAAAATGCAAGTTTCACAACTAAATGTATCACCCGGGATTGCATTTAGTGTGATTTCTTAAAGGGTTTAGGATGTGTTTAGGATAAAGTGTTTAGGCATGGTAGCACAGTGGTTAGCACTGCTGCTTCACAGCCCCAGGATCCTGGGTTCGTTTCCCGGCTCGGGTCACTGTCTGTGTGGAGTTTGCACATTCTCCTCGTGTCTCGTGGGTTTCCTCCGGGTTCTCTGGTTTCCTCGCACAGTCCAAAGATATGCAGGTTAGGTTGATTGGCCATGCTAAGAAATTGCCCCTTAGTGTCCAGGGATGCGTAGGTTAGAGGGGACTAGTGGGTATAATATGTAGGGATATGGGGATAGGGCCTGGATGGGATTGTGTTCGGTGCAGACTCGAAGGGCCTCTTTCTGTACTCTAGGGTTCTATGATTACTTTGTCTTGGAACTCCCCCATCACTGGCACTGGGAGCAGGCTGGTGACTCAGACACCCTGTAGGTTTGGGTGACCTTGGCGCACACCTTCTGGGTACTGGAAGCGGCGCCAGGGTGGAGATTGCAGCCCAGTGGCAGGACAAACCTTGATTGTGGTGGATTCAATGCTGTCACTGTGTTTGTGAGTCTGTGCGCAGTGAATTTGTTTTATTTACCTGGTGAAAATGAGGGAAAAAAAAGACAGAAGGGAAAGATTGACAAACTACCCGCAAAAAAACTGAAAACCAGAAATGATTGAGCTGCAGTGAGAGAACAGCATTGATTTTATTGGGCCAGGAGTCTGAGAAAGTGCGATAACAGCAGCAATAAAACTTATAAAAACAGGAAAAGTGACTGGAAAAGATGACAGTTGATTAAAAACACAGGAAATAACCAAACGTCAGTGTTTACGGAGCTCAGATATTTATTTATCAATGAATAGCAGACTCTGCGCAAATACGGATTACCCCTCAAGAAGATGCCAAAGACAAACTTTCACACGATTCGGGATAATATGGTGGCACAGCGGTTAACACTGCTGCCTCACAGCGGCAGGAACCCAGGTTCAATTCCGGTCTTGGGTCACTGTCTGTGCTGAGTATGCACATTCTCCCCATGTCGGCGTGGGTTTCCTCCAAGTGCTCTGGTTTCCTCCCACAGTTTGAAAGATGCGCTGGAGAGGTGCACTGGCCATGTTAAATTGTCCCTCAGTATCAGTGGCATTAGCTAGGGTGAATATGTGGGGGTTGCAAGGGTAGGACCTGGGTGAGATTGTGATCTCAATGGGCCAAATGGCCTCCTTCTGCACTGTCAGGATTCTATCATTCTAGTCTGACTGTCCAATCGAATGTTGGGTTGAGAGTTACAATAAGGAGTGATTGGGAATTGCGGAACGCAGTGGGATTTTCCAGCCTCACTCGGGTGAGACCAGAAATTCCCATCCGAGATTAGACCGTTGCTCAGTTAGACTCTGTAGCAGGCGAGGTGCTGGAATTCTGGCCATTGTGTCTCTGTTATTTCTTGCCTACATTCTTTTTAATTAAGTTACTCTGATCCATCTAAACTGGAACTCCATTCACTTTGAGTTTGCTTCGTTTTTTTTCAGTGTATCTCCCTTTTCTGTTTATTTATTCATTATTTATCTTATTATGCAATATTGCATGTACCTGTTGTAAATCAGAGAATCCCTACAGTGCAGAAGAGGCCGTTCAACCCATCCAGTCTACACCGACTCTCTGATAGAGCATCTTACCAGATCCTCTCTCCCGTAACCCCACACATTTATCATTGCTAATCCCATGTAATCTTCATGTTACGGGATACAAAGGGGCAATTTAGCTGGCTAATTTCCCTAACCAGCACACCTTTTGGTCCGTGGGAGGAAGCTGGAGCACTTGGAGGAAACCCACGGAGACATGGGGAGAACGTGCACAGAGACAGTGACCCAAGCCGGGAATTGAACCCGGGCCCCTGGCGCTGTGAGATAGCCGTGCTCACCACTGCACCACCCCATATACCAAAGCAGAATAATTACTTAATATTTCTGCATCGCCCTTCAATCAGAATGCGAATCACTCTGGAAATGTCTGCGTTACTTGTTCACAAACGGGACCTGCTCTACGTGAATTCATCCATGTGTCCTTTCAAAATTCCGCAGTGTAGGTTCCAATTAGTTAGTGTTAGTCAAACATTCCCAGTTCAACATTTAATCCTCACTTGAGAGACACAGGGGCCACTTGAGCGTTGTTTATATTTGATGCCTTGCCACTTTTTTCTCTGGCCGCAGTTACTAGTGCGGTCTTTTATTCTGAGAACTACTAATGATGTCATCTGTTATTGTGAAAGAGGTTTTCTAATTGCCTCTGGTTTGGTCTGGGTCTCTTGGAACCCGCTTCACGTGCCAACCCCCTCTGTTTGCGAGGCTGAATCCTCCTCCTTCATCCAGCAGCAAGACCGAGGAACACTTTCTGTAAAGTTTACCATTCAATTGGCTGAACGAGTGAAATGATCCAACTGTGTAAACATGACAGGCCCACCAGCTTCCAAGAATCAACATATAGATGGATCATAGAGTTTTTCAGCATGGAAATAAGCCCTTCAGTCTAACTTGTCCATGCTGCTCTTTTTTTATTAACTACTAAGTTAGTCCCAATTGCCCACAATTGGCCCATTTCCTTCTATACCTGTTTTACCTATATAACTGTCTAAATGCGTTTTGAACAAAAAATAAAGAAAATTACAGCACAGGAACAGGCTTTTCGGCTGCATTGACCATACTGCTTGACTGAACTAAAATCCCCTCCCCTTCAGGGGTCGATATCCATCTGGTCCCATTCTATTCATATATTTGTCAAGATGCCTCTTAAAAGTAATTATCATATTCGCTTCCACTACCTCCTCTGGCAGCGAGTTCCAGGCACCCATCACTCTGAGTACAAATCTTGCCTCATACATCTCCTTTAAAGCTTGGCCTTCACACTCCTAGTAATTGACTCTCCCTTCCTGGGAAAAAGCTTCTATATATCCACTCTGTCCATGCCTCTCATAATCGTGGAGGTTTCTATCCTCAACCTCTGTTGTTCCAATGAGAACAAACCAGGTTTCTCCAACCTCTCCTCACAGCCAATGGCCTCTGTACCAGGCAACATCCTGGTAAATTTTTTTCTGTATCCTCTCCAAAGCTTTAAAAGATAAAATTGTACCCGTCTCTATTACTATCTCCGGCAGCTTGTTCCAAACACTCACCATCCTATGTCTGAAAAAAATGCCTCTCTGGACTCTTTTGTTTCTCTCCCCTCTCACCTTTGACCTATGCCCTCTAGTTTTAGACTCCCCTACCTTTGGGAAAAGACGTTGACGATCTTGGATGATGCAGGGTTGAAAGAAAAAATGATTACCAAGGTCACAAAGATAAATACCGTTGGTCACATTCTGCTTTATTTGATTCTATGGCTTGCATTGTGTTATGGAAGGGCAGGTTGTGATGAGGATATTGTGATTCTGCAGTGGGATAGAGATAGATTGGGTGACTGGGTGGAAACTGGCCAGTGGAGTTTAATATGGGGAAGTGTGTGGTCATACACTTCAGTGGGAGGAGGATTATTATCTAAATGGAGAGAATCTGCAGGCGAGGGAAATACAGAGGGATCTAGGTGTCCTAGTGCATGAATCACAAAAAGCTAGCAGGCAGATCCAACAAATAGATGAGAAGACAAATGGCATTTTGGCCTTTATTGCAAAGAGGTTGGAGTTTAAAAATAAGGAGGTTTTGTTGTAATTATACAGGGTATGGTGACGCTTCACCTGGAATACTGCATATAGTTTACTTCCCTTACACAAGAAAAGCATGTAGTAATATTGGAAGCAGTACAAATGAGAACTAGGCTAATTCCTGAGATGAGAGGGTTGTCCTATCAAGAGAAAGTAAATATTCTGGATCTATAATATTTGAAGTTTAGAAAAGTGAGGGGTGACCTCATTCAAACATATAAAATCCAAAGGGGGTTTAACAGGGTGCATGGTGAGATAGTTTCACTAGTGGACGAATCTTAAACAAGGGGACACAGATACAAGATAAAGGGCCAGTCATTTAAAACTGAAGTGTGTAGAAACTTGTTCTCACAGAGGGTGGTGAATCTTTGGAATTCTCTGCCCTAAAGGATAGTGGAGGCTGGATTATTAGAAGTATTTAAAATGGGGGTGGATAAATATTTGATAGATCGAGGAATAGAGGGCAAGGGGGAAATGGACTATGGGAGGAAACCAGGGCACCCGGAGGAAACCCACGTAGACACAGGGAGAACGTGCAAACTTTTTCTGATTGGTACTCAGTGGAGTTCTGCAGAGGTCAGTGCTAGTATCTGTACTGTTCACATTATATATTAATGATTTGGAAGAAGAACTGAATGTATAATCTACAAATTTGCAGATGATACAAAGTTGGGTGGGAAGGTGAGCTGTGAGGAGGATGCAGAGATACTTTGGCATGATTGGGGCAGGCTGAGTGTGTGGCATTTGCATGGCAGATGCAGTATAATGTGGATAAATGAGAGGTTGGAAGCAATAATAGGAAGACAGATTATTACCTGAATGGGAGGGAGGCAGATACTGAACGAGACCTTGGAATCTTGTGCTTCAGTTGCTGAAAGTAAAGAAGCCGGTAAAGAAGGCAATGGTATGTTGGCTTTCATAGCAAGGGGCACAAGGGGATTTGAGTATAGGGATAGGGATATTTTGCTGCAATTGTATAGGGTTTTGATGAGGCCACAGCTGGAGTATTGTGTGCAGTTTTGGCATCCTCAATATAGAGAGCGTACAGGGAAGGGGGTACCCGGCTAATTCTTGGGATGACAGGTCTGTCATATGAGGAGAGACTAAGTTGTTAGGATTATATTCACTGGAGTTTAGAAGGGTAAGAGGGGATCTCATAAAAACTTATAAAACTCTAACAGGATTAGACAGGATAGATTCAGAAAGAATGTTCCCAGTAATAGGGGAGCCCAGAACCAGGGGTCATTGTTTGAGGATAAGGGGTAAACCTTTTAGACCTGAGGTGAGGAGAAATTTCTTCACCCAAAGGGTGGGGAATGTGTGGAATTCACTGCCACAGAAAGAAGTCGAGGCCAAAACATTGTGTGATCTCAACTTAAATATAACTCTTGGGAAGGAAGAGACATGGAGGGAAGAGGAGATCAGGATATTGAATTTGATGATCGGCCATGATCATCACAGCGAGTGGTGGAACAGGCTGGAAGGGCCGAATGGCCTATTCTTGCTTCTTGTTTCTATGCTTCCAACAGATAGTCACCTGAGGCCAGAAGTGAACCCATGTCCCTGGCAGCAGCAACAGTGCTAACAGTGTGCCACCGTGCCACCCTTTGTTGATCAGTCTGGGTGGAGTCCTGTTAGTTTTGACTTAAACCTTGAATGTAAAAGTTAAGAAGAAAGATCTGTTGAACAGTATACTTTGACGCTGGATACTATCTTTATTGTGAAGTTGGTGAATTTCCAGCGGAAGTGCTCATCGCCATAGTAACATGTTGGCATCGTTGAGCAATCCTCGCTGTGCATCACCTGTTGTAAAGATCACCAGCTGTCACAGTGCAGAGACTCGTCACTAACTAATATTGAAAAAAAACAAAACAGGCGCTTGGTGGTACAAATCTTGAGCATTAGTGGAAGAGAGACATGCTGTCAAAGCTTTTCTCTTGCACTCATCAGGACAGGTCACAAAAATGTCTAATCTCAAAGGAAACGATGATTTATACTGCGATGAGAGAAGGGTGCTTGGCAAGAGTAGTTGGTAAGTGGGTTCTAATTGGTTGAAGCGTCACCATGGAGAAGTATGAGCGAATAGTTAATCTCCAAACTTTTGTTAAAATTGAAATCTGGCACGTTGACTTGCATTGCATTGTCATGGGGAATAATCCTGGGAATGGCTGTTCCCCAAGTTTTTCTTAATTAATAAAGGTGCAATGCGTAGATGTGTTCTTTCAGTTTGCAAAGTATAAGGTGTGAAT
Organism: Sphyrna mokarran; assembly: GCA_024679065.1. NCBI lineage: Eukaryota > Metazoa > Chordata > Chondrichthyes > Carcharhiniformes > Carcharhinidae > Sphyrna > Sphyrna mokarran. Next base: position 118,922,685 of record JAGIQG010000008.1, on the reverse strand, counting down.
GTATGTAGTTTCTGGCACACGTAAATGAGCCACAATGTAAGCCTGTTCCCCTTGTGTTTTCTTCGGTATCCTTGCTTAAATGTCCTGATGAGTTCAAGATTAAAAGTTTCAACAGCATGCTTATTTTGTCAGTGATAAAAAACTGAATTATGGTAAGTGTATTAAGGGAAGATGTGAAGTATTGAAGGCTGTAAAGTGTACAGAAAAGAGTGATGTCAAAAATGGAATCAAGATGGTGGGTATTAAAGGTTTGTTAGTTTTATTGTTTAGATACACGGATGAAGAATAAAGTTCCTGGAGCATTTATAAAGAGAGACTGCTAGTACACAGGGGTAGTGGGGATCCAGCATGCTGTTTTTAATCTACACAAGTCTCCTCCCACCCCTCTTCATCTCAACCAATCAGCAGCCATTCCTCTTTTTTTTCCCCTCCTGTCTATCTAGCTTCCTTTTCAATAGCCACTTACTCCAATTATCCCTTCTGGTGACGAGTTCCACATTCGAACCAGGCTCTGAGGAAAGTTTGGGACTGTCTGAAGATTGGAAACATCTTCTCTCTGCCCCTCGCTACTAAATCTCCTCATATTCTTAAAGGCTTCTGTCAGATCACTCCTTAATCTTCTCATTTCTAGAGAACAGAATCCCAGCCAGTTTAATCTTTCCGGTTCGATATAACTTTTCAATTCTGGTATTATTCTGGTAGATGTTTCTTGCCTCTGTATTCTTTCTATTACATTGACAAAAGAACTTTATCTATACATTAGACTTTGTGTAATAGAGTCCCCACAGACCAAAGGGAGGCCATTCGACCCATTGAGGGTATACTGACCACAATCCCACCCAGACCATATCCATGTAACCCTTTAACCCTATGTATTTACCCTGCTTTTTCCCTGGGCACTTTGGGGTAATTTGCTCCATTCATTAAGTCTTAAGAAGTAGGATTCAGTTGTGACTGCTTTAGCACCAAAAATATTTGTAATCTTTCTAGAATAAATTAATTTTGTCTTCAAAGATAGACTGAAGAATTCTAAAAGATGCAAGAAAGTATTTTGGAAAATTCAAATATTTTGGTGGAGCGATATCTTCCACTCACACCCCTTGAAAATAGTTAATGTTTTCAGGGACTGATTCCCCATTCCAAATCGATAATTTTTACCAAAGTTTCCCTACAATGCACAAGTCTGTACTGATTCATTGAAAGAGCATTGCACCTAGGCCTTTCCCTTTGCTCTATCCCTATAATCCTGCTGATTTACCATGGCTAATCCACCTAACCAGCACATCCCGAGACACTTAGTTTGGCCAATCCAGCTAACCAGCACATTTTTGGACTGTGGGAAGAATCCAGAGCACTCGGAGAAAACCCACGCAGACGTGGGGAGAAAGTGCAAACTCCACCTAGACAGTGACCCAAAGCTGGAGTTGAACCCAGGTCCCTGACACTGTGAGGCAGTCGAGCTAACCACTGTGCCACTGAGCTGTCCTTACTGCTACAGAAGCCAATATCATGGGCAATATCTTGCTCAACCATAACACATGTGCTTGCTAAGCTAGAATGGCTCCTGGTTGATTTATGCCTGATTTTAGCGTTCGCATCGTCATGTTCAAATTGCTGTGATCTGCATAAGTCCTATCACCACCCTGCTCCTCAACCCTGGCCTCCTGTGTATCATCACTTTCTTCATCCCAGTATTGACAGCTATAAGAACATAAGAACTAGGAGCAGGAGTCGGCCATCTGGCCCCTCAAACCTGCTCCACCATTCAATAAGATCATGGCCGATCTTTTTGTGGACTCAGCTCCACTTACCCGCCCACTCGCCATAACCCTTAATTCCTTTACTGTTCAAAAATCTACCTATCTCCAACTTGAAAATACTCAATGAGGTAGCCTCACCTGCTTCACAAATTCACAGCCCTTTACGTGAAGAAGTTCCTCCTCAACTCAGTCCTAAATCTGCTCCCTCTTATTTCTACGCCAGGCCCTTAGTTCTGGTTTCATCCACCAGTGGAAACATCTTCCCTGCTCTATCTTATCTATTCCCTTCATAATCTTATATGTTTCTATAAGATCTTACCTCACATTTGTGAATTCCAACAATTATAATCTCAGTCTACTCAGTCTCTCCTGATAAGCCAACCCTCTCAATTCCAGAATCAACTGAGTGAATCTCCTCTGCAGCCCCTCTAGTGCTAGTATATCTGTTCTCAAGTAAGGGGATCAAACCTGTACACAGTACTCCAAGTGTGGCCTCACAAGCACTTTATACAACTGCAACCTGATCTTCCTGAAAGCTATGATATTCAGCTGTTAGGGTTTCAAGTTCTAGAATTCCCTCCTTAAAAGTCTCTGCTCTTTAACCTCTCCTCCTAAAGGACCGTCTGTAAAACTCACATTTTGAGCCAAGCTTTAGTTGCCGTGTTGATGCCTCATTCTCTGACTTGGGTTAATCGTTGTCCATTTAAGTTGCTATGCGAGATTGCATGATAACTGCACAATAGACAAGCAAATTGGTTCTCATCTGCTGCAAATGAAGGATGTGTTTTGTATACTTATAGAATCCCTACAGTGCAGAGGCCATTCAGCGCATCCAATCTGCACCAACACTTTGAAAGAATATCCCACCTAGACCCACTCCCACGCCTCATCCCCAGAGCCCTTATCCCGCTAACTTGCACATCTTTTGGACACCAAGGGGCACTTTAGCAAGGCCAATCCAAAATTAGCTGAAGTTATGACAAGCTTGGAGATGTCCAGACAATGACTTGTTTGCCCATCTTACTCGTGAGGACTTTGGGTTTCAGTTTCCCTCAAAGAAATGGACCAACTTGTCAAATATGGACCTTGAAACACTTGTTAAAAGCAACAGAAGCAGAATATGAGATAATCGGGTGGAGTAAATTCAAGATTGCGTTTGGGTTGCTTGTTGCCTGGAGGTTGCCAGCATTTTTTAAGAGTTGCATCAGGTTACTGAAATCACTTGGCAGCTTTTGCCAGTTTGGCATGTATTGATGGAGATGAGGGAAGATTTGCAAATTGTTTAATCTACACTGGGTGGAGATTGCAATCCAGCAAGAGCGTGTCTGCACGATCTATCTGTGTGTTCATTGCAATTGATTTAAACAAGACGAGTACACCTGGAGCAGAAACACAAAAACTGATAAATTCAATTGCATCACCAGCTACAGCTGAAATGATTCTGGGTATTGTCGTGCAGTTTGAGTTGCATGAGCTAGCAGGTTGTATCCAGAAGGTACGATCCAGTTGCCAATTGTCCGGACTGATTTGATTTGATTTTGATTTGATTTATTATTGTCACATGTATTAACATACAGTGAAAAGTATTGTTTCTTGTGCGCTATACACACAAAGCCTATTGCTCACAGAGAAGGAAACTCAGGAGTGCAGAACGTAGTGTTATTGTCATAGCTAGGGTGTAGAGAAAGATCAACGTAAGTCCATTTGAAATCTGACAGCAATGAGGAAGAAGCTATTCTTGAGTTCGTTGGTATGTGACCTCAGACTTTTGTATCTTTTTCAAGAAGGAAGAAGATGGAAGAGAGAATGTCCAGGTGTGTGGGGTCCTTACTGTTGCTGGTTGCTTTGCCAATGGATGGGAGGCTGGTTTGTGTGATGGATTGGGCTAAGCTTACGATCTTTTGTAGTTCCTTGCGGGCTTGGGCAGAGCAGAAGCCATATCAAGCTGTGATACAACCAGAAAGGATGCTTTCTATGGTGCATCCGTAAAAGCTGGTGAGAATCGCAGCTGACCCATGCCAAATTTCTTTAGTACTCTGGGAAAGTAGAGATGTAAGAGGGCTTTCTTAACTATAGTGTTAGCATGGGGGGACCAGGACAGGTTATTGGTGATCTGGACAGCTAAAGACTTGAAGCTCTCAACTCTTTCTACTTTGCCCCCATTGATGAAGACAGGGTTTTCTTTGTGTTGCTATTTGAAACATTACAGAACCAGTCCACGGTTTGGTAACACAGTTGTAGGTGCTGCTGTTTCACAGCACCAGGGATCCAGGTCCTATTCCAGAATTGGGTCACTATCGGTGTGGAGTCTGCACGTTCTCCCCGTGTCAGTGTAAGTTTCCTCCGGATGCTCCGGTTTCTTCCCACACTCAAAGATCTGTGGGTTAGATGGATTGAGCATGTTAAATTGCCCGTTGGGGGGATTAGCAGCATAAATACATGGGAAAAGGCCTAAATGGGATTGTTGTCAGTGCCTATTTGGGTAACTGAGGGAAAATTTAGCGTGGCTAATGCACTGAGCCAGCACATCTTTCAGACTGTTGGAGGAAACCCACACAGACACTGGGAGAATGTGCAGAGTCTGCATGGATAGTGACCCAAGCCAGGAATCGAACTCAGGTCCCTGGCACTGTGAGGCAGCAATGCTAACCACTGTGCCACCGACTTGCCCAGCAATAGGCCAAAGAAGCAATGGGTTTTTCAAGCAGCGAGTGGTTAGAGTTTGAAGTGCAGTACCTGAGAATGGGGTGAGGGCAGGTTCAGTGGAAGGAAGCCAGATAGTAACCTGAAGGGGGAGAATGTTATGTGGAGAAAGTGAGGGGAATGGGGACTTGGTGAGTTGCTCATTTGGAGAGAAAGCACTGACATGATGGGCCAAATGGCCTCCCTCTGCACTAGAGCGATTCTGTGAAATGGAAGGTCGGATCAGCTGTTGGAATTTGCTCTGCCCTCTACAGATTAAAGCATTAAGTTTGGATCAAGAATTCCATGCAATCCGAGCAAATGAGGTGCCTTGTTTGAAATGAAATGCTGATGCTTGATTGAGTTGTGTGCCTTACCCAGATGCTGACATCATGCCTTTGTGCTTGTCTGACGATAGCTTTCCAACCTTCGGGAGATAGGCAAGTGATTATTTAATATCTTGCCTTGATGAATATTACTGACCTAACCTGCTGTGAGTGAGCTTGACTGATCTATTTGATGTCTATTAGCGTTGGTCAGAAGCCAGACTTTATTGGTTTTGATCCAGTTATCACAGTGTTCTGTTAATCTGTGTTGAAGTGCACTATCATCCCGGAAGGGATTCTCTTATCCCTCTTTAAACCCTTTTGATTACAGCAGCTGCAATCTTTTCACCAGAAAGTAACAAAACTAAACAACTTTTAATTTGTGGAGAGGTTGCTGAGCTGGAAAGAAGTTTCTTGGTTTTTTTATATTTCAGCAATCTATCTTCCAGGGGGCACCTTATTTTCTTATGGACATGCATTTTCTCCCTGTTAAGCCACAGGGAAGTCTCTGTAAATCTGCAGTGTTGAATAGTGAAGGAAATTTTTAAAAACTGTAGCAAAGTCGCACTCATCTTGGTCTGTGAAATTCTTTGAGTCAAAATTTAGAGATAAATGACTGATAAATCCTTTGCTGCTTTACAGGCCAAATCTTCCATGTTCCTGATGGGGCTGTCCAGAATTAGGGGTGGCGCAGTGGTTAGTACTGGGGAAGAAGGTTCAATTCCCAGCTTGGGTGGCTGTCTGCACATTCTCCCCGTGTCTGCATGGGTTTCCTCCAGGTACTCTGGTTTCCTCCCACAATCCGAAAGATGTTCTTGTTAGATGCATTGGCCATCCTAAATTCTCTCTCTGTGTACCCAAACAGGCACCAGACTGTAGCGACTCAGGGATTTTCACAGTAACTGCAGTGCTGTTGATTTTAAGCTGATGTTGTTGAGCGAGCCTTTAATGGGGTTTATTTAAATAGAAAGATGAGCTTGCTACTTCAGTTGCTGGATGTTGTTAGTCTTTTGCGTGACCTTTTTGACAAGAGACTGTCAAAATGTAATGAAGACTGAATGTAAGCCTCCTTGTGACACTAATAAATAAACATTAAACAAACAGGAGCATTTGTCTTTCCTTAACATCTCTCCATGAAGACTTAAAATACTGGAATTTTTCTGGAATTTAGGACCCAAGTAATGTTTTTAAAAAAGTCCTTATGTACAAATAGTTTGGGCACAAATACCTCTCGCTGTCCTGTTCCTGAATAGGACAGCCCCTGATTTTCAATGTAGTTTCCATCTGAAATGGGTTCAGATTAGATACACGTACATTTGTATTGAATACTTCCGCAGAGATTTTCTGTAATCGTGCCACAAGCATTTGAGAGACGGATTGGTCCCAGAAAATCTTGGCACTATTTTCTTCCAGGTGCTGTTGATTTTAAGCTGATGTTGTTGAGAAAACCTTTAATGTGGTTTATTTAAACAGAAAGATGAGCTTGCTACTTTAGTACTTGTTGCTGGATGTTGTTAGTCTTTTGCTTGACCTCTTTGACAGGAGACTGATTCTTTCACTTCAACACCACCAGCTTGCAAATCATAGCTTTTAGCAACCATAAATTCAAATACAAATGTCATCTCAATTCACCTGAAGTCACTGATAAAAAGTTCCTGTTCCAGTGCATTCCAGAACGGAGTTTGTATAACTGTCTGATGGTTTCCATTCAACCTATCATTAATTGTGCTTAATTATATGCAGATAATCAGCATCAATGAGAATTCAGTTTTGTTCCTGTAAGTGGTGGATGAGTTTAGGGGGGACACATTTGTACCATGTATCCCTGTAAATAAAAGCTCGGGTGTGTAAAGACTGGCTCCGGTTCTATTCTGGAACAGAACCAGGCAAATTTGAGGATAATGTTGCCTTTGTGTAACTTACAGAATAGATGAAGCCTTTTCTTTCGGATGTAATAGAATAATTATGGGCATAGATCAGTTAGATAGTCAATATCTTTTTCCAAAGGTAAGGGAGACTAAAACTAGAAGGCATAAGGTTTAAGGTGAGAGGGGAGAGATACAAAAGTGTCCAGAGGGGCAATTTTTTTCACACAGAGGGTGGTGAGTGTCTGGAATGAGCTGCCAGAAGTTGTAGTAGAGGCGGGTATAATTTTAAAAAGCATTTAGACAGTTACATGGATAAGATGGGTATAGAGGAATATGGGCCAAACACAGGCAATTGGGATTAGCTTTGTGGTTTAAAAAAAAGGGCAGCATGGATAAATTGGGCTGAAGGGCCTGTTTCCATGCTGTAAACCTCGATGTTCTAAGCTATTTTATTGATCAGTTAAGTGCAGCGAAAGGATATTTTTTACAATTTTAAATGCCCCCACTTGACTCCCTTGTGAGGTGTGGCTCTTTTGGAGTTTGAGACGCTTTCTGATTGTGTGACCTTCAAAGCAAATGCTAGCGCTGGGATATCTCCTGACTCAAAGACTCTTTTGTTCTCTGCACTCAATAGATTGGCTTGTGTTGTGATTTATCGCTCACATTTTTCTGTGTTTTTCTTCTTAGAACTAAGAATTACATTTATGACACAGTTGCCCTCATGCAGTGGATTCCTTTGAAGATTGATCAGTTATTCAGGCATTGTGCTAAGTTTCCAATTTCCCAATTCATGACTGGCAACAACCGAGGAATTCCAATTTTTTAAAGAAGTTCATTTATTAGGATCACAAGTAGGCTTACTGCAATGAAGTTACTGTGAAAATCCCCTAGTTGCCACACTCCGGCGCCTGTTCGGGTACGCTGAGGGAGAATTTAGCACGGCCAATACACCTAACCAGCATGTCTTTCAGACTGTGGGAAGAAACCACAGCAGCCGGAGGAAACCCACGCAGATACTGGGAGAATGTACAAACTCCACACAGACAGTGACCTAAGCTGGGGGTTAGCAGTGCTAACCGCTGTGCCACCATACCACCCTTCAGCTTCTTCAGCTCCTCCTCGGTAGTTTCTTCCAGCAGCTCGCTGCAGAACAATGACTACACGTTCAATGTTTTTTTTTCCCCAGCTTAGGTGCACTGAAGATGCAACATTCGATTTGGCAATACATCTCAAACAGTACAATATAAATCCAGCGCTGTGGAGCACTCCACATTGCATTAGTCCCACATGGCATTAGCCACAGAGGTGCTTGCTACTTACATTTGAATGATAGGAGAGGGTACAGCCTGGAGAGAGACTTGGCACAGTTGCTAAAGTGGAGAATGAGAGGACTGAGAAAGTATCACACTCAGCAAAAAACCGGGTTTAAAATTATTAACCAAAAATCTGATTGCTCCAGCTTGTAAAGTAATTAACATAAACTAACAATGAAATATGTTCAGTCACATGGACCAGTTGACAAAGCTACCCCCATGATGACTCTATAGTTACGAAAGCCCCACCAACACCTCTACTTTCTCAGCTACGACTCTCACTAACTTTTACAGATGCCCCATAAAAAGCATTCTTTCTGGTTGTATCACAGCTTGGTATCACTCAGCTGTGTGCAAGGAACTACAAGAGATCATGAATGTAGCCCAGTCCTTCACACAAACCAGCTTCCCATCCACTGACTCCGTCTGCACTTCCCGCTCCTTCGACGAAGCTGCCAGCATAATTAAGGACCCCACACACCCCAGATATTCTCTCAGACAAAAGCCTGAGGTCATGTACCAGCCAACTCGAGAACAGCTTCCTCCTTATTGCTATCAGATTTTTGAATGGATCTACCTCACATTAAGTTGATCTTTCTCTACACCCTTGCTATGACTGTAGCACTACATTCTGCACCCTCTCATTCCCTTCTCTACGAACGGTATGCTTTATCTGTAGAGCAAGCAAGAAACAATACTTCTCACTGTATACCAATGCATGTGACAATAATAAATCAAATCAAATCATTGTTGAAGGAAGATGCAAAGATATAATTGCCTTTATAACCTTGTTCCTTGAAATTGTCTACATCCATGCAGATCTTGACTTTTTGCTTTGTTTGGAAGGCGATAATGAACCTGAACTGATTCTGAATGTTCTTTGTTTATTAATGCCCCAAATGGCTATTTCAAGATCACCTGACATGAAGTTGCAATCTGATCAGGCTAGAGGGGCTAAGTGGCCTAGCCAGCTCCTGATTTAAATAAAAAAGTGTCAGCTCGCATGTTGTGTCATATCTATGAAGAGGAGAGAGAGGTGTTTGAGAGCGAATGGGTGGTGTGGGGGAGTGGTGGGGCATCCATTATACTTTTCTCTCAGGCAGTCTGCACTGTATCACCTCGCCAAAATGGAAAACATTAGCAATGCAATTTCCTTGGCCATCAAATCTTGGGATGGGACTCGAATGAAGAGATTTAGGCCCCAAAGCAGAAGCTCACAATATCTCCACACGGGGAGTGGCGTAGAGGCCCCCTAACTGTAGCTTCACAGTGGGACAGATATAAAGAAAGAGAGAATGGAAACTTGTCAGAAAGGTTTTTAATCTGTCAATAGACCGGAAAAATCAGTTGAGTAAAGATATTATAAATGAGGTATTCATAGAATGTTTTTGCCAGCACGTTCTGGAGCCAACCAGAGAGCAAGCTTTACTAGGCCCGGTGTTCATAGAATAGAATCATAGAATCCTTGCAGAAGGAGGCTATTCGGCCCAACGAGTCTGCACCGACCACAATCCCACTTGGGCCTATCCCCATAACCCCACATATTTACCCTGCTAATCCCCCTGATATTAGGGTCAATTGAGCACAGCCAATTAATCTAACCTGCACATTTTTGGACTGTGGGAGTAAACCAGAACACCCAAAGGAAACCCACGCAGACATGGGGAGAATGTACAGACTGTGACCCAAGGCTGGAATTGAACCCAGGTCCCTGACACTATGAGGCAGCTGTGTCCTCAGAAGCACAGTGACACACATTGTTCGAGGATATAGGATTAATTGATAACCTGTGGTGAAGACATGGTAACAGCAATCATAATGTACATTCAGTATTTTACATTCAGTTCAAAATGTCCAGTGATCATTAAGGGCGATATACAAATGGAAGTCTTTCTTCAATCACATTTGTCCCTGATATTTCTTAAATGTTTTACCCAATAAAACTCAGGTTGGCAAGTTTTCAGTGTGGTATATGACAGAAACATTGTGAAAGTACAGAGGAAATACACAGTGATGTGCCTCAAAATACTTCATAGAAATCCAGAGTTTAAACCAATCGTTGTATTCAGAAGAGCTAATGAAGATGAAGTTGGGGTTTTTTAACCAGTTAGATTGGCTTATCCAAGTTGTGAACTGGGACTCGGGTGATGCGTCCATTCCGAACCGGAGTTTGCTGTCTCTCGACATCGCTTTGGGGGTGGGTTTTTTTTGTTTCATGTGAGGCTTAAGTTTGCTTCTGAAAACTCTCCAAACGCTCCAGATTGTGGAATGCAATCCTTATTTGACTGTGCAATGGGGAAATGTATATTGATAGAGGGGATGAGAATCTTATGCTTGAGCGATCCATTTAGTCAAATGTAGCGGTGGGTACGTACGTGGCATGCCAAATCAGATCTTGGAGAATAAACTTTGAAGCAACATTCTCCGTGTGAAATGCTAATCCTTGTGTCGTGCTGTGCAGTATTGATAGTCATTTCACAATAAATTTGTTTTTGCTCTAGACTCTTGCCTAGGGGACCACTACGCTCCTGAGCTGCTCCAAAAATATGTTAACGGCCAATGATTGTGTTTGAATGAAAATGAATAGCAATATCTTCTAAGAACTGACTGGGCAGGGCCTTTCAAAATCACAAAAACATTTCTGTCTCAATTCGCTTCTTCCAACAGTAATGGTTGTGAGTTATAAGAATATGTTTTGTTGAGTTGCAGAACTTAGGAGCATGTCACTGAGAAACTCCCTATTAAAGGAATCTTATTGTGAAAGAAAAATGAAGACAGTTTATATCAGCTGCTGTCTCTAATCGTCTGCTAGAATGAAGCATTCTGTATTGCTAGGGTGAACTTTGCTGTCAAGCATTCTATATCTACAAATACTTCTGTTGATCAAGCACCTGTCACCCTACAGGTTGACCGAGAGTGAGAGAGACTCCCTCACGTTATGTTTGGTTTTACATCAACTGGACTTGTCTCAAAATCTTATTGAATGCTAGGTTGCAAAAGTGGCCTTAGAAAGCAATGAGAGATTTTGAGCTGATGGGAATCGTAGAATCATTCAGCGCAGAAAAGGCCCTTTGGCCCATCGAGTCTGCACGTGAGATACACATGACTTCCCACCTAATCCCACTTGCCAGGCACTTGGCTCCATTGCCTTGAATGTTATGATGTGCCAAGTGCCCATCTTGGTACTTTTTAAACGATGTGAGGCATCCCGCCTCCGCCACCCTCCCAGACAGTGCATTCCAGACCATCATTTTACCCTCTGGGTGATGTAAGGTTTCCTGATCTAGATGTTTTGTTGTTATTGAGGTTGGTCCAGTTTGGTATCTGCTGACAATGAGGTTGCATCCTTCAGCATATTTCATTGTCTGTATATTATTTTGAAAGTTGGATCATTGTTGTACATAAATATACATGGCATCCAGTAGTAAGTTCCACATGCTGCAACTGAGATGAATTAGCAGTGAATTTGTTTGTTGTTTGAAGTGTGAGTGTTAAACAGCTCACAGGAATAATTTCCTGCTTGGAGAACGTTACTGATAATAAGTGTAAAGATTGATAGGCCCGGCGCACCCAGGTTGTTATTGGTACTTAGCCAAAGCCTTGCCCGAATAACTTCCACCACAACTCATAAACCCTTATGATAAGCTACACTATCAGAGTGCAGACCCACGGTTGGCAGGAAAGGATTTCTGAGTTTAATACTGACCCATCCAGTGTTGGGAAGGAAACAGATTTGCTGCTGTTAGGATTCAGGATAAGGTTCTTTCATCTCCTACTGAGAGAATGATTCCACTCCACCGGCTGGGGAATCTGAAACACGGGAATGCAGCCTCAGGATAAGGGGACAATCATTTGGGAATTTGATGAGGAGAAAGTACTTCACTGAAAGGGTTGTGAATCTTTGGAATTCTCTACGTCAGAGAGAATCGGTTGATCCATCATTGAAAATAGTTGGTCTCTCAATGGATCAAGAGTCATGAGGGTAGGGAAGTAGAGGTGTACTCATGATCAGCCATGATCGTTGTGAATAATGAAGCAGGGATGATGGGCTGAATGACTTACTCTGCTCCCTTTTTTTGTGTTCTTATGAGTTTCATTATTGGAAAATGGTTCCATTGAAAGGATGGAGAGGGTGATCTCCAAGTCATTACCTTCTTTCCCTCTGTTGGTAAAAAACTACGTGGAAAACTGAGTACAATCCTGGGTTTCACTGGAAATTTCAGCTATCGATGGTTGAACTGGGTAAGATTTTCGGATCCAGTATGTATTTTATAGAATTCATGGGAAACTTTAAATAAATTACATATTACTTTCCTGAAGTCTTTTGAGTTATATCACACAGTCTTAACATTTGTGTGTTTTTCTGTGTTATCCTTTTTGGGGCAGAGATTGTATAAATTAAGTGGAGGAGTTGAATTCTGCTGCTGAGGAGGTTTTCGGATGAGCGTGTTAAGTGTCTGTGTACAATTATTGCCCACTGTTCATTTCAAGACCTCAGTGAAGGTTACTTTTGTAAGTCCTTTGGCACTTTCCTCTGAATGAATGAATGAATGAATGTTTTAAAATAGACTGTGCCTTTTCCCTGGCTCGGAGTGCTGGGCCGTGCTGTTGGCATTCGCCTGGTTTTCTCTCTCTATGAATCACACGGATTTGCCTTTCTCCAACTTGATGGTCATTGAAACAGCTATTGCAGTACTACATTTCACCCCTTGACAAACTGTGGCAGATTTGATCAGGGCAGTGTTCACACAACATTGCTGGGTTTCTGCTTTTCGCCAAATGTCCAACTGAAATTTATCGCTTGGGATCCTCTAAAAATGAACAAAACCAAATTAAACTTCCTTACCAGAGAAGAGTTAGAATGTTGAACTTGCTGCTGAGGCAATGAGCTTAAGGATAAACACGAGGAATACATGAGGGAGAGAGGATTTGTTCGTAGTGGGTGACATTGGATGGCATGGTGGCACTGTAGTTAGCACTGCTGCCTCACAACGCCAGAGATCTGGGTATGATTCCCAGCTTGGGTTACTGCCTGTGCAGAGTTTGCACATTCTCCCTGTGTCTGTATGGGTTTGCTCCGGTTTTCTCCCACATCCTGTAGGACGTGCTGATAACGGTGCATTGGCCGTGCTAAACTCTCCCTCCTTGTACCTAAACAGGTGCAGGAGTGTGGCGACTAGAGGATTTTCACAGTGACTTCATTGCAGTGTTAACGTAAGCATTACTTGTGACACTAATAAATAAACTTTTAAGGAAAAAGCTTGGAGTTATCAAGAAGACAATCTGAAAGCTATCAAGTTTCTTGGGGGCAATTCCCCCCAAAAAAGTTCCAAGTGTTGAATAAAGCATGCTGTTTTTTTTTCAGCAGGATTTTCAAAATGAGTCTCCCACACTCTGTGCGCTGCAGAGTTCATTGACATGAATCAATGGAAAAAGCTGTGGGTGGGGGATATTCCCATGGAGAAATCAGAGCATGGCACTGAGAGAGCCACTGCGCACGTGAGCTGATCTGTCAGCACCGAGATCGGCACGTGCGCAGTGGCCCCTGTCTGCTGGCCTCCCAATCACTGGTTAGCTTCATTGCTGGCTATTCAACACCCGCCCCCCCAGTTCCCATGGCCCAAGTCTCCTGATTTGCCCCCCCATACATACAACACTGTCCTGATTGCACTCCCATGCAGGAAACCCATGCAGACACGGGGAGAGTGTGTAGACTCCGCACAGACAGTGACGCAAGCTGGGAATCAAACATGGGTTCCTCATGCTGTGGGGCAGTAGTGTTAACCATTGTGTCACCGTGCCACCCAATGTCACCCCCCACAAGCAAATCCTTTCTCTCCCTCATGTATTCCTTGTGCTTATCCTTAAGCTAATTGCCACAGCCCCAATCGCTGGCATCCCTCTCTCTGTCACTCAGACCAAATGCAGACTGGCAGTGGGACCCCCACCCCACCAATTACATCCAGAGACCCTGCCCTCCATTTGGCCGTGCCTCCTTGGCACTGCCCCATGCTTGGTGGGCAGTGCTACGATGCCTCTGGCATTGACACTTTGTCCCTTTTGGGCAGTGTCATGGCCCAGGCTGGCACTACCGTAGTGGCAATACTCAGGAAGGAAACTCCCCCAGCACTGATCCTCTGAGGGGGTGGGGGGCTCGATTGCTCCCCTCCCCTTCATTTCAACGAGATCAGGCCTCCAGCTCCCTGTTAGTGGGGAGCTGTACTGAATACCCCTGGTGTGAAATATTCCTACTGAGGTGGGGGAGCAGGTGGGTTAGTGGGCCTGGAAATTTCAGCTCCAGGCCCACTAACGGCATCTAAATTAGGATGTATATAATTTATTCGGGAATCGGCACTTAAACTCGGCTGCTGAAGGTGTGTGGAGGCCATGGCACCCAGCGGGGAGTCGGCAAAATGGCTTCCGCTGGAGTCTCCCAGCCCATTGGGCTCCAAGAGCAGTTCAGCGGGCTGGGAGAATCACTGTTGTTATTTCTGTATTCCTGTATCTGTGATTTGCTGCATTAATGTGGGTTCCCTTTGCATTGCACACACAGTGGGCCCAATCTAAACTCACCCAAAACCCATTGCCTCAAACGGAGTTAAAAATGGACACCATATTTCAGAAGCTGGAATAGGGAGTCCCCTGGGGATATATTATGGTCTGAGAACCCGGGATTGTGTCAGTATTTACCGGGGTTTGCTCAGACAAAGACCCTAAAATAAAGTGTCAGACAGCGCGATGAGTCTCGACTGTAACACACTTGGGAATGTAAGAGTGAAAGAGGATTGCAACACGGGAAGAAATAGGCAACTTCAGATTCCCTGTAAACTATCGTTAGTGAGAAACCTCCCAAATAACAGGCTGCTAACGTTTGTCTGGAACAAGAAATTTGGTGCATAAAATTATTCATTGCCCCGCAGCACATTATTTATTAAAGAATATTTAGAAAGTAAAATGGGGATTTTATTGTGATATCCCTGATGTTCAAAGCATCATTGAAATTCTCACGTCATGGTGCTATTGTGTTTGCCTTTGGTGCAGAATCAATGTAAAATTAAATTAAATCGAGCTGGATTATTCTGGTCTAATCAGTTTCTCATGAAATCTTTGGTGATTTGTAATGGTGCTTGTGGAAAGGGAGCTTTCTGCTGTTGCAACCAGTGCACTAAGGACTCACACTGGGTCTCCCATGAAGAAAGGCATTAGCTGAAAGTAGCTGGGGCCCTTTGGAGAACAGTGTGTTACAGTCCCGCACAACTGGAGGATGGCAAGAATCTCAATCTCTGCTCAAATACAAATCAAGCTTTATTTTCAGACCGGGATAAGCTGTATTTCTGTGAGCAAAGCACACTCCAACAAACCAGATACAGATCTCTGTAATCCTTGTTGTATTGTTACGCACCAGAGAAAGCACAATTGAAAGCATCCAATTCAAATCATCACACGGAATGGATGGAAATCATTTGGAAGAACATTTGGTGTATTAATTCCTGTGCTCCCCAAGCAGAAAGAAGACGAGATTAAAGTTTATTTATTATAGAGTCATAGCGGTTTATAGCATGGAAACAGGCCCTTTGGCTCAACTTTCCATGCTGTCCCCTTTTTTTTAAAGACTAAGCTAATCCCAATTGTCTGCATTTGCCCCATATCTTACTGTACACATCTTACCAATGTAACTGTCCAAATGCTTTTTAAGAGACAAACTTGTACCTGCCTCTACTAAGGGATTTTCAGAGTAACTTCAATACAGTAAGCCTATTTGTGACTAATAAATAAACTTTACCTCTGACGGCTTGTTCCTGACATCGCTCTCCGATTAATAAATAAACTTTAACTTTAACTGCATTCTGACAGCTTGTTCCAGACACTTACTGCTCTCTGAGTAATAAATTGCCGCCCTGGACACTTTTGTATCTCTCCTCGCTCACCTTTAACCTATGCCCTCTAGTTTTAGACTCCCTTATCTTTGGGAAAAGATAGTGAGTATTTACCTGATCTGTGCTTCATTATTTTATAGATCTCTATAAGATCACTCCTAAGTTTCCTATGCTCCAGGGAAAAAAGTCCCAGTCTATCCAGCATTTGCTAACAGCTCAAGGCCTCAAAAGTTCTAGCTGGTAGCATCCTAGTAAGTCTTTTCTGCACTCTTTCTAGTTTAATAAAATCCTTTCTGTAATAGGGTGACCAGAACTGTACACTTTTTTAGTTACAGTAATGCTTACATTAACACTGCAATGAAGTTATTGTGAAACTCCCCTAGTTGCCCCACTCCTGTTCAGCACAATTCACCTAACCAGCACATCTTTCAGAAACCAGGGCATCCAGAGGAAACCCAAGCAGACACGGGGAGAACATGCAAATTCCACACATTTGCTGACCCAAGCCGGGAATTGAACCCAGATCCCTGGTGATGTGAGGCAGCAGCGCTAACCCCCTTGGCCACCATGTCACCCTTGTGCCCGAGATGTGTTATCTTAAAGAAGTAGCTTTCAGACAATAACTGTGGCTCATTCTGCAGAACTGTCAACTGCAGAATTGAATGGTTCCCAGAACTTCAGAATTTCTCTGCCCTTGTAATAAACTTTTTTGACTTTGGTTCCACTACACTCGAAGTCTAGATTTTAAGTTTACTGCACACATTACAATTTTCTTAAAACGTCATGCAGAAATGTTATGACGTGACTGTTGCACGCTTCTCTTTAACTATTACTTTCGTCCTAATTAATCACCATGCAACAATATGGACATACATGAGGCATTCCCTGAACTGAATCAATAGCTATACTGACTGCACAACTGGCGCAGACAGTTCTAATCAAGATTTTTTTTTCCCCAGTCCTTTAATGCAGTCGCTGTTGTGGCAAACGTATTAAAGTGAAAAAAACTCTGTTATTTGATGATCTCCGGATTACTGTTGAGCTTGTTAATGTCTTAACCCCTTTTATTTTTGACCATTGCAGTATCCCCGCACTCCACGCAATTCCCCCGCCCCCTTCCCCTGCCCCCAGTCATCCACTTGTTTTATTTGCAACAAAGCAAAGAATCTGGCAAATACACCCAGGGAATCAGGCCTGGCCCTGACAATATGATCAATTAATATGCATTAAACGAGTGACTTGATTAGGTTGTGTGAAAGCGAGGACTGCATATCAAGTTTCTTGCAGGGGTTTGTGCTGTGCCGAGAGGAAGCCGAGCCGGTGCCACAACGTGAGGGGAGCAGGTGCAGCGATATGCAGTGGAATTCCATCTTGTGCTGGCATTTTCTTTGGCTCCAGCCACTGCCAGTGAGTGGAATCTAACAAGCCAAGCTTATTCTCATCAGAAGACTGGAGGGCATTATCCGGCCAGTGAGACAAAGGGCTCATTTCAAGAGAAAAGCGGCTGATCTCAAAGCAACTTGTCGGATCACTTGTTCATCCTTTTGCCTTGGCCCTGGTCACGTGACTTTTGTCTCGGCGTGCCCGTTTTTCGAAGAGTTCAGACAATTCCCAGCCATTCAACAAAGTGGGAATATCGCATGGCTAATGCAAAAATTCAACCAGTCAGAAAATCATTGGGAATGTCACTCAAATTTCTGCTCCCACGGAAACGTGGAGTTGGCAAATTAACCCGACAATTTACTTGTGAATCTTTGCAAATCTTCGAAATATTACAGGTAATTGAAGAAATAAATTTTGAGGAACTTCTTGGCTAATGCACCAGGGGGAGATGATGGCCTAGTGATATTATCACTAAACTATTAATCCAGAAACTCAGCTAATGTTCTGGGGACCCAGGCTCGAATCCAGCCAAAGCAAATGGTGGAATTTGAATTCAATTAAAAAAAATGTAGAATTAAGAATCTACTGATGACTGTGAAACCATTGTCGGAAAAACCCATCTGGTTCACTAATGTCCTTTAAGGAAGGAAATCTGCTGTCCTTACCTGGTCTGGCCTACATGTGACTCCAGAGCCACAGCAACATGGTTGACTCTCAATTGCCCTCTGAACAAGGGCAACTAGGGATGGCCAACCAGCAACATCCATATCCCAGGAATGAATGGGAAAAAAACTGCACCAACAGGGAATGTACTAAGTGTAAATATTGTCATTATTCTGGAATAGTGTGCACAGTTTTGGTCTCCGTATCTAAGGAAAGATGTACTGCCATTCAAGGCAATGCAGAGAAGGTTCACTAGGTTGATCTCGGGTATGAAAGGATTTTCTTATGAGGAGAGGTTGGATCTGTACTCATTGGAGTTTAGAATAATGAAAAGGTGACTTTATTGAGACATATCAGATTCTCAATAAGGCTTGATAGGGTAGATGCTGAGAGATTGTTTCCCCGTGTGGGACAGTCTGGGACCAGAGGGTATATGCTTAGAATAAGGGGTCACCCATTTAAGACAGCAATGAGAAGGAATTTCTTCTCTCAGAGAGTCAAGAATTTGTGGAATTCTTTACCGCAGAGGGCTGTAGAAGCTGTGTCACTGAGTATGTTCAAGACTGAGACAGATTTTTAATCAGTCAGGGAATCGAGGTTTATGGGGATAAGAGGGAAAGTGGAGTTGAAGATTATCACATCAGATCAACGATGATCTATCTCATTGAATGGTGGAGCAGAGTTGATGGGCCAAATGGCCCATTTCTGTTCCTAAGTCCTATGGTCTTTTATGAATCCTGTAACATGTATTGGTGAATTCAACATCAGAAAGCACCAAAACATCACTTCTACTGGTCAGTTGTTCTTCCCAGAACAAGCCTGATGTTTTCCAGAGTATTAACCTCCTCAGTTGGCAATCCACCTCCGTCTGCGGGATGTGGAATCTAGTGTTGATGTTTTGGCTGGAATTCTCCAGCTGTTCATGCTGATGGGATTCTCCAGTCCTGCCGGCAGTGCATCCCCGCTCTTGTGTTCCCTGCCAATGTGGGATGACATCAGTGGGAATTCCCATTGATAGTGGCGGGATTGGAAAGTCCCGCCATCAGCAAACAATATGCCACTTCCTGTTGGTGGGAAACTTACGGTTGGGGGGTGCTGGAGAATCTCTACCATTGCCTCTCCACAATCTGGCTGACTGCATTGTTGTAGTCCAGAGTGTCTTCAAGGCAGACGCAAACAATGGCCATGCGAGGTGTGTTCAGTGGGGGAAAGGGCTTGGGTTGGCTGCTCTGTCAGAGAGTGTTAGTATGGATGCAATGGGCCAAATGGCCTCCTTCTGCACTGGAGCAACTTTAACACAAACTGTGCTGTGTCCAGGTACCTAAAACTGAAAACACTGTGAAACATTGGAAAGCATCGGATCCCAGTCACCTTCTCGGAGCAATTAGTGATGAGCAGATACTGCTGGCCTTGTCAGTGACTCTAATATCCCTGCAACAAATAGAAAAAAATTAGCTTTTTCCTTTTCTTTTAAATTTTTTTAAAGGATGTCACTGTCAAGGCCAGTACTTGTTGTCCATGTACTATTTGGCCATGAACTGAATGGCTTACTTGGCCTCTCAAGGGGAGCTACAAGTGAACCATTGCTGTTGCTCTGGAGTCACATGTAGGCCAGACCGGGTGGGGACAGCAGAATTCCTCCCCTAAAGAACATTAGTGAACCAGATGGGTTTTTACACGTGTACAGACCAGATCCAAAACTCCAAGGTATGTGATGAAGTTAGCCGAGACCCTCATGTTTACATTTGATTTTGGCATTAGGGTGATTATAGGGTGTTTCACTCCAGGTGTGACTCAAGTGAGCCACTAGGAAGCTTTTATCCAACAAAGTTTATTTAAAAACACAGTTAGAGTATAACAAAAAAAATTAGCATAAATTTTACTAATTAAAATACTCAAGCGTGATAAAGTATAACGCTTAACAGCTGGTTATCTCTATTGTTCCAATTTTAGTTGTATCCCCCACAGGCATTAATTCTTTCTTTAGAAGCAGTTAGCACACAAACCAGGGATGCTTGCGTAAATAGTCAATTTTCAGTCTTTGAACACTTCTAGAGAATGATCCGGACAAACACTTGTCTTCGTGCAGCAACTTCTAAAGAAGGTTCCAGCCCCAGATAGTAAAATCTCGGGGAAAAAGGCATATTTCTTGTCAGACTCTATTCTCCACTTCAGGCAGAGCAAGAGGTACAGTGGAAGCAAAAAGCCCCAAAACAGACTGCCTTGAGTTCTCTGTGTAAGCTTAGCTGTACGCAGTCATATGACCTTCCCTGTGAATCAACCAAATCAAGCCCTACTTAGAAATATCCCAAGGGAAAACACAGAACATCAGGACCCTGCATTAGTTCAGATTAAAACAAACATTGCAGCCATTAACATCAATTGTACTGCCGCAGAAACAATAAGGTGCTGCTGGATCCAGACAAGATGGCCCTGATAAATTGGAAGGCATTCAGCACAGAAAGATGACTAAACTACATTTCTTAAAGGCGCAGTATCGTCACACAACAATCAATGCTAGTTTTATGGTCACCATTACTGAGACTAGTTTTCAATTCCAGATGTTATAAATGAATTAAATTGAAATTCCACCAGATGCTGTAGTGAGATTTGGATCCAGGTCTCCGGAGAATAGTTTGACATTCTGGATCATTGGTCCATGATATTCGCGCAATGCTACCATTGCTTTCATACCAGGATCTGTTTACCCTGCATTAATGAGCAGCTTTTGAAACCATATGGGAATCTCTCGTCTCTGAACGTTTTACCAATATGGAAGAGTAGTGCTTGCATCTCCATCTGTAAAATATCTACTAATACCTATCCACTGGAGCAGGATAGGATCACAGGGCCGGATTTTACATGGAGACATATTCACCACTCCTCCAAACTTGCTTTAGAGTCTGCTAACCCAGAATCAGGCCTTCCTGCAAAGCGTCCTTACCTCATTCCAAACGGAATTCCAGCCCCCATTTAGGAGGAAGTGTTTCCCCCCCTCTTCCCGAAAGAGCTGTGGCCAATCAGATTGGTTGGAAGCTCTGTGGGCTCGGTAGTGCCATGCTCCAGCGGTGGCCACTGCTGGAACTACAAGCAGACCTGGGCAGAAGAGGGGTCATCCCAGACTGAGGAAAGCCGAGGGTTATGGGCAGGCTGGTCTAGTGAATCCCATTGAGGGGGGATAACGGGGGCTGGATGGGTGGGGTAGGGGAACCATGTTCTAGAGGCTGGGTGTGTGATTGAAGAGAGGTACAATCTTGTGGAGGGGTGGAATGAAAGGGTTTGGTGCCTCCAACGGGCACAAAAAGAGGCACCCTTTCTGCCCACCTTGTCTCCACTTTCACCAAGGTGAAATGACGGAGATGGTTTGAGGCCCTTCAATGGCCGAGGGATCGTGGATGAGAGGAGAGGAGCTGTGAATCCAACACGTAACCCGGAGTTTTAGCGGCATGCTGGCCCCGATTCCGAGGACAGGGCGAGGCTCGGAGAATTCTCTGTTGGCCTCGGAGGATCATACAAACCTTGGGCGACATTCTGGTAAAACTCCACCCATGGAGTCATTTCTGAGGAGGCTGGGATTGAAATATAGGGACCAAGGGGACACATTCTAAAGAGTGCACTTTTGCTGGGATGTTTTTTGCCACTGAATTGCTTGCGGCATGGCCAGTATGGAGAAGTAGTTAAATGATCCCCCAAGTGTGAGTCTCGGTGGCTACCAGGAATTGTCGACAGGTAACCAAGTTGACTCGATGCCAAAGGGGAGATGTGATGACAGGATTCACCTGACAGTGGACTCAGATTTATTAAGCTGTCGCTGCAATTGGCAAAATATCAGTCACTGATTGACGAGGCAGGCAGAGACTTCTGAAGGGGTGGAGCGTGACGGAGCTACCCAGTCCTCCAGCAAAGGAGGAGCAGCAAGGCCTGAGCTCCAAGATCACCCGTATCACAGCAGGAATGATGTCCCGTCGGTGGGAGCGGCCCATCGGAAGGAGTGGCCCATCGGAAGGAGTGGCCCATTGGTGGGAGTGGCCCATTGGTGGGAGTGGCCCATCAGTGGGAGTGGCCCATCGGAGGGAGTGGCCCATCGGAGGGAGTGGCCCATCGGTGGGAGTGGCCCATTGGTGGGAGTGGCCCATCGGTGGGAGTGACCCATCAGTCTCCAGGAGGCTGAAAACCCTTGTTACGTCCCCCCTGTTACGTCGGAGGGCAGAAGGGATTGACTGACAAGATAGGTACTGATATGATTGGCACAACTTGTGGGCCGAAGGGCCTGTTTGTGCTGTAGTGTTCTATGTTCTATATCAGTTTGGTTCATTAATGACCCAATCAAAACCCATTACCCTGAGCCTCTTGGTGGATCAGGAATTTAACGGCTTTCCCACATTCCTGGAAGTTCACTCAGTAAATCCTGTCACCCTTTCCCAAAGCCTCCTGGGGTGATGGGAGAGAGGCCCCGGTCATCAGGCACATTGTGACCAATCAGGGAACTCTGCATTGGGAATAGGAGAAGATGCTGACAGCCATCCTCCTGCCTCTTTCTCCAACCCCGCTGTGTCACTGAGACCCCCCTCCTCCTACCCCTCCCCCTCCCCCTCCCACGTTCTCTCTGTTCTGATCTGGGATCTCATGAGGGTCCTGGGGCTTTGACCGTCGAATTACCAATCAGTTCCTACCACTGGGCAGCGGTTAGCAATGCTGCCTCACAGTGCCAGGGGACCAGTTTCAATTCCGGGCTTGGGTCATTGGCTGTGCGGAGTCTGCACATTCTCCCCATGTCTGCGTAGGTTTCCTCCGAGTGCTCCGGTTTCCTCCCACAGTCCAAAGGACGTGCTGGTTAGGGTGCATTGGCCATGCTAAGTTCTCCCTGAACAGGCGCCGGAGTGTGGCGACTAGAGGATTTTCACAGTAACTTCATTCCGGTGTTAATGTAAGCCTTATTGTGACTAAATCAATAATATTAAACTTAAAAGATTTCCCTTTGCACTGATGGTGATGAGTAGCCACTGGCATTTGATTGGTTGGCGCCTCTTAGTTGGCATAACATAGTTGGGGGGGGGGAGTTACGGTGGTCACTTAGGCGCCTGAAGGCTTCTTGATTCCACCAACCTTCCCCCTCACGGAACTGATGGGGTTTCCACACTTCTTCCCTGACCAGTAGGTGAGAAGCATGATCCTTTGACAAATTCCAGCCTGCAGCCTCTGGTATCTTGTCTGAGTTTTCTTGCCTCTGAGTTTTTGTGTGGATGTTACATTCTGCTGAATAGCTGTGCTACTGGTGGCCTTTCTTACACAATAGCTTCAGGAAATCTTCCTTTGGCAGTTCTAATAAGGCACAGGCTGTTAACGAACGTAATATATATTTTTAAAAAAACCCAACCGCAACAGTAACGGTGATAGCAAAATAGAAAATGGACATTTGCCTTGAAGAATGAGTTTGAAACTCTTGTTACTTATTCTTCGTGAACAGACATTGGAAATGTCAGCGCACACAGCCCACTGTTTCCTAACTGGTTTGGTGATGGTCAGAAAAACTTCTTTCTGAAATGTATTTTTGTGTGGGGGAATGTCTGAGCAATGGCAGTATGCAGCGAAGATCTGGATTTCTTACAATCTCCAGTCCATTAAAACGAATTGAAGGATAAACATGGAGAGCAGGCCAGACTCGCTGATATCAACTCCCCTGGGTGAGAATTTGTGCCAGCAACATGTTTTTGTTAAATTATCCTTCCCTGTTAGGCGTGTCGCAGGCGCAAGCATTTCATTTCAGGGAGAAATTGCGTGGGCGTGCGTTCCCAGTGAAAACTTTGTTCGTGCATAAATTAAAAGTCTGGGAGTGTTCGCAGACACCGCCATTCACTCGGAGAATAACTTGGGGAAAGGGTTTTCATTCTGCCTGTCTGTCAAACAGCTCCACTTATCTGCTGGAAATACTGAGTGCACCATTTCTTTTCCTTCTTGTGTCTGAGACAGATACAATGGACGCGATTCTCCAGCACCACCCCCCCCCCTCCCCTCAAGCTTTTTCTTTCCCGCTGGTGGGAGGTGGCACATTGTTTGCCAGCAGCGAGATTCTCTGGATCCTGCCACCATCAATGGGAATTCCCATTGGGATCACCCCATGCCGTTGGAAAACCCGCAGGTTTTCCTGCGCTGTTGGTGTGCGCTGCTGGCGGGAATGCAGAATCCTGCCGATGTGAATGGCTGGAGAATTCCGGTCAACTTCTCTGTCGAGAATTTGGCATTATTCCTTTTTGATATATTTTCAGACATTGGGAGGGCTGTAGAAGATAGCAGAATGTGAGAAGGTGCAACAAAACAAAATCTTTTCCAAAACTGGGTACCAGCTGTAATTATGTGGACACATAGTAACTGAAGGACAATTAATTTGTTGAGAAATGTTCAAAGATCTCGCCTTGCTGTCCATTGTAGCCACCAGGCCAATAATATCGACCTTTCCTGCACTGCAAGTGGCCCCTAAATGAATGAGTAATTCTCTCATTGTGAAGAGGGTTCAGCTTAAGCAATGTCATTAAACTTTAGTGCCTATGTCTTCAGTAACTTCCAGTACAAGGGTCACGGCTGCACATTTCCTTACCATTTCCTCTGTTATAGTATTGAAGTGTGCACCTTTGACACTGCAGCGGCGAGTTTATGTCCCCTGTAAAGGAGCTGTATTGTTTGAGGAATATTAGAAGACGTAAACTCGATTTATGGGGTCCAATCCCAGATTCTGTTGCCTTTGCACTAATATTCCGCCTCTGTCGCCTGCTTCCTGTTCTCTGTGAAAAGGGGATAACCGTGCACTGAAACATCCTTTTCAGAGGGACTGCCTTCATTGGGGCTCCCCTGCTGACGGCCAAAGAAGACAATCCCTTCAGAGGCAGCTTCTGCTGCAGGCACCACACATGAGGCCACTGAGCATCATGGCCGGTTGCTATTGGCGCTGATGTCTGTTGCCAAGCCACTGCGGTCATCGCCATGGACAGGAGGGGCGGCCATTTTCCTCTGTTGTCAGCTGGTGATTGCCCAGCTGTGATAACTGGTGTCTAAGGACTTTGTGCCAGACTTGCAATCATTTTTGAATTGATTCGATTTATTATTGTCACATGTATTGGTATACAGTGAGAAGTATTGTTTCTTACGCGCTATATCATAAGACATAGGAGTAGAATTAGACCATTTGGCCCATCGAGTCTGCTCCGTCGTTCAGTCATGGCTGTTATTTTTCTCATCCCCATTCTCCTGCCTTTTCTCCGTAGCTCCCGAATCCCCTTATCAATCAAGAACCTAGCTGTCTCTGTTTTAAATACACTCAATGACCCGGCCTCCACAGCCCCCTGTGACAAAGAGTTCCACAAATTCACCACTCTCTGGCTGAAGAAATTCCTCATCATCTCTGGTTAAAGGATTGTCCCTTTAGCCTGAGGTTGTATAGTCAAAGCATACTGTTCATAGAGTACACAAAGGGGAAGAAATGAAGAGAGTGCAGAATATAGTGTTTCAGTCAAAGCTAAGGTGAAGACAAAGATCAACTTAATGCGAGGTAGGTGCATTCAAAAGTCTGATGGCAGCAGGGAAGAAGCTGTTCTCGAGCTTCTCTGAAGCAGAGCTTTGGGCATCCTACTGATTGCCTGGTGACCAGTATTATCCCTACCAGAGAACTCAGGTCAGAGCAAAATGCATTAATTAATTATACAATTGCTCTTTCAACCTTCATGTTTACAAAGAGTTTTTTAAATATTAAGAATTGACTCAGAGTTCCCGTCCTCCTTTCTGATCTAGACGTGGGGTGGGATTTTTCTGGCCACACTCATTCCAACATCAGTAAATCCCATCCAAAGTCAAAGGATCTATCCACAGTTTGCCCCTCGCCAGCTCCCATTCCCATGATGAGCCGAATGGGAAAATCCACTCCATCACATTTTGATTGAAATTGTCCAGATTGGCTTCCGTTCAAAGGGCTGGTTTACAATTAAGTTGCATCTTTTGCCTTCTCAGAACATCTCAAAGAATTTCATTGTCCATTAATCACACCTTGGCATGGCTCCTGCTCCAAGCAAGAAACTACAAAAGTTGTGAACATAGGCCAGTCCATCACTCAGTCCAGCCTCCCATCCATTGACTCTGTCTGCATTTCCCACTATCTCGGCAAAGCAGAAAGCATAATTAAGGATCCCATGCACTCTGGACATTCTCTCTTCCACCTTCTTCCGTCGGGAAAAGGACACAATAGTCTGAGGTCACATACCATCCAACAAAAGAACAGCTTCTTCCCTGCTGCTGTCAGACTTCTGAATAGAACCTTATATTAAGTTGATTTTCCTCTACAATCTATCTGTTACTGAAACACTCTGTACTCTCTCCTTTCCTTCTCCTCTATGTACTTATAAATGGTATGTTTGTGTGTATAGTACTCAAGAAACAATACTTTTCATTGTATCCCAAACATGTGATAATAATAAATCAAATGAAATTCTTTTGAAAGTGGGATCATTGTCATAATATAAATATAGCTTCCCGTTATAAATTCCCACATGCAGGAAATGAGATGAATTAGCAGTGAATTTGTTTGGCGGTGTTGTTTGAAGTGTGAGTGTCAAACAACTCACAGGAATAACTTTCTGCTTGGAGAGCATTACTGATAATAAGTGTAAAGACTGATAGGCACGGCACTCCAAGCTGTTATTGGTGCTTAGCCAAAGCCTTGTCTGAATAACTTCCACCACAACTAATAAACCCTTATGATAAGCTCCACTATCAGAGTGCAGACCCACTGTTGGCAGGAAAGGATTTCCGAGTTTAATAATGACCCACCCTGGGTTGGGAAGGAAATAGATTTGCTGCTGTTAGGATTTAGGATAAGGTTCCTCCATCTCCTACTGAGAGAATGATTCCATTCCACTGGCCAGGGAATCGAAAACATGAGGCCACAGTCTCAGGATAAGGGGATGATTATTTAGGGCTGTGGTGAGGAGAATGAGATGCATGGAGAAGGAAGCACGGTAGCACGATGTTTAGTGCTGCTGCCGCACTGCTGGTTCCAGACTGGGTAACAGTCTGTGTGGAGTTTGCACATTCTCCTCATGCCTGCGTGGGTTTCTTCTGACTGCATCCCACAGTCCAAAGAGCTTAGGTGGATTGGCCATGCTAAATTACCCCTTTGCATCCAAAGATGTGTAGGTTAGGGGGAATTAGCCATGGGGAATTTGGGAGTTGCTGGGGGGGTGGTGGGAGGCTCTGGGTAAGAGAGTTGGTGCAGCCTCAATGTGCCAAATGACCTCTTCTGCACTAAGCTTTTGGAATTGCCTACCTCAGAGAGAAGCAGATGATCCTTCATTGTAGACAATTAAGGGTGGATTTTAGAGATGTTTTGGTCTGTCAGAAAAATCGCTGGGGAGCAGATGGGAGAATGGAATTGAAGGAATCGAGCATGATCATATTGAATGTCGGAACAGGTTCGATGGGCTGAATAGTCTCCTCCAGCCATCACTTCCTGCATTGTCTGTATTTCCACACGTTTAGGTGATTGGTTGGACATGGGGTGTGGTATTGCAGTAAGGACAATGGAGAAAGGGGTTGCTGCAACAAGGAACAGGAGGGAACTCTGATACAGATTATGTTAATGTAATGGTGAACAACATAGGAATAAGCACCAGCATTTACATAGAAACTACAAACAGAAGGAGGCCATTCAGCCTTTCAAGCCTGCTCTGCTGTTCATTTTGATCATGGCTGATCATCAAATTCAATATTCTGCTCCCCTCTTCTCCCCATATCCTTTGATCTCCAAGAGCTATATCTAACTTCTTCTTGAAATTACAATGTTTTAAAGTTTATTTACTTAGTCACAAGTAAGGCTTGCATTAACACTGCAATGAAGTTACTGAGAAATTCCCTTAGTCGCCACACTTCGGCACTTGTTCAAGTCAATATTCCTAACTATCGCGTCTTTCAGAATATAGGAGGAAACCGGAGCACCCAGCGGAACCCCACGCAAACATGGGGAGAACATGCAGACTCTGCACAGTGATCCAAGCTGGGAATTGAACCCAGATCCCTGGCACTGTGAGACAGCAGTGCTAACACTGTGTATAATGTGTCCCATGTTTTGGCCTGAGCTGCTTCCTGTGGTAGTGAATTCCATGTATTCACCACCCTCAGGGTAAAGAAATTACTTCTTACCACATCCTGGAAGATTTATTCTCAAACTATGACTTCTAATTCTGGACTCCCCCACCATTGGGAACATTCTTTCTGAATCTATCCTGTCTAATCCTGTTCAGATTTTATAAGTTTCTAGTGAGATCCCCTCTCACTCTTCCAAACTCCAGTGAATATAATCCTAACCAACTTAGTCTCTCTCATGTGACAGACCTGCCATCCCAGGAATCAGCCTAGTTAACCTTCGCTGTACTCCCTCTATAGCAAGGACATTCTTCCTCAGATATTTGATTTAAATATTGCCACAAAGGCTTTCAGCAGAGCTACTCTTCACTTCCCTTCAACAATAGGGTCACATTAACCTTTCGAGTTCACTTTGGTTTTGTGCCACGTAATATCCCCAAAGGAATGGCTTCCAAAGCATTCGCTTTAATCTAATACTCAAGATAACTCCTCAATTTGCAATTTGTGAAGCTTTGATCCTGATGCTACTTTCCTTGGATCATTTTCTTCAAAAATTGATTCAAATCCAGCTCTTGTCTCTTGATGTTTTACATCGTGTCAGTGAAGTTCGTCACACTGTGTCAGAGGAAACTTTAGCAGTAGATTCATAGGAAGAGTACATTTTATATTAACAGTGACGAGCTCAAACATTGATGTTATTTGTGTTAAATACTGGACTGGCCTAGTAAACCAGTCTCGTCTTTTACTGCTCACTTCTTGTGACATATTGATTTGTTTGCTGACTGAAAATTTCACATTTCTTGGAGACATTTTTCAAACTGATTGTTCTTATCTGTATTTGTGGGATTCAAACTTGACTTTGATAGATTTTGACATAAGGCAGAATCATTCCACTGTCACAGGTATTGAGTTTGGATGCAGAGATGCTGGCGTTGGACTGGGGTAAACACAGTAAGAAGTCTCACAACACCAGGTTAAAGTCCAACCAGTTTATTTGATAGTAAATCCACAAGCTTTCGGAAATGCTGTTCCTTCGCCCTTCTCTGATTAGAACCTTCCACACACCTGACGAAGGAACAGTGTTTCCGAAAGCTTGTGGGATTATTATCAAATAAACTGGTTGGACTTTAACCTGGTGTTGTGAACTTCTTACCAAGCTTGGGGGCAGGCAGAACATTTACTGAGGTAGGAAAGGGTGGTGTATCTGAGCCCAGAGGACAGTTGAGTCATAGAGTCATAGAGGTTTACAGCCTGAAAGCAGTCTCTTTGGTTCAATTTGTCCATGCTGCCCAGTTCTTACCAAGCTAGTCCCAATTGCCTGCATTTGGCCCATATCCCTCTATACTAATACCCATGTAACTGTCAAACTACTTTTTAAAAGATAAAACTGTACCCACCTCTACTACTACCTCTAGCGGCTTGTTCCAGACATTCTTAATCCTCTGTGTGAAAAAATTGCCCCTCTGAATTCTTTAATATCTCTCCCCTCTCACCTTAAACCTGTAGTTTTAGGCTCCCTTACCTTTGGGAAAAAATATTGACTATCTACCTTGTCTATGCCCCTTATTATCTTAAAGACCTCAAAAGATCACTTTTTTGATCTTACGCTCCAGGGAAAAAAGTGCCAATCTATTCAACTTCTCCTTATAACTCAAGCCATCAAGTTCCAGCAGATAGTCAAGCACAATGCTGTGGCTCTGGAGTCACATCTAGGTCAAACTGGGTAAGGACGGCAGATTTCCTTCCCTAAAAGAATTAGTGAACCAGTTGGGTTTTTCCAGACAGTTGTTTCATAGTCATCAGTAGATTCTTAATTCCAGATTTTTTTTATTGAGCTCAAATTCTACTGCCTGCCGTGATGGGATTCGAACCTGAGTCCCCAGAACATTAGCTGAGTTTCTGGATTAATAGCCCAGTGACAATACCAATGGGCCATCATGCCCCCTACATGTATGTTCATGTCACAGTCTGGCTGAGGCATGGCTACCCAGCATGAAATATTTGTTAGAAAAGCCTTTGGGGAAAGAGCTGAAGTAAATTTTATTCTTTGGTGCTTCTTTCAGCTGATGGAATATAAAATAAAAACAGGTTCCTCGTGTTCAGCTCCTCATTTAATGCTTTTTAAAAGAATCTCATTACCCATTAAGGCTTTGCACAATCTTTTTGGTGTCCAACTGCCTTATCAAATCTCATTAACCCTGTTACATTAAACTAACACCCACTGGGAACAGAATGAACATTAAACCTCTCTCTGTTGGAGACTGACAATGGTTTTAACTCTCTAATCAGTGTCTGTAGCGAGCTTCGACTTCCTATTTTCCAAAACTAAATGGCCCTTTTAAACTTTGCACTGACTATTAGGAGATACAGTAAAATGTAATCTATGAGTTCAACTTCATTCCTTTCTCTGATTGCTGGAATTGAATCGTACAATAACCTATACAAAATAGAGAGTATTTCCAAACTCAATCAAATAACGTGTGACATATAATGCAGCTTTTGAGTATAAGAACTAATTTGGGGAAATTTCTGCTATGTCAATGATATAAGTCTGATAGCTGCACAATAACTTCATTGAAACCAGACTAAAGTCACATGACCCCATGAATTGTTAGGGTCTGGAACACTCGACATATAAAGGTGCTGGAAACTGATTCTGTAAATCATTTTAACAGATAATTGGACAGATGATGAGGATGAAGGCTGTGGATTAAGTAGCACTCGCAGTTTCAAAGTGTAGCAATGTTCAAATGGCCTCCCTCGAGGCTGTAAGGTACAGAGAGTGAGAGTCATAGAGATTTACAGCATGGAAACAGATCCTTTGGCCCAACTTGTCCATGCCGCCCTTTTTTTTAATCACTAAGCTAGTCCCAATTGCCCCCATTGGACCCAAATCTCTCTGTACCCATCTTACCCATGTTAACTGTCTAAATGCATCTTAAAAAGGCAAGATTCTACCCGCCCCTACCACTGCCTCTGGCAGAAACTCACCATCCTCTGTGTGAAAAAATTGCCCCTCTGGACACTTTTGTATCTCTCTCCTCTTAAATCTACGTCCTCTAGTTTTAGTCTGCCCTACCTTTGGGAAAAGATGTTGACTAGCTAATCTATGCCTCTCATTATTTCATAGACCTCCATAAGATCACCCCTCAGCCTTCTATGCTCCAGGGAACAAAGTCCCAGTCTATCCAGCCTCTTCTTATACTCAAACCATCAAATCCCAGTAGCATCCCACTGAAGTTCTGGTAGCATCTAGTAAAATGATTGCATGGACTGGCACAGTATCTCTAACTGAGACGATTTGGAAACAGATTCCATTCCCTCTGTGAATGCACACTGAGACTGACTAAACTTTCCCTTTTGGCGTTCAACATCATTGCAATCCAGATTTGACGTTGTGCCTCCTCCCACTGGTACACCTCAGGCTACAAGTCCTCCTTAGAACATAGAACATTACAGTGCAGAACAGACCCTTCGGCCTTCGATGTTGCGCCGACCTATTATGAAAAAAAAGCAATGACCCTCCAAACTAAACCATTCCCTTCTCTTCCATAAACTTATCAACTAACCTCTTAAATGCCACCAAACTTGGCGCATCTACAACTGACGCAGGCAGGGCATTCCACTCCCTAACCACCCTCTGGGTAAAGAACCTACCTCTGATATCCGTCCTATAACTATCACCCCTTAATCTAAAGCTGTGTCCCCTCGTGCTAGCTTTCTCCATCCTAGGAAAAAGGCTATCACTGTCAACTCCTTGGAGTTGAAAGCATCATCTATGTTATACCTTGGTGTACTTTGGCATTACACTGCCTCTATCTGTATCAATGACCATAGTTATGTTACAGTAGTGCCAAGTTGTGTTGAATTTAGTTGGGATTTGTGATGTGCACAGATTTAGTTACTTAACTCACCTGATATAAGATTGTGATAATAACAGAAAGAGGACTCTTTCCATCTGTCTGGCCTGGCTCAGACCTTGAAATTGAATGTGTTTATATGAACCAGTCTGCAATGTTGATGCACTAGCCACTGTTCGAACATTACTATACCCTGTGAATTATTTTTGGTGAATAAAACTGAGCAATTATTGCAAGAGTGAACATAGAACAGTATAGCACAGTGCAGGCCCTTCAGCCCTCAATGTTATGCCAAGCTATGTCCAAACCCAAGAGCAAGTTATCCCACTCCCTGTCATTCTGGTGTGCTCCATGTGCCTATCCAATAACCGTTTGAAAGTTCCTAAAGTATCCGAATCCACTGTCACAGCAGGCAGTGCATTCCACATTCCAACCACTCTCTGAGTGAACATAGAACATAGAACATTACAGCACAGAACAGGCCCTTCGGCCTTCGATGTTGCGCCAACCAATATAAAAAGCAATGCCCCTCCAAACTAAACCATTCCCTTCTCTTCCATATACTTATCAACTAACCTCTTAAACGCCACCAAACTTGGCGCATCTACAACTGCTGCAGGCAGGGCATTCCACTCCCGAACCACCCTTTGGGTAAAGAACCTACCTCTGATATCCGTCCTAGAACTATCACCCCTTAATTTAAAGCTGTGTCCCCTCGTGCTAGCTTTCTCCATCCTAGGAAAAAGGCTATCACTGTCCACCCTATCTAAACCTCTAATCATCGTATATGTTTCGATCAGGTCCCCTCTTAGCCTCCTCCTTTCTAACGAAAACAACCTCAAATCCCTCAGCCTCTCCTCATAAGACCTGCCCTCCATACCAGGCAACATCCTGGTAACCTCCTCTGTACCCTCTCCAATGCCTCCACATCTTTCTTATAATGTGGGGACCAGAACTGCACACAATACTCCAAGTGCGGCCGCACTAGAGTTTTGTACAGTTGCAACATGACGTTGCGGATCCGAAATTCAATCCCTCTACCAATAAAAGCCAAGACTCCATATGCCTTCCTAACAACCTTCTCGACCTGACTGCCTACTTTCAGGAATCTATGCACATACACACCAAGATCCCTCTGTTCATCTAGACTACTAAGAATCCTACCATTTGCCCTATACTCTACACATTTATTATTTCTGCATTAGTGCATTACCTCACACTTTTCCACATTAAACTCCATTTGCCACCTCTCGCCCCAGCTCTGCAACTTGTCCAAGTCACTCTGCAAACTATAACACCCCTCTTCACTATCTACCACTCCACCGACTTTAGTGTCTTCCGCAAACTTACTAATCCATCCTTCAATACCCTCATCCCGATCATTTATAAAAATTACAAACAGCAGGGGCCCCAAAACAGACCCCTGAGGTACACCACTTGTAACCGAACTCCACGATGAATATCTCCCATCAACCACCACCCTCTGTCTTCTATCTGCTAGCCAATTCCTAACCCAATTAGCTAATCACCCTCTATCCCATACATCTGCATTTTCTGCAGAAGTCTTCCATGGGCCACCTTATCAAACGCCTTACTAAAGTCCATAAAGAGGGAAGAATCTTCCTCGGACATCCCTCCTATATCTCCCACTATGAACCTTATAGTTATGCCCCCTAGTAACAGCTACATCCACCTAAGGAAATAGTCTCTGCACATCACTCTATCAATCCCTCTCATCATTTTATAAACCTCTATTAAGTCGCCGCTCATCCTCCGCTCTAAAGAGAAAAGCCCCATCTCCCTCAACTTTTCCTCCTAAGATCTATCCTCCAAACAAGGCAGCATCTTGATAAATCTCCTCTCCACTCTCTCCAATGCTTCCACATCCTTCTTATAGTGAGGTGACCAGAATTGAACACAATATTCCAAATGTGGTCTCACCAAGGTCCAGTATAGTTGCAGCATAACCCCACGGCTCTTAATCTCAAACTCCCTGTTAATAAACACTAACAGACTATAAGCCTTTTTCACAGCTCTATCCACTTGAATGGCAACCTTCAGAGATTTGTGGATGTGAACCCCAAGATCTCTCTGTTCCTGCACATTCTTCAGAACCCTGCTGTTGACCCTGTAAACCACATTCAAGTTTGTCCCACCAAAATGAATCACCTCACACTTTTCAGGGTTAGACTCCATCTGCGACTTTTCTGCCCGGCTCTGCATCTTATCAATGTCAGTGGATGCTAGAGATCTGAAATAAAAGCAGAAAAATGCTTGAAATATGAATATAGGAGGATAAGTAAGCCATTCGGCCCCTTAAGCCCACTCTTCTGTTCAATTAGATCGAGGTTCCACATTCTCATCTACTCCCAATAACCTTTGAGTTCGTCACCCAATAAGAATCTATCCACCTCAGAAATATTGAGTGCCCCTGCTTCCGCTGCCTTCTGAGGCAGAGAGTGCCAAAGTCACACAACCCTCTGAGAGAACAAAATTCTCCTCATGTCAGCCTGAGAAGGGTGACCCCTAATTCTAAACAATGATGACTCACTCCCCCTCCACCACCACCCCGTTCTGGACTCACCCACAAGAAGATCCTTTCCATGTCCATCTTGTCAAGACCGTTCAGCATCTTAGATACTTCAGCTAAGTCACCCCTCAATCATCTAAATGAGGCCAGTTTGAGGTATTCTACTGGATAATCTCTATATGGAATAAAAATAATATGAAAGACATTTGCAGTTTGAATAAATGGAATAAGGTTTTATTCTGGATTTTTTAAATTCATTTGTGGGGCATGAACGTCACTGGCTGTCTAGTATTTATTGCCCATCCCTAGTTGCCCGAGGGCAGTTGAGAGTCAACCACATTGCTGTGGTTCTGGAGTCACATGTAGGCCAGACCAGGTAAGGATGGAAGATTTCCTTCCCTCAAAGGCACTAGTGAACCTGATGGGTTTTTCCAACAATTGTTTCAAGGTCATTAATATGTTCTTAATTCCAGATATTTTTTATTGAATTCACATTCCACCACTTGCTGCAGTGGGATTTGAACTTGGATCCCCAGAACATTAGCTGAGTTTCTGGATTAATAGTCTAGCGATAATATCACTGAGCCATCGCCTTCCTGAAATGTGTCTGTAACGAAGCATCAATTTAGACAAGAATTAGATTATTTATAATTCTAAAGTGAACAGGGGAATTGGATCAAACCTAAATCCAAGATTCCATTTTCAGCTTATTTTGAGTTTTCTTTTTGGACAGTTGTGGTCCCATTGCATCTGACAATGTTTGTGTTGCCAATAAACATTTAGACTTATTTGACAGGCGAATGTCAAACCTCGTGAGAAAAATGTAACATATTTTGCAAATTATCAACAGCTATTCAACTTGTTTAACTTGGAGTCTCTCCCCCAACTGTCTCCACTCATGAAATGTTTGTATTTTCCTGCAGTTTTGCCCGAGGTGCTTTTTTTTATGGAGAATCTATAAGGTCTGATGTGTGTTTTTTTCCCATTTGGTAGCATGCCCTATGTGAAGTAGCTGGTCGTACTAACATTGGACTGAAAGTGGATTTAGTGTTGGTGCATTTATGATGGGCAGTGGCAAAAATATTCTTTTGTTAGTTTCCTCTTTTAAAATCAACATTTTGGGATTATCATTGACTAGAATCTAAACCGGACCCAGCCATATGAACGTAGAGGCTACAAGAGCAGGTCAGGCGCCGGGAATCCTGCAGTGAGTAACTCACCTCCTGACTCCCCAAAGCCTGTCCACCATGTACAGGACACAAGTCAGGAGTGTGATGGAATACTCCCCACTTGCCTGGATGAGCGCGGCTCCAACAACACTAGCTTAACATTATCCAGGCCAAAGCAACCCCCACCGACAAATATTCATTCCCTCCACTGCTGATGCTCAGTAGGAACAGTGTGTACCATCTATAGGATGCATTGCAGAAACTTGTCAAAGCTTCTTAGACAGCAAAATCCTCTACCATCCAGAAGGACGAGGGCAGCAGACACCTGGAACACAGCATCTGAACTTCCCCTCCAAGCCACTCACCATCCTGACTTGCTAATATATCCTTCACTGTTGCTGAGTGAACATTCTGGAACTCCCTCAGCACTATGGGTGTATCTACACAACATGGTCTGTAGCAGTTCAAGAAGGCATTCCATCACCTCTTGAATGTGTAAAATACACTTGACATGCCTGAGTAATCCCTACAATTAGAAGACCATTGTTTTTTATTTACAGGATGCGCGTGTCACTGGCAGCTAATTGTCACTGAACTGAGTGACTTACTTGGCCATTTCAGAGTCAACCACATTGCTGTGGGTCTGGAGTCACATGTAGGCCAGACCAGGAGAGGATGGCAGGTTTCCTTCCCTAAAGGACATTAGTGAACCAGATGGGTTTTTATAGCAATCGACAATGGTTTCATGGTCATCATTAGATTAATCCTATCATCTGCCCTGGTGGGATTCAAACTCAAACCATGATTCTGCGGATGGAATTTTCCCACTCATCCGGCATGGGAATTGTAGCAGGTGGAACACGGATTATGTAAAGGCCTGTTGACCTTGGCTGGAATTGGGATGAGCGAGGATGGGAACACTGCCTCAGGTATCTGGATTACTAGTCTAGTGACAATACCATGATAGAACATAGAACATAAAACAATACAGCACAAACAGGCCCTTCGGCCCACAAGTTGCGCTGATCACATCTACCAATCCACAGACCTATCTATAACCCCCTATCCTATTCTTTTCCATATACTCATCCAGAAGTCTCTTAAAAGACCCCAGTGAGTTTGCCTCAACAACCTCCGACGGCAGTCGGTTCCATTCACTCACCACCCTCTGAGTGAAAAACCTACCCCTGACATCTCCTTTGTATTTGCTTCCCTGTGCCTTAAATCTGTGTCCTCTCGTATTGACCATTTCAGCTTGGGGAAATAGTCTCTGAGAGTCCACCCTATCTATTCCTCTCAACATTTTATAAACCTCTGCCTTTTCCCCTGTATTTCAGGTGGAAAATAAACCTAGAAATACTGGCCAACATGCTGGTAGGCAGGGAGAGCAGTTTAAAATGATGCTGTTAATGTGTAAAGATTTGCTGCACACTCAGTTACATACTCACAATTATTAATGTTAGTACCTGATTCAGAAGTACATTGCTGGATATACATCACTGATACTTCGTTTTCAGGTGGTGTGTCAGTACGCACATAGAACATAGAACAGAGAACACTACTGCACAAACAGGCCCTTTGGCCCACAAGTTGTGCCGATCATATCCCTACCTACCAGGCCATAGAACTATCTGTAACTCCCAATCTTATTAAATGCCGTGTACGCATCCAGAAGTCTTTTAAAAGACCTCATGAGTTTGTCTCTACCACCATCGATGGCAGCCGATTTCACACACTCACCACCCTCTGAGTGAAAGACTTATCCCTAACATCTCCTCTGTATTTGCCCCCAGCACCTTAAACCTGTGTCCTCTTGTAGCGACCATTTCAGCCCTGGGAAATAGCCCCCAAGAATCCACCCTATCTATTCCTCTCAACATTTTATAAACCTCTATCAGGTCACCTCTCAACTTTTGTCTCTCCAGGGAGAAGAGACCTCGCTCCCTTAACTTATCCTCATAAGGCATGTCCCCCCAATCCAGGTAACATCCTTGTAAATCTCCTTTGCACCCTCTCAATAGCTTCCATATCCTTCCTGTGGTGAGGTGACCAGAATTGCACACAATACTCCAAGTATATACGTGTAATTGTAATGTGACATTGAGAAAACTCTAAGTGACAGTTGCCACTGTGTACTCTGCTGGATGTTGATGGATTGCTTACACTGTGTCTAATTTGTCAGACTGGTCTGTGTGTGTTTTCTCCATGATGAATACCTCAATACTTTCTTGCTATAACATTTGTTAATAATGCCTCAGTGCTCACTGTTGGGGAGGGAATCTCTTGGTTAGGGATGAAAGGAAGATCCGGTCTGGTGAGAATCCCAGATCATTATTATAAAATGCAGTGATAAGCATGAGTGTCCTTGCTACATTATCCTTCAAAAAACAGAAGTTTGGACCAGCTCTCCAGAGTGCCAAGCTCAGTGAGGGATATCATCTTGATAAGTTGATTTCCCAAACCTGCTTCCGACTATGTAAAGAAATGTGAATGATTGAATATACAGTGCAGAAAGAGGCCATTTGGCCCATTGAGTCTGCACTGACCACAATCCCACTCAGGGTCTATCCCATTAACCCCATGCATTTACCCTATTTAATCCCCTGACACTAAGGTGCAATTTAGCATGGCCAATCCATGTGGGAAGGAACTGGAGCACTCGAAGGAAATCCACACAGACATGGGAAGAATGTACAAATTCCACCCAGTGTCCCAGACCAGGAATTGAATCCGCGTCCCCGACGCTCTGAAGCAGCAGTGTGTGGATTTTTATTGCTGGTTGTAGCACACCTCATTGAGTCATTAAATCATGCTTGCAGAAGAGGCCATTCAGCCCATTGAGTCCACACCAAACTCCCATCTAATCCCATCTGCCAACACATGACCCATAGCCCTGAATGTTATGATGTGCCAAATGCTCATCCAGGTACTTCTGAACCCTGTTTACATCTGTTTGTCACACCCTAGGAGAGAGATGATGTTGTGCTGAAGGGAAATTTTTTAAAGAATATTCAGACTATCTATGAGACTTTATCACTTTTTCATTTCTGAATTAAGTGTATTAGATTTCTCTTGTTAGCAGTTCCAACGCAAACAAT
This sequence comes from Sphyrna mokarran, assembly GCA_024679065.1. NCBI lineage: Eukaryota > Metazoa > Chordata > Chondrichthyes > Carcharhiniformes > Carcharhinidae > Sphyrna > Sphyrna mokarran. The sequence goes on along the minus strand of JAGIQG010000008.1, from coordinate 118,884,031 downwards.
GTTTTCAGTGCTCATTAGAATCATCTCCCATCTGGAGCTTTCAGCAAAAACTGCAGCCTGAGTGTCGCTAGTCATAAAGGATTGTTTTATTCTTCATTTTGCTGATGCAATCAGTGAGAAAAGGTCGAAGCCAAAAAGCCATCTCGTTGATAAAGTTCGATTGATGTCCGATGCCACAGGCCCGGGGTTGCGTTTTGAAGATTTTCAGATCCGTATCTGTCACAGTTCAGGGAGGACGCTGACTTCCTTTTCTTTTTTGAGATGTCTTCTTTATCTGCCATGGGCTATTCATGATTGAGTGCGCAGATGGAAACTGAGTAACATCCCTTCAGGCTCCGTACTCCTGTTACGATAGAAATTGTGTAGTCTTCCATTCAAACCTGGGTCCCCTCATCCTGCCACCCAACTCTCTTGAATGAAACATTTGAATTAAGTCAATGAGGTATTCATTAACCCTGAGAGTTACTTCCTGTGGCCAGATCAAGTGTTCACTGGTTTTTCTGTTAATTGGGGGCATGAGGTTTCATGCTGTAATGTTTGTCAAGTTAAACAAAGCTGTGGGAACGAATAAAAACTCATAGCTTCTGAAAATCGATGGTGGTATAACAACAGATTCTTATTTTGATCAGAGATACTATATTTTAACAACTGGTTGTCTTTCTAATGAAACTTTTATGTAAAACCAATTATATTTGTATAGTGATGCAGAATTAGTTCTGTGTTTTACAGGCATGTCGTAATTCTGGCTTATTTAATGCTTCAAAAGGTTTACGAGTAATTTACATTTCCTATTTCCTGATGTCTAACTCTTCCATCCATATACATCAACCACATTGGTTAGTGTTGCATTTATGAAATTGATAAAATAAATTTTAAAAAACTTTTGAACCAGGTACTAACATTAGGGGCATGGACAGAGTGGATAGTCAGAAGCTTTTTCCCAGGACGGAAGAGTCAATACCAAGTGACACAAGTTTAAGATATGAGGAGTGAGGTTTAAAGGAGATATACAAGGCAGATTTTTTACACAGAGAACAGTGGGTGCCAGGAACTTGTTGCCAGAAGCAGATATGGTGGTGACTTTTAAGGAGTGTCTTGACAATGACATGAATAGGATGGGAATAGAGGGATATGGTCCCCAGAAAGGTAGGGGGTTTCAGTTCAATCGGCAGCATAGCCAGTGCAGGCTTGGAGGGCCTAAGGGGCTGTTCCTGTGCTGTAATTTTCTTTGTTCTTTATTAACAACTGTGAGTGCGTAATTGACTGCAGCAAGCTTTACACATTATGAGCACCATTTTAAACTGCTCCCACTGTTTATTGGCACTGTGGCCAGCGCTTCTAAAAGATTTATTTTCCACCTGAAATAAAAAGGGGAAGGCAGTGGCATAATGGTATTGTCACTGGACTAGTAACCCAGATATCCAGGGTAATGATATGGGTTCAAATCTCACCAGGGCAAATGATGGAAATATAGGCGGGATTTATACAGCCTCACTCGATCCAAGATTGGAAAATCCCATCTGATTTGGGAAGACAGTTCCATTGTCTCCCCCTCACTGCGCCAATTCTTTGGTGGACGGGGTGGTAGAATTAGATATAAGTCTAGTGACACCATTATGAGTAAGAAGTCTCACAAACAGGTTAAAGTCCAATAGGTTTATTAGGCAGTAAACACCATTAGCTTTTGGGGTTTGCCCCTGTTATCAGTTGTCAGGGAAACCCATTTGGTTTGTTAATGTCCTGTAGGGAAGGAAATCTGTTATGACCTACATGTGACCTCTGAAATGGCCTAGCAATCCCAGCGATACCCACATCCTATGTTGATTTTGCCAGTGATAATTGCTCCAAATCGGCCAAACAATGTGAAAGAGCTCAAAATTTCAAGCCTTGCACAGGCTGGGTTTTCGTGAATTTTTAAAACTGTTCATGGAATGTGAACATTGCTGTTTAGGCCAGCCTTTATTGCCCATCCCTAATTGCTGTTTGAAGAGATGGTGGTGAGTTGCCTTGTTGAACTATTGCAGTCCCTGTGGTGTAGATACACCCGCGATGCTATTACGGAGGGAGTTTTGACTTACAAAGGAAGGACCGATATATATTTCCAAGTCAGAATTGTGTGTGACTTGGAAGGGGATTTGCAGATTGTGGTAGCCCCAATGTGTCTGCTACCCTGGTCCTTGTGGATGGATAGAGGGTGTTGGTTTGGAATGTGCTGTCAAAGGTGCCTCTGTGAATTCTTGTGGTGCATCTTGTAGATGGTACACATGGCTGCACTGTGCATTGGCATTGGGGTGATGTTTATGTGGTGGATAGGGTGCCAAACAAGTGGGATCCTTTATCCTGGATAATGTTGTGCTTCTTGAGTGTTACTGAAGCTGTTTTCACTGCGATAAGATCTTGCTGGAATCCTGCCACACCCTGAGATTGATTTCATAAACATACATCATTTCTGTCAATTGGAGTTCACCAAAGTATCTCTCCAAATTCAGACGATATTATTTAGGCATAAAGCACTCAGAAACACCCTTTTAAAATTTGATCTAATCTACAAAAATTTAATTTAATAAAAAGTATACCCCAATGAAATTATTAAATGGCATTGCAAACTATTTCAAGTCATTTTCAACTATTTAATATTGGATTAAACATCAACATTGGACTAAAACTCTTATTAAAAGGGTTTACTTTTGGTCAGAATCCCATTTAAAGCTCTTAAAACAGCACTAGTTTTTACTGTCCTTAAGTATATAGCGGAATATTTCTTAAAGAAGATTTAATTGCATTCTGAACTGCCTCTCTCCCACATTATGCAGCATCATGGAAAATTTTAGCTTTATGGTTATGCAAATGAGTTTGAGCAGATATTGAACCATAATTTTTGCTTTGAAAAACCATTGCAATTTGCATCCAGAGTACTGATTGCAGATTACAGACTGTCTACTCCATTACAGTTAACAAGGCTGTTTGGAAAGGCCAGAGATAACAACATGCTAAAATTAGCAATTTCTGACATTCTGGAGAGGCATTTACATTCACATTGAGAATATTCGTGTGATCTTTGCTCTCACTGGGGGAAAGATAAGACTCTTAGGAAGCAGGAAGGAACTTGTTGAATCAAAAGCACTCTTAAAATAAAAAGTTCCAATAGAACTATTACGTTATATTTTTAAGTTTATTTATTGGTGTCACAAGTCAGCTTCCTGCAGAGACAGCATGGTGGTTAGCACTACCTGATCACAGCACCAGGAATCCGTGTTAAATTCCTGGCTTGGATCACTGTCTGAGTGGAGTTTGCACATTCTGCCCATGTCTGCGTGGGTTTCCTCCAGGTGCTCCAGTTTCCTCCCACATTCTGAAAGTAGTGCTGGTTAGGGTGCATTGACCCGCATCGGCACCGGACTGTGGTGACGAGGGGAATTTCACAATAATTTCATTGCAGTATGACTAATAAATAAACTTTACTAAGTTACTATGAAAATCCCCTAGTCACCACACTCTGGTACCTGTTTGGGCACACTGAGAGAGAAATTAGCATGGCCAATGCACCTAATCAGCACATCTTTGGAAGAAACAAGAGCACCCAGAGGAAACCCATGCAGACATAGGGAGAATGCACAAACTCTACACAGATTGTAACCCAAGCCGGGAATCGAACCCCAGTCCCTGATTTGTGAGGCAGCAGTATTAACCACTGTGCCAGCATGCTGCCATGTTTAATGTTATTCTAGAAGGTTCAGAAAAGATGCAACAAGTGAAAGCATGAGTATTTAACATCTCTGTTTAATTGAGTACGTATCATAATGGGTAGGCAGTGGCATAGTGGTATTGTCACTGGCTTAGTAATCCAGAAACAGGATTACTGGTTAGGTACATTAGCCATGCTAAATTTTCCCTCAGAATTAGTAATCCGGAAACCCAGTACAAGATATGCGAACCTTGGGTTCGAATCCCACCAGGACAGATGGTGATATTTGAATTCAATAAAAATCTGAAAATTAAAAACCTAATGATGACCATGTAACCGTTGTTGGAAAAACCCATCTGGTTCACTAATGTCCTTTAGGGAAGGAAATCTGCCATTCTTACCTGGTCTGGCCTACATGTGATTCCAGAGCCACAGCAATGTGGTTAATTCTCAAATACTCTCAGAGATAGAAGGCAGTTAGAAATGGGGCAATAAATGCTGGTCTGGGCAACAATGCTCACATCCCATGAATGGATTTAAAAATACTGGGAGTTGGAACTTCTAATTTTGATCTTTATTGCATAAATTGTGCTACAACTTGCTGCCATTTTGCTAAAAGTGTTTTTTTTAAGCAGCAGCAAAGTCTGCCATGCAGAGAGGGAGGTTTTGAAAGATACTGCTGCCTAACACAAAGCAATGATTAGCCATGATCACCAATGGGCCGAATGGCCTATGGCTGTTTCTGTGTAAATGGAAATAAGCCCGTGTTCTGCATTAACCCACCATTCTCTGTTCTTCCTGCTTTCCCGCAGTGCTGCCAACCTGTTCCCCTCTGGAATTCCATTGTGATAATGGCAAGTGCATCCGGCGTTCCTGGGTCTGCGATGGTGATAACGATTGTGGAGATGACTCGGATGAGCAGGATTGCCGTAAGTGTTCCTGCAGTGTGGCTGTGTCTGGCCAGTTTGCGCCTGTTGTTACGTTTTGCTACGTTTCTTTTTGCTCATTTGGTTTCTTCACAAGTTAACGCTGCGAGCCTGCTGATGCCTTCATCAGATTGTCAAGGGACACTAGCGTGGGTCATCTTATCTGCACCAAGCCAGCTCAGACATTACCACTCTTGTCTCGAGGTCAAAATATTCTGTGTTGAAAGACACAATGACGTCATTGCTGAACAGAGAAACAAGCCTTTCAATTGGACAAATACGAGAATGGTAAATTTCAAACAATCACAACAATTTGTACTAGCTGAGAGGAGCCTCATATCTGGGTGTTGCTCACTGGTAGGGGAGAGCGGGATGGGGGGGCATGCCTGAAGCCAGTGACTGGGGAGTTTCTGTTAGTATTATTTTCAGATCGGGGACACCCTTTAAAAAGGGCGCCCAAATCTCTGCGGGGCGACCTTGCCCCTGTCTTTAGGTCCTGCATGTCTCTTTCCATGGCACAAATCGACCTTCAAAATGTTGTCTTAAGTTTGGGTGGATTGCAATTGGAATTGTGCCAACCCACCCAGTGGGAATCGCATTGTGTTTCCCACTGGAAGCCATTCCTAGCAAAGCTTTGGAGGAATTTTGCCTGCAGTCCTGCGTCTCCTTTCTGAGACTGGGCCAGCAGTATTTATCAATAGTTTTGATCTCCATCAGGTAGGATTTCTTTGATGGATCACGATGAATGTTCACTGGATTGATTCCTAGGATGAGAGGTTCGTCCTGTGAGATGCAATAAAATAAGTGAGTTTCAAATCACTAGAGTTTAGACAAATAAATGATGACCTCATTGAAACTTCTATAATTCAGCAAGGTTTTGACACGGTAGGTGTTGAGGAACTAGTTCCGGAAAAACAAAGGATAGCAGTTTCAGGATAAGCCTACTGAGACTTTGATGAAGAGAAATGTTTTCATTGAAGGATGCAAATTATCCACCCAGAGAACTATGGGGATATTGAGACTGATTACCAGAGATTCTTGGACACAATGAGAATTGAAGAACATACAATGGAATAGGAAACTAGAATCTAAGAGGAGAATGAACGGAATGTCATTTAATCATAGAATCTCTACAGTGCAGAAGGAGGCCGTTCAGCCCATCAAGCCTGCACTAATGATATCTATCACTAAATGTGTGCTAATGGTTTATGGTACACACATTGCACAATAAGATTATCTGAACTTTCTTATTGTACTGATTGGACTTCTCAATATCTGTTCGATAGGTGTGAAAGGAATGGCGTTAGTACTGTGAGGGTTCGGACATTTATCTTTTACCAACTCTAATACATTTGCACAATCTTGGTAGAAATGAGATTGGCAATGTCTGTCATTTTGAATGAGTGGATATGCACTTAATTTCTGCAGTGTACCAGAAATACATCAGCATCCCGACCTGAATCCCTGCAGAAAAGTTCATTTGTTAGTGTCACAAGCAGGCTTAACACTGCAATGAAGTTACTGTAAAAATCCCATAGCCGCCATACTCTGGCACCTGTTCGGGTGCACTTAGGGAGAACTTAGCACGGCCAATCCACCTAACTGGAATGTCTTTCACACTGAGGGAGGAAAACAGAGCACCCGTAGGAAACTCACGCATACATGGAAAGAAGGTGCAGACTCTGCACTGACATAACCCAAGCTGGGGATTGAACCTGGATCCCTGGTGCTGTGAAGTAGCAGTGCTAACCACTGTGCCACCCCTATGGCAAGGTGAGCAGTTTTGTGTTGAATTTTGGATTAGAATCACAGTATCCCTATGAGGCAGAATGAGGCCATTGAGCACCAATAATAATCCCACCCGGCCTTATCCCCGTATCCCCATGTATTTACCCTGCAAATCCTCCTGACACTAAGGATGGCAACGGGAAGAAGGTAAGTAAATGGGGTTAAAGTGGGGACACATCATGGTCTAACAGAACAAGTTTACCCTCAGCATGATGTGCTCCTGTTTATATACAGCTGACTAACATTTTGTTCAAGAATTTCCAATTACCTGACTGAGCATATAAATCTAACTGGGCGTGTTCCCTAGAGCTGGAACAATAGTGTACAAACCCATTGTTCCAGTCAGTCAGCACAGAAACTGGACTTTAAACAGCATTGTCTGTAAGGTCATCTACTCAAAATTCCCTGCTCCATGCAGTAATTCGGCACGTTGTGTGCCTCACACACACATACATTGTGCGTTAAAGTACTGCTTCACACTCTTAACTCCCTCGTTCGATAAATGGCCAATGCTGATAACCTTGGAAAGCACACACACTGCCTGCAATGCTGAGGTCAAAGTGCAAACCCTGTGTGTGTGTCCCACCAGTTCAGTGGATCATTGGCAGTTCATTAGAAGCCGCTTCTCTACCAATCTGACCCGGGCACGGAATAACGTGCGTCTGAGGGAGCGGGACAGGAAAGTTGGCAAAAGGAAAAATAAAATGCAAATTAAGAGTTTCTTGTTTAAACGAGCATGTGGCTAAAAATGATTCACTGACCGCCCCCCCTCCCCCACCCCTTTGTTCTGCAACTGTCAATCCGGTCTAAATAAAATCCACGTGTCTCCCTTTAGCCCACCATATGAGATACAACTGTCTCTGGCTTGTTTGCCCAGTTTGATAGCTGCAGGTGATTGTAAAAGAATAGGAAATGTAAGTCCTATACCGCCGGAATCCCAAGCTTTGAACTCCCTGTTAACGATTGTTTTGGAGCGATAAGAAATTCGGGGTTAGTAAATTATTTACTAAACAAACAAGGGGAATGATTTCTTTCAGTCGCTGCTGGGGCCAGAAACTGAGGCAGTGGGCACTGAAATGAGTAGCAGCCCCCCAGCTCCATGCTGTCCCCAGGGACAGGAAGAGGACCCAATGCACGCGGCAGTTAGGCAACCCATTCAATCAATTAAGGTCTGCGGATGGACGCAGACTGATTTTCAGTCTCCCCTATGCTCCGAGGGCGACGGGGAGCCTGTTTAATGACCTCCCAGTGGCAGATTGAGGGGCCAATGTTCAAATAGGTTTCAAAGCTTTTCCTTCCTGCACCAGAACCACGTGGGGAAACATTCAGTTATTGTGATTCTCTCAAACTTGGCCTTCTAGAGGCCCAAGGATTGGCTTCCAACTAAAGATGGCGCTAAAAGCTGGATGACCAATAGGATGAGGCTTTCTAGATGGAATGCTGCAGGAGAATGCTAATGCGCACCTATGTGAGGGAGAAGGCAACCCAAAATGGTGCACTCCAGCCAAGCTTTTCACCTTTGAATAAAGACAAAATGGCCGTAACCAAGCCCCAAGCAGCTCCATGAAGGAGGCCCACCATTCCACAATGATGAACCAACCGCAGCGGCCATTTTGTTTTTATTCGTAGTTGGCGAGAGTGCACCATTTTGGGTTGCCTTCTCCCTCACGTATGTGCCCCTTGGCGTTCTCCTGCCCGTCCGAGCAGTCATCCAGTTTCAAGAGCCTGATTTAGCTGGAGGCCCAGCCTCCAATAATTTTGGGGGAATCACACTGAGAGATTGTTTCTTCATGTGATGCTGCTTTGTGCTGGCTATCTGAGCTTATGGCAGAGTTCAGACACCCACCTGAAAATTCTGCCCCAGAAGTTCCGGTTAGTAAATGATTTATTAAACTCACAAAAGTCTCATTCATACGGTTTATACTTTTGATCACAGGCCAATCTAATTTTAAGTTAGTTATTATGGTCCGTATTGCGTCGGAATTAGCGTGTGTAAATGTGTGTTATCAGTAATCTCAGCTTCTGGATGAAGTACCAGTATCTTGATATTTTAACAACTAATGATTTCTTGGTTTAATTTGTAAATGTACATTTTCAAATGGAAAACAAAAGTAATCAGATTCAGTTTTTTTAGACCTTTGCTGGGAGGTGATGGCCTAGTGGTATTATCACTATATTGTTAATCCTGAAACTCAGAAAATGTACTGGGGACTCAGGTTCGAATCCCGCCACAGCTGATGGTGGAATTTGAATTCAATAAAAAGTACCTGGAATTAAGAATCTACTGATTGTCAGAAAAACCATCTGGTTCATTAATGTCCTTTAGGGAAGGAGATCAGTTGCCCTTATCTGGTCTGGCCTACATATGACTTCACAGTTACTGCCCTGTAAAATGACCTCACAGCCATGCAGTTGAACGGGCAACTGGGTATGGGCAATAAATGCTGGCCAGCCAGCAATGCCCAGGTCCCACGAATGAATAAAGATTTTATCTCTTGTGAGATGTGAGTGCAACATGGTGATGCAGTAGTTAGCACTGCTGTTTCACTGTGCTAGGGGCCCTGGTTTAATTCTGGACTCAGATAATTGTCTGTGTGAAGTTTGTACATTCTCCCCGTGTCTGTGTGGATTTTCTCCAGGTGCTCTGGTTTTCTCCCACAGACCAAAGATGTGCGGATTAGGTGGATTGACCATGCTAAATTGCCCCTTGGTGTCCCAAGACATGTATATGAGGGGGATTAACCATGGTAAATGTGTGGGGTCACAGGGCTAGGGTGGGGGAGACTGTTTGAGAAACATACTCTTTTTGATTTGATTTATTATGTATTTAGATATATCTTGTGTGCTAGACAGACAAAGCATAAGCACAAATGGTAAACAAATAAACTTAAAACTTTAGGGAGAAATCTGATTGTGATGAAGGAAGCTGACAGGAGAATCATAGAACCCCAACACGGCAAAAGGAAGCCATTCGGCCCATCAAATCCACACCGACTACAATCCCAGCAGGCCCTACCCCTGTAACCCCACATATTTACCCTGTTAATCCTCTGACACTAGGGTCAATTTAGCATTCAACCTAACCCACGCTTCTTTGGACTGTGAGAGAAAATCCAAGCAGGCACGGGAAAAATGTTTAAACTCCACACAGACAATGACCCAAGCTGGGAATCGAACCTGGGTCCCTGATGCTGGTAGGCAGCAGTGCCAATCACTGTGCCACCAGAACGCCCCTGGGTATGCCCCTAGTGAACCCTAGAGATTCACTTTCCAATGTTATGTACACAGAAATGCAATTAATATTGAAAACTGCTATCTCAAAAATCTCAGCTGGTGCTAAAGAGGCTCTGAAGGTGCATTGACCGTGCTAAATTCTCCCTCAATGTACTCAGTGCGGTGACTAGAGGACTTTCACAGTAACTTCACTGCAGTGTTAATATATATTGTGCTCAGTTCTGGTCACCTCATTACAGGAGGGATGTGGAAACTATTGAAAGGGTGCAGAGGAGATTTATAAGGATGGATTGGGCAGCATGCCTTATGAAGATAGGTTGAGAGAGCTAGATCTTTTCTCCTTGGAGAGATGAAGGATGAGAGGTGACCTGATAGATGTGTATAAGATGTTGAGAGGTGTAGATCAGGTGGATTCTCAGAGGCGTTTTCCCAGGGCCTAAATGATAGCTGTGAGAGGACACAGGTTTCAGGTGCTGGGAAGTAGATACGGAGGAGATGTCAGGGGTAAGTTTTTCACCCAGAGGGTGGTGGGTGAGTGGAATCCACTGCCATCTGTGGTGGTGGAGGAGGCGGATTCGATAGGGTCTTTTAAGAAACTTCTGGATGAGTACATAGGACTTAATAGGATTGAGGGTTATAGGTAAGCCTAGTAGGTAGAGATATGATTGGCGCAACTTGTGGGCTGAAGGGCCTGTTTGTGCTGTAGTTTTTCTGTGTTCTATGAGCCTACTTGTGACTAATAAATAAATAAACAAGGGAGTTTTATATTTATGGTGTGGGTCCCATTTATTTGCAGGTTTTATCCAGTTCAGGATATCTACCCTTTAAAAGTTAAACGCTACCTTATGTACTTGTATAAAATATACAACTTTTAATTATGTATATACCCTGTATATACCATGTATATACTTATGAAGTATACTTTGGGAAATGTGCAGACATTCCCTCAATGTGCTTTATTCTCTAGGCAGGTTTATATTTTTCATGAGTAATGCTCTATAATCCTCAGAGTTAATTCAGTGTATGTTACACTTTTACCTTTGTCAGCATTATGCAGTACGTCAGCAATAATAGCTGATATTAATCTGTAGCATGTTCTGCATTCAAACAATAGCGTGACATTACAGACAAACGGCACTTTAAAAGAGTAATTACATTTTTGTTGACTACACAGTCTAAAGGAGCCAATGCTTGGGCGTTAGTGCGAGTTTGACTTTTATATTAAGCAACAGTTTCTCTTGTATCTCCTGATTATGGATAATCCATTTTCTATTTTGATTGGTCATAATTATCAACCCATTTTGTCCCGAATTATCTGCAAAAGATTTGGTAACGTAGGGTCAAATTTCAAGTCGTGTCATTTTAAACTAGTCAAAGGTGTGAGTGGGAATAGTTCAGGTTTCTCGTTACCTAGCTGGGTGCGTACATGTGAGTTCCTGCCAAACCACCTCACAGAAACTTACCTTGCCTTCATCGTGGAGGGAAATTGCACCTGAGTGCTCAATACACACAGTTTTAAGGATGTGTATTTGATGTTGCTATCCTTTATAGCGCGATCAAACATGTTTTTGGGAACAAAAGCAGAAAAAGCTGGAAAATCTCAACAGGCCTGACAGCAGCTGTGGAGAGAGAGTAGAGCTAATGTTTCTGGATGATCCTTCGCCAGAGCTGAAGACAAAGAAAATAGGATGAGATTTATACCTTAAGGGTGAGGGAGAGCGATGGGGTGTAATACACAAAGATATTATTAGACAGGAAGACAAAGGCTTTACTAACTCTTGTTCTAAGACATAGTCATAGGATAAAGAGTAGCAAATTTAAAACAGAGTTGAGGAGAAACTACTTCTCCCAAAGTGTGATGGACGCTGGGACAGTGAGTAAATTTAGGGAGGAGTTAGGCAGATTATTGATTGGTAATGGGTTGAAGAGTTGTGGCAGTGAAGGGAGAAAGATGGGGATATCGGCCATGATTGAATGGTAGAGTGGACTCGATGGGATGAGTGGCCTAATTCTGCTCTATATCTTATGAGCTTATGAAAAGGCAATGTAAGTGTTTATAATAAAGACTGAGAATGGTGCTAAGAGCATCCATTATTCACCAAAACATTGGAGTCCTCGTGCATCAGTTGGCGAAAGTAAGCGTACCAGTACAGCACGCAGTAAAGAAGGCAAATGGTGTGTTGGACATCCTACTGAGAGGATTTCAGTAGAGAGATAGGGATGTTTTTGCATTAGTGAGGCTACACCTGGAGTATTGTGTGCAGTTTTGATGTCTTTATCTGAGGAATGTTGTCCTTGCCATAGAGGAAGTACAGTGAAGGTTTACCAGGCTGATTCTTGGGATGGCAGGTCTGTCATATGAGGAGACAGTATTTCGGTTAGGATTATATACACTTGGAGGAGGCAATTTCCTCAACAGTCCAACAAAGTGCAGATTAGAATGGTTGGCTCTGCTAATTTGCCCCTTAGAACAAAGAACAAAACAGCACGGGAAACAGACCCTTCGGCCCAATGAGCCCGTGCCGCCACCACAATGTTCCCACCTCTACCAGTGATCCCTGTCTATGTAAGTGTGCCAAGTTGTGTAAATTATGGAGATTGATTAACCATGGGAAATATTGGGGATAGAGTGGGCAGGGGTTGCGCTAGGCTGACTCAATGGAGGATTTGTTGGCCTCCTTCCGCACTTTAGGAATGCTAAGAATTCTTCCAAAAGGAGGGATAGAGGTTGGCACATTGGAAATATTCAAGATGGAGTGAGACCGATTTCTTATTCATAGAGGAGACACGTGATATGGGGAGAGAGGGTGAGGTGGGAAAGTGGATCAGCTATGATATTATTGAATGGCACAGAACAGGCTAGAGGGGCCAAAGAGCCTACTCTTGCTTCTACTTCTTGAGCTCTTGTGATTGTGTGATTATTGTTCAGACTGATGCGGCTTTTTTAAACCATTTTCATGTAAAACTCTTCCCTTCTGAGGCAGTTCTCATTGATTGCACTCCAGTAGATAAAAGGCTCTATTGTAGCACACACAAGTGACAGAACATTGTCCCAGTTTGGGAGTGCAGCTCACTACTTTTGGTTGGAAAATGTATTCAACCGAATTATATTCAACCATCTCTGAGCACAATATATTGATCCATTTGTCTAAATGCATTTAAAAACTATCTGTACCTTTCTGATCGTAAATTACATTTCCCCAAAGACTGCCAACACGAGAGTTCTTCAAGGATGTGCATTTCTCTCTCTCTCTCAACATCTATCACTGACAGACAGTCATCAGCTGTTATTTATCTCCCTCCTGAACCCTGCAACCTAGCAACTAGCAAACCATGGTAAGCAATACCTCGCTGGAATAGATTCCGTGACCAAACAATCATTAGATTGTGGATGGTTGAAATGTTTCCCTGCAATTGTGAGAATTCCAACTGCAGAATCATCGAAATCCTACAGTGCAAAAGGAGGCCATTCACCTCATTGAATCTGCATCAACAATAATCCCACCCAGACCCTATCCCTATAATCCTACATACTTACTCCACTAATCCCTCTAACCTAAAGAGAGGCACGATAGCGCAGTGGTGCCTCACAGCACCAGGGACCCAGATTCAATTTCGGCCTAAAGTGACTGTGTGGAGTTTGTGCATTCTCCCCGTGTCTGCATGGGTTTCCTCAGGTGCTCCGGTTTCCTCCCAGAGTTCAAAGATGTGTTGGTTAGGTTGATTGCCATGCTGAATTCCCCCTCAGTGTCAGGGCAAATGTATGAGGTTACAGGGAGAGATCCTGGATGGGATTGTGGTTGGTGCAGACTTGATGGGCCGAATGGCCTCCTTCTGCACTGTAGGAATTCTGTGATGCCCAGTTTTGGACACTAAATGGTGTTTAACAAAATCAGTGACACGGTGAAGCATCCCACACTGGAAAATACACGGCAGCTGTCATGCTGCTTGTGGCCTTTCTCTGGCATCTTCAACTGCCCCGAGACATGGGCACTATTAAAATTGCTGTTACTTTAGCGAAATTTTGGCCTGGGGACATTTGATTCCATTATTATCCAACACAGAGCAGGAAAAACCAAGAAGTAGGCTGCAGCAAGAACATTTTGAAGGGTGCCTTATCTTCAATGAGCTACACCATAGGATGATGGTGGCTGGGGTAGTTTGGAAGACATTTATTGGCTATCAATCCAAAATATCAAAGAAATGCAACATACAAGCAACAGAAACCTTTGGCAAGTACATACGTGTGATAATAATAAATCAACTCAAAAACAAACATCTGAGAAGGAATAATTCCATACAAGTGTGCGAAGCTGGAAACTTGCCAGGAAGCTATCCTGGATATGTTTTATTGGGAATTTCCAAGGAAAAGGAGAAGGAGAGAGAATTCTAACCAATGAGATAACCAGTAAGGATTTTGATTGGGCAGAGAATGAACATCTTTACCCCAATACCCCGATGTCTATTCTTCTGTAAAATAGATCTAATGCGTTCTGAACAGAATGCCTTAAATAAGCAAAAAGGTTGAGTTACTTCCACATGTAATTGTGAACTCTTGTATATGTGTAGCCAGTGATCACCAAGATTTGATTTGATTTGAATTATTATTGTCACGTGGATTAGCATACAGTGAAAAGTATTGTTTCTTGCGCACTACACAGACAAAGCGTACCGCTCATAGAGAAGGAAAGGAGAGAGTGCAGAATGTAGTATTACAGTCATAGCTAGGGTGTAGAGAAAGATCAACTTAATACAAGGTAGGTCCATTCAAAAGTCTGACAACAGCAGAGAAGAAACTGTTCTTGAATTGATTGGTACATGACCTCAGATAATATTATGGTAATTGTGTTGTTATGGTTACAGATAAACAGGTGGAGAGGATTGACTGATAAAATATCTTGAGTACATATAAAAAGAGACCGCTGTGATACTGTGGGGTGTGGGGGTGGAGATAAGGAGCAGAGATATGGAATGTAAATACATTTTTGTAAATACGTCAATTACCAAGAGAAGAATGGGTGAGATTTTAAGCTACGCTCTCCCAAAGCTGGAAGTACCCATCGGAGGTCAATGGATCTTTGCATGGTCCATCAAACTCTCTGTCCTACTCACTGCAATTCCAGTGGCGGGCAAGATGGGAAAATTCTAGCCGGATGTGTCAAGATTCGTACTCTACCATTTGCTTGGTATCCATTTTGAGAACTCCCTTTTTTAAACAAACCTCGCAGTTTTATCACAAAAGAGAAAATGCTGGAAAATCTCAGCAGGTCTGACAGCATCAGTAAGGAGAGAAAAGAGCTGATGTTTCAAGTCCAGGTGACCCTTCGTCAAAGCTTTGACAAAGGGACTCGAAACCTCAGCTCTTTTCTCTCCTTACAGATGCTGCCAGAAGTGCTGAGATTTTCCAGCATTTTCTCTTTTGGTTTCAGCATCCATGGTAATTTGTTTTTATTCTAGCAGTTTTATCATTGAAGCCGAACTCTCAGCCAATGCAGATTTTAATAGATTTTGGTCCATATCAAAGTCAAGTTGTTAGTAAATACAAAATACAATTTACGAAAGAACTAAGAACTATGTTAGAGTGAGGCTGTTAATATTCTTTAGTTGAGAAAAGCCACAAATATTGTGTAGCTTACTGTCTGAAAGCTAGTTGAGCATCACAGTGTTCTGATAAACACATCGGTACTGTACAACAGAGAGAGATACCTAATCCCCTGCTGTGTCCTACAGTGCAAACAACCAGTCATAAGTGAGTCCTCTTCTGCTAGTGGCATTATGAAGATGGTTGCGATAAGGGACTCAGTTTTAGCAATGCAAATATTGTCACCTCATCCTGCACAATCCATTCCAAATAGGGCTTTGTACAGAAGCAAAACCCAGCACATCCCATGGACAGGTTTGCTTCCCAGTGCAAATGTCAATGTAGAACAACACAACTATTGTTCCTCTAAGGATAATTGTAAATCAGTATTGAAAATAAAGCATCATAGAATCCCTATAGTGCAGAAGGAGGCCATTCAGCTCATCGAGTCTGCACTGACCACAATCCCACCAAGGCTCCATCCCCACAAACCCTGCATTTACCCCAGCTAGTCCCTCTAACACTAAGGGACAACTTAGCTTGGTCAATCAACCTAGCCTGTACATATTTGGACTGTGAGAGGAAACTGGAGCTCCAGAAGCAAACCCACACACACTGTGAGCAAAACCGGGATTTGAACCTGGGTCCCTGGAGCTGTGAGGCAGCAGTACTAACCACTGTGCCACCATGCCAATAAAATTTCCTATTGTATAATCATTAGTTGGCCGTTGCGTTTGGGGAATCAAAATCGAGTGTATCTGAGGGTGTAATAAGTCAAGATGTGGGAATGCCAGCGTTGGACTGGGTAAATGTAGTAAGAAATCTGACAACACCAGGCTAAAGTCCAACCGATTTATTTGATAGTAAATTCGCAAGCTTTTTTGTAATAAGTCATCAGAGGCCGAAGCCCCTTCATCATTTTATTTACAAGTCAGACAGAGTGCTTTCAGTTAGCAATCTGCACTCGGAGTCCCAGAGGAATCGACATGCCTGGTTAACTACAAAGCAAGAGGCTCCCTGATTGGCCCATCAATTTAGCCTTTAATCAGGACATGGATATTCTAACAGACTGACCTCAATTGCCTGATTAAAGTCACTACAGAGGGTAATGCGGGATTAGAGGCAGAGGGAGAATTAGGGTTTATGGATAGAGTTCAATCCCACTCCACAACTTGTTTTTATAAATTCCTGTGTCCATATTTATGCTGTAAACTGCCTTTACAAATTCATCAGGCTACAATTTGACTTGCCCACCAGTGGCAGAGTAACATTATAATTAGCGCACGATATGTTTACATTGGCAGCTTGCCTGATGTATGTGGACATGGAATTTATAATGCAGGAGGCTAGCGGCAGGGTGTGGACAGACCAAAGATATTTTGTAGATTAATGGTCTCATCTCCCAACACATTCAGGATCGCGAGTCAAGACTCAAGTAAAATAAAATTCAAAACAGAACTCAAGCTGCTGCTTCATTCAAAACTTTTTATTATCCATCTTATACATTTCTATTAAAAATTCCACACCTTTTTTTTGTACTTATTTATGTAAATTGTCACTCTGTAGTTGCATTGCAGTATCGGCATTGCTGCCTCACAGCGCCAGGGATCTGGGTTCGATTCTCAGATTGGGTTACTGTCTGTGTTGAGTTTGCACATTCTCCCCGTGTCTGCATGGGTTTCCTCTGGGTGCTCTGGTTTCCTCCCACCATCCAAAGATATGCGGGTTAAATGGATTGGCCATGCTAAATTGCCCCTTAGTGTCAGGGGGACTAGCTGGGGTAAATGCATGGGGTAATGGGGATAAGGCTTGGATGCGGTTCTGGTCATTGTAGACTTGATGGGCCAAAATGCACTGCAGATTCTGTGATTCTATGAATGCACACTTTGAAAAGTCTATATCTGCAGTTTCTATTGTCAATAAAGTCAAATTTCTGATGGCAAAGTTACCAACAGAATGCAAGATTGTTAATGTTGTGGGATCTACCTGTGTCTCGAGCTAAATGCAGCGATAATACTGGCATCTATTACAGAGGGGAACATTGACCAGGTGTGCACTGTGTGCATTAAACAGGCCAATCCTAAATGAGCAGATTATCTCCCTATCTTCAGCAAGTGTGATTGGCAGGGTCACCAAGCAGCAGTCCTTCACCAATTTGCCAGTGCTCACTTTGGGTTCCGCCAGGACCACTCAGTGCCAGACCTCACTATCACCCAGGTCCCAAACTTGGACAAAAGAGCTGAGGTCCAGAGATGAGGCAAGAGTGATTTGATTTAACATCAAGACAGTGTGTCGCAGAGCCCCGGAAAAACTAAAGCCAGTGGGAACTGGGAGAAACTCTCAACTAACCAAAGCCATACCTTTTCTTTTTCTCTTTCATGAATGTTGGGCATCATTGCCCATTCATTGCCCATTCATAATTGCCCTTGAGAAGGTGGTGGTGAGCTGCCACGTTAAACCACTGCAGTCCATGTGCTGCAGGTACATCCATAGTGCTATTAGGGAGGGAGTTCCCAGAATTTTGACCCAGTGAAGGAAGGGCTGATATATTTTTAAGTCAGGACGGTGTGAGGCTTGGAGGAGAACTTGCAGGTTAATGGTGTTCTCGTGCACAAAGATGACGGCCAATTATTTGAGCCCCAGGACATCATCACTAGAATTCCTCAGAGGCAGGATCCCAGCCCAGCTGCTTCATAAGTGATCTGAAGTGGGAATATTCCTACGTTCACAGAATTCACTTCCATTTATAATTCTCAGATCATGCCCATATGGAACCAAACATGGATAATAATGAGGCCTGGATTGCTTCGTGGCCACAGTAAGAAGACAACATCAGGTTTAAGTCCAATCAATTTATTTGATAGTAAATGTGATAGAATGCAAATCTTTACACCTAACTTGCTATTCTAATCAGTAATCTTTAAACTGTCTGTGCTGTTATATGCTCTGTCTGAGGTCAGAACTCTCCATTCATCTGACGAAGGGCCAAACCCCGTAAGCTTGTGAGTTTACTATCAAATAAATTGGTTGGACTTAAACCTGGTGTTGTCAGACTTCTTACTATATTTACCCCAGTCCAACGCTGGCATCTCTACATCATGATTGCTTTGTGACCAGTAGAATTCATACCACACAAATGCCAGGCCATCACTAACATGACAAAATTTAATCATCTCTTGTCATTCATGGCACGACCAACACTGAATCCTCCACCACCATCTTCCTGAGGTTTATCATTGAGCAAAACTGAACTGGACCCAGTCATATAAATACAGTGGCTCCAACAGCCAGGTGTAAATTGGGAATTCCGCATGGAGTAACTCACTTCCTGATTTGCCAAAGCCGATCCACCATCTACCAAGGCACAAGTCAGGAATATTCCCTACTTGCCTGGATGGGTGCAGCTCCAGCAGCACTCAAGAGGCTCGACACCATCCAGCCCCACTTGCTTGCTACCCATTCTGCCAACATTCAGTCACCCCACCACCGGTGCACAGGTGGCAGCAATGTGTACCATCTACAAGATGCACTTTAGGCAGCTACGTTGGGATACTGAGTTGGCAAATCATGTTGCAGCTAAATAAAACATTGGTTAGGCTGTCTTTGGAATATTGTGTGCAGTTCTGGTCACTGCATTACCAGAAGGATGTGGAAGCTTTGGAGAGATCGCAAAGAAGGTCTCTAGGATGTTGCCTGGTCTCGAGGCTATGAGGAGAGGTTGAATAAGTTAGGATTGTTTTCATGAGAATGACGGAGGCTGAGGGAAGGCACGAGAAAAATCTACAAAATGATCGGAGGGTAGACTGTTAGAGGTTTTTTCCCCAGGGTGGAAGTGTCAACTACAAGACGACACAGGTTCAAGGTGAGAGGGAGAAAGTTTAAGGGAAATGTGCGGGGGGAGGTTTTCATGCAGAGAGTGATGGGTGCCTAGAATGCACTGCCAGAGGATGTGGTGGAAGTAGATATCTTAGCACCAATTAAGAAACATTTGGATAGGTGGAGGAATCAGGAGAGAATGGAGGGTTATGGACAGAGTAAAGGCAGAAGATTTCTTTTAGTCTCGTTAGGGCATCATGGTCGGTACAATCTTGAAGGGCTGAAGGGCCTGTTCCAGTGCTGTACTTTGTTCTTTGGTTTTTGTTCATATTCCAAACCCACAATCATCTCGAAGGGAAAGAGTAGCAGATAACAGGGAACATCACCATCTGCAAGCTCCCCTAGAAGGCCCTCACCATCCTGACTTGGGAATATATTGCCATTCCTTCCCTGCCATTGGGTCAAAATCCTGGGATCCCTCCCTAACAGCACTGTGGTATGCCCACATCCCAGGGATTGCAACAGTTCAAGAAGGCAACTCACCACCATCTTCTCAAGGGCATTTAGGGATGGGCAATAAATGCTGGCCTGGCCAGCGACACCCACATTCCACAAATGAATAAATCAAAATGTAGATCTAATTAATTACAATAGTGAAAAGTTGACACAGAGTGATGAAATTATAACAAAATCCATCAGGTTTTCCACAAGCAGACGCGGGGGTTGGGTGGGGGGGGGGTGCACAGAACCTGGCAGCTTTTTAGCCAATGGGATTTTTCTGGTCTCACTGCAGTGAATGGGGGGTTTGGCATTACTGCAAACAATGGCTGGAATTCTCCCATCCTGTCTGCCGCTGGACTTTTAGCGGGCTGGTTCCGTCAGCGTGAAACTCCATTGACAATCCAGCAGGAATTTCTAACTTTTAGACCCACGCGGCTGGAGAATTCCACCCAATATTACTGTCAGAGCAAAATTACCATCAGAGCAAAATTAACAATCTTAGCTATTTCATTCTGCTTCTGCATTTCAGCACCTCGTGAGTGTGAGGAGGATGAATTTCACTGCCAGAATGGTTACTGTATCCGCAGCTTGTGGCACTGCGATGGGGACAACGACTGCGGAGACAACAGCGATGAACAGTGCGGTGAGTGCGACTTGTGGTCAATGTGAAGCAGCAACAGGATACGATTTCTGTGCAAGAAGCCTCATTTTAAATCAGAGGAGCTCCTTGTGGAACCTTTGTCTAATTAAAAGGTGATTGCAAACTAAGACCATGAGAACATAAGGCATGGGAGCAGAATTAGGCCATTCAGCCCATCAAGTCTGCTCGTGATATGATTCTTATCCCTATTCTCCTGCCTTCTTCACATAACCCTGATCCCCTTATTGATCAAGAACATATCTATCTCTGTCTTAAAGATACTCAATGATCTGGCCTCCGCAGTCTTCTGTGGCAATGAGTTCCACAGATTCACACCCTCTGGTTGAAGAAATTCCTTTTCATCTCAGTTTTAAAGGAGCATCCCTTCATTCTGGGGTTGTGCCCTCGAGTTCTCTTCTCTCCCACTAGTGGAAATGCCCTCTCCATGTCCACTCTATCCAGGCCTCTCAGCATTCTGTAAGTTTCAATTAAATCCCTCTGCATCCTTCTGAACTCAATCGAGTATAGACCCGGTCATATCCACCACTCCCTGTATGACAAACCCTTCATTCCCTGGATCATTCTTGTGAACCTCCTATGGACCCCCTCCAAGACCAGCACTTCCCTCCTTAAGTATGGGGCCCAAAACTGTTCACAATATTCCAAATGGGGTCTGACCCAGAGCCTTATACAGCCTCAGCAGTGCATTCCTGCTCTTGTATTCTAACCCTATAGCAATGAATGCTAACATTGTATTTGTCGTCCTAACTTCTCTTAACCTCAAGAGAGTTTTGAACCAGGGCTCCCATGTTCCTTTGTGCTTCAGACTTCCAAAGCCTTTCCTGATTTAGAAAATAGTTAACGCCTCTATTCTTCCTACCGAAGTGCATAACCTCGCACTATTCCACATTTATTCCATCTGTCACTTCTTTGCCCATTCTCCGAACCAGTCCAAGTTCTATTGTTCTACTCTGTAGAATAGGCCCCAAATTACTGATGAAGTGTTGAGCCTGATGTGGAGATGTTTGTGTTGGACTGGAGTGTTAACCTCCCCCCCTCCCCACCCCATCCACCCCCCACAAGGAGATGCATTTTATTTTTCTCTGTCTTTTGCTTCTCTATTGTAGACATGAGAAAATGTTCTGACAAAGAGTTTCGCTGTAATGATGGCAGCTGCATTGCGGAGCACTGGTATTGTGATGGAGACACAGATTGTAAAGATGGTTCTGATGAAGAAGGCTGTCGTAAGTATTAATCTGAGATTAAAAAGCGACTGCCTGTAACTGAACTGATTTATTATTGTCGCATGTGTTAACATACAGTGAAAAGTATTGTTTTCTTGTGCGCTATAAATGTACTGTTCATAGAGAAGAAAAGGAGAGACTGTGGAATATAGGGTGAGGAGAAAGGTCAACTTAATATGTGATAGGACCATTCAAAAGTCTGACAACACTAGGGAAGAAGCTGTCCTTGAGTTGGCTGGTACGTGACCTCAGACTTTTGTATCTTTTTCCCAACGGAAGAAGTTGGAAGTGAGAATGCCCAGAATGTGTGGGGTCCTTCATAATGCTGGCAGTGGGAAGTGTGGACAGAGTCAATGGATGGACGGATCTGGCTACATTCACAACCGTTTATAGTTTCTTGCAGTCATGCTCAGAGCAGGAGCCATAGCAAGCTGTGATACATCCAGAAAGAATGCTTTCTATGGTGAGAGTCATATCAGACATGCCAATTCCCTTAGCCTCCTGAGGAAATAGAGGCATTGGTTGTCTTCTTATTTTTATATCCGTTATATCAGTGCTTCGGCTACTTGGTGGTAGCTACACCATGTGGTTAAGTCTGCGGATCACACATTCATTGATCTTGGCAGCTGTCTGGAAACTGGTTGAACAGGAATCGAAGAGAGTTATTTTCAATCCTTAGAGACTACCTGGAAAAATGGTGATGCAGTAGTACTGTCCAATTACTTATTGTTGCCTTAAACTAAATGGCAAAAAACTATAAACTAAAGTGATTTCAATGGCAGAGCATTTCACTTGAAGATCGGGATGTTTGTCAAACAGGCTTCACTTGCTTCATGTGGGATTAGGTGTCATTTTCTGAAACAGGTTTAGTAAGTACGCAGTCAATGGGCAAGAAATCTCACAGTGAGGCATTCATTCCCAAAGGAAAATTCAGTGAGTTGTGGTACAAACGCTCAATATCCTTGTTTTGAAAGTATGAAATTAGAGAAACCAGATCAGAGCACCTTGTATATGTCATAAATTACTCAGGATTTCTCTTATTGTGTAGACTTCCTCTGCTACATATAATAGCTGAAAGTCTAAAGAGATCACGCAATAATTTCTCAAGGAAAGATCATTCTTCACAAGATTCCTCTGTGGGGAGGTGATGTCTAGTGCTAGACAATTAATCCAGAAACACAGCTAATGTCCTGTGGACCTGGGTTCGAATCCCACCACGGCAGCTGGTGGAATTTGAATTCAAGATAAAAAAATAAGATTTACTGATGACCGTGAAACCATTGCCGATTGTTGGAAAAATCCATCTGGTTCACGAATGTACTTTAGAGAAGGAAATCTGCCATCCTTACCCAGTCTGGCCCACATGTGACTTCAGAGCCACAGCAATGTGGTTAAACTTTCAACTGCTCCCTGAAACAATCAAGATAGACACTCGGTCCAAGAATGATTAGGGATGGGCAATAAATGCTGGCCAACCAGCAATGCCCATGTCCCACAAATGAATTTAAAAAATCTGATGAAAGTTTGGTTGGACGTTTACAAAACTGAGCCTTGGAACATTTCTGGCTTTGGTGGTTCACATACTCTTGTGTTGATCCAGTAATTCTCTGGTCTGCTGTGGTCATGTTTAGTTTCTCCCTCCAAGTAGCAAGGAGAAACATTTTTTCTCCTTAACCTCTGAGCTCCCCAGATTTGGGGGAGAGGTGGGGGTTACCCCGAAGAGTGCTAACTGAGGAAGCCCTCTTGGAGATTTACAGGGTAACATTGTCCAGAGATGCGAACATTCATCGGGCAATTGTCCAACACTGTGACGCTGAAAATGTGATTTAAATACCCTCCCCACCCCAGGAGGTCTGTCCTTTCTGA
Source organism: Sphyrna mokarran (assembly GCA_024679065.1). Classification (NCBI taxonomy): domain Eukaryota; kingdom Metazoa; phylum Chordata; class Chondrichthyes; order Carcharhiniformes; family Carcharhinidae; genus Sphyrna; species Sphyrna mokarran. The sequence goes on along the minus strand of JAGIQG010000008.1, from coordinate 118,860,750 downwards.
CAACCCTTCATCCCCACCCTGGGAGAAACAAGCAGGGGGGAAATTTGTCGCTATATATGTATGAAGGTATTTGGTCTAAGGTATATATCGGCATTTGAGCAGTACAGTGGTTAGTACTGCTGCCTCAGCGCTAGGAGCCCAGATTCGATTCCTGGCTTGGATCACTGTCTGTGTGGAGTTTGCAAATTCTCCCCATGTCTGTGTAGATTTCCTCTGGGTGCTCCAGTTTCTCCCACAAAGATGTGCGAGCTAGGTTGGTTGGCCGTGCTAAATTGCCCCTTAGCGCCAGGGGGGTTAGCAGGGTAAATAAGTGAGGTTACGGGGATAGAGCCTGGGTGATCGGTGCAGACTCGATGGACCAAATGGCCTCCTTTTGCACTGTAGAAATCCTATAAGAATAGGTAAGCAGGCAAAATGGCCCATTAAGTTAATTCATTTGGTTCCCTCAAGACAACCTGATACCAAGAATAAAATGATATTTCGACAAAATTAAGCCAGAGCTCCCTCTGCATCCAGAGCAGAATCAGACTCTTATCAATGCTTGTGGCTGTCTGTAAGTAGTTTGAGCTAATGAGGACATCAAAGGAGTCGAAAACTAAGCCCATTTATGTCTTCCAGCTTTCAGCTCAATCAAGCGCTTTGTTGATCTGGGAGATAAAAGCATTGTTCCACAGTCAATGAGCAGTCATGTAACAAATGAGACTAAAACTCTCTTCACATTGATTCGAAACTTAACTATTTCCAACACGCAGCAGAAAATGTGATTTATCTTGAATGAATCTGCAAATCGGAAACCAACTTTGGCAAAAGAAATGTATGAAGGAAAACACTTTTTCATTTTTTTATGGGATATGGGTGTCACTGGCTAGGCTAGCATTCATCGTCTATCCCTACTTGCCCTCGACGATGAGCTGCCTTCTTGAACCGCTGCGGTCGATAAATACAGCGCAAAGAAACTGAATTTAGATGAAAATCGAAATGATTCTTGGCACTTTCTGGACAAATTGTCCCTTCTGTTAGCAGGTGATAGATGTGAGAAGTGTGTTGACTTTACACAACCTGCAATGTTTTCAATCCTGAGGATCTGAATGAAGCTCCTTTACAGGTAGCACATCTGGCTAACCTCTTCGGAAACTTAGAGCATAATACTCCATCTTCTCAGAGTGTTTACAGTTCAGTACAAAATGAAATTACGCCACTGGCTCTATAGTGCTTTATAAACACCCTGAGACCCTGAAGGGCACTTGGTCAATTCCAATCTTTCTTGTCTATTGGTGGGCTTATATTGAGATCTGAACTGTTACAAAACGGGATGGCATGGTGGTTGCCACTGCTGTTTCACAGGACCCAGGTTCGATTCTGGCCTCGCCTCACTGTCTGTGTGGAGTTTGCACATTCTCCCCATCTTTGTGTGGGTTTCCTTCAGGTGCTCCAGTTTCCTCCCACAGTGCAAAAGAGATGCTGGTTAGATACATTGGCTGTGCTAAATTCTCCCTCAAAGTACCAGAACAGGCGCCGGAGTGTGGCAACTAAGGGATTCTCATGGTAACTTCATTACAGTGTTAATGTCAGCCTACTCGTGACTAATAATTAAAGTTAAAACCCTCCTTCCCCTCTCTCACCTATTCCCTCGCACTCGCTCTCTTTTTCTTTATAAAGGAAAAAAATAGCAAAGCACCAAGTTAGTGGCACTCAGCGCTGCAACAGGGTGGAGAATAGAAATAGAGGCAATAAAGGAAGGAAAAACACTGGAAAGAAAAAGAGAAAACAAGGAGAAAAATAAAAGGGAGAAGGAGATGATGGAAGGCAGAGAGAGAATAATATCACTGTTATAAAGGGTGGGCAGTGTGTCATTTAGTGTGGTGTAAACAGTTCATAGAATGAAAGATAAATTAGTGTGCTCCATTAATCCCTGGCCCTATTTCCATAGCAAAGTGGCTCAGAGCTCATTATCACTGTCTGCTCTTCTGACATTAAAACGCAGCGAGATACTCACTGACCCAGCGCACACTCTCCAATTCACATCTCCCAATATAGCTGGCCGGATCATTAACTCTTGTTAATCTTTGAAATACCAGCAGTGGGTGTAAAAGGCTACCAGTGTTTGTTTAGCTTTATACGTGGCTGCTTGTTATTTAACCTGCTGTTCCCCGCTGTACTCCACTTCACCCAGGTGCGTTCCAATCCCACCACACAGTGAGCACAGTGGTGAGCACTTCTGCCTCACGGCGCCAAGGACCTGGGTTCGATTCTGGCCTTGGGTGACTGTGAAGAATTTGCACGTCCTCCCTGTGTCTGCGGGGGTTTCCTCTGGGTGGTGCGGTTTCCTCCCACAGTCCAAAGACGTCCAGGTTAGGTGGATTGGCCAAGCTAAATTGACCCTAGTGTTGTGGGGACTAGCTAGGATAAATACATGAGATCATGGGGATAGGGCCTGGTAGGTATTGTTGTTGGTAGAAACTCGATGGGCTGGATGGCAAATCTGTACCCCCGCTGAAGAAACTTGGCAACTCTGAGCGATTGCAGAACATCAAAGTCCTGGATTTCACTGGGACAAAGTGGGAAGCAGCAGGGCAGAGCGAAGGGGAGTCGGGGAATGGTGGAAAGGCAGATAGAAGGCAACAATTCTTTGCCCATTGTCTCCGCGCCATCGCTGGGATTTTGCTTGTGTATGGAAGGCAGTGGGTGCCCATCCACCCTTAGGAGACAAACTGAGGCCCCAAAGTGATGAATTAGCCCTCACCCACTCATAGAATCACAGAATCATTTTGATTTGATTTGATTTTTTTATTGTCACATGTATTAACATACAATGACAAGTATTGTTTCTTGCGCACTGTACAGACAAAGCATACTGTTCATAGAGAAGGAAACAAGAGAGTGTAGAATGTACAAAGAACAAAGAACAACACAGCACGGGAAACAAGCCCTTCGGCCCAACGAGCCCGCGCCGCCGTCCTAACGTCTTAATGACATATAGAGACCAATATAGGGACAATTTGTTACCCAATCAGCCTAAGAGCACATTTTTGGGATGTGGGAGGAAACCGGAGCACCCGGAGAAAACCCACGCAACCACGGGGAGAACGCGCAAACTCCCGCAGACACAGGCCCAAATCCATGTGTCTGCACAGCAACAGCGATAGTCTTTGAGCTGTCGTGTTGCCCATCTGATGGTCCAGTTTAAGCATACACTAACGAACTCCCCATCACTGCAGCCTGACTGATTGGCCCTGGAGAGCTCGGTGCCGAGCTGCTCTCTGAGGGGTCACCTTAGTGGCTACTGAAGTGGCCAGAACTCCAGGTGGCAGTGTTGGCAATAAACCTGTTTATTGGCTGGGCTGGAACATCCTGTCTCAGAGAAATGAAGATATAACTTTCAGCTCGCAATTAAAATCAGGCCAAATCCTCCAAGGTCAGTTAGTGGGCATCCAGCAGATTAAACATTGGGAAGACTGCGGCATTATCTTCAGTCTCCTCTACAAGCACCATTCCCTCACCACCATCTCCGTCCCTCTCCCCAACAACTGCCTGAGGATGAACAAAGGGCTGTTTGCAAAATCAACGTCATATTTAAGCCAGAGATGAGCTTGCGACCATGTGTCTGCACCCTCACCATTCCACCTCTGGAACACCAGCTGATTCTGTCCCACTGTACCTCATTAGTTGCTGAAATCCTTGCTCCACACTTCTGTTATCCTCTGACTATAACAGCAGCAGCATCACTTCATGGAAACATGCAGCATTGTTTGTTCTCTTCAAAAGTGCATGTGGGGTTTATACTAAAGCCCCAGCAATGGAAGTTGTCTGCACGGGGACCCTGTCCTGTCTGGAACCTCTTTATCACAGAGACTCAACCTCTTTATCACAGAGACTCTGAACCTCTTTATCACAGAGACTCTGAACCTCTTTATCACAGAGATCTTGAACCTCTTTATCACAGAGACTCTGAACCTCTTTAGCACAGACACTCTGAACCTCTTTATCACAGAGACCTGAACCTCTTTATCACAGAGACTCTGAACCTCTTTATCACAGAGACTCTGAACTTCTTTATCACAGAGACCCTGAACCTCTTTATCACAGAGACCCTGAACCTCTTTATCACAGAGACTCTGAACGTCTTTATCACAGAGACCCTGAACCTCTTTATCACAGAGACCCTGAACCTCTTTATCACAGAGACTCTGAACCTCTTTATCACAGAGACTCTGAACGTCTTTATCACAGAGACCCTGAACCTCTTTATCACAGACACTCTGAACCTCTTTATCACAGACACTCTGAACGTCTTTATCACAGAGACCCTGAACCTCTTTATCACAGAGACTCTGAACCTCTTTATCACAGAGACTCTGAACCTCTTTATCACAGAGACCCTGAACCTCTTTAGCACAGAGACCCTGAACCTCTTTATCACAGAGACTCTGAACCTCTTTATCACAGAGACCCTGAACCTTTTTATCACAGAGACTCTGAACCTCTTTAGCACAGACACTCTGAACCTCTTTATCACAGAGATCCTGAAGCTCTTTAGCACAGAGATCCTGAACCTCTTTAGCACAGGGATCCTGTATCTTTTTACATGGGGACCCTAAACCTCTTTACTATGGGGACTCTGGACCTCTTCAGCACAGCAACATTGTCTTGTTCAGAAGGTCTTTAGCACGGGACCCTGTCTTGTCCTGGACCTCTTGAGGAAGCTGCTCCTTGACTATCACAGTTTGGGACCTGCCATTTGACAGATGGGGTGTGTACGAGGAATTTGTTAGTGACCCCAGTTTTTTCCATTCCTTGACCAGATGGTACCCATTGGGTTGATCTTCCTCAGGAAGGGGGCACCGAGGCGGGCAGTGGGTGTGTTGAGCAGGTCACCATGGTGATGGTGGGTAAGTGAGCTGCAGCGGGGCTGATTAGGGATTTTCTCCAGCTGGATGATCGTTGGAAAAGTCGCTGCCTGCTGCTCTGGCTTCTTCTGCTCGACCTTGATGTGCGGGCAGCATTTTCTTTGGACACCACTGTGTTGTGTGTCGGAGAGAGTGAAAAAATCCGCTGCCTCTGAGAAGAACAAATTTCTGCGAGTGGTTCAGCTTCTGTGCAGAGCTTTCAGCAAAGGTTAAACAGCAGTCAGTCGAATTGTCGACACACAGATGAGCGATAGGTTCAAAGCCCTCGTATCAAAGGAGAAAACACCATGCAGGTGGAATGCAGAAGCACCAAGATCTTGGAACAGTTGCAGGTCGATAACTGTTTTCATTAGTGTTGCGTGTTGTGCATTCCTTTTGATACAGCCAGCTGTCAAGTTTAGCAGTCTTTGAGAATGGTGCATAGGGGAGCTTTTTTTTTATATTTCAACTTCAAAGAATTCGAGTTGCACTGTTTCTCCCTTTTGGACATCTGTCAGGCTGTGCTGACAGGAGTTCCCTGGTAATGATAAGCAGTGGGCACAGGGCAGCTGGGTGCAGAATGTAACTTGAACCGTTTGCTCTGAACCGGATCCCTCTGTGTTTTTCTTTCCGCTGGAAACATCTGGAAAACCCCTCCCTTTCTCGGCCAACGGAGGCCGAAGCTACTGTTTGTGAGTTTGTAAGCCTGTTGGTGCAGTTTCTGGGTTGAGGTTTTATTGGTGTTTAATAGACCGCCGGCCTAGGGCAGGGGAGGCTTTGTTCTGATTCATATGACATACCCCGTAAAATATTTGGCACCCGTTGGTAACTGTCAGTAATTGTGGCCTTAAATCGAAACCAACACCCAGAAGTTACTCAAACTTCAAGAACTGCATATTCCTGAAGCCTCTAATCATTGTTAATCGCCATAACATTTATATTTGTAACAAAAGTAGTGTGGGAAAGATTTTAAAAGGGGTTTATTGACCAAGGGCAGAATATCTCACACTCCAAAGATATGCAGATTAGGTGGATTGGTCATGCCACACTGCCCCTTAGTGTCAGGGGCATAATTGGGTAAAATATTTGGGATTAGGGCCTGGATGAGACTGTATAGGGTTAATGGGCTGAATGGCCTCCTTCTGCACTGTTGGGATTCTGTGATTACAGGGGGAGTGAGTTGGGGGCGGTGTAACCAAAATCGGTGAGAAGTCAACCTGCTCCATATCTACCCCAACATGGGGGCATGGAGGGGGCAGGAGGAGATTGAGGCGGGATGGTTGGGGGGGGGATGGTGGTCGGTGCTGGCCCAGAAACATCCAGGAGGCCAATGATTGGGGAACCCGAGAAGCAGCAATGCGAAATTATCACACATGCGCCAATCTCCACCCTGACAAATCGGTGGGCCCCGCACTCAGAACCCAAATAGGCCGCAGATAGCCCCCAAGCCCCAGGTCACCCACTGCGGATTCAGAGTGTCAATATACTGAGCTGGGTGGCCTTCTTGGAAAGTTCCCTTCAGCTTCATTTCCCTCATCTAGCTCGTTTCTGCTTTGTATTTGACATTCTATTTTGGGGCCTCAGGGTACAAACTTCCCATGGGAAAGGTAACTAAGCTCTGTGTAGGGGTCCATTCAATAAAAGTCTTTGGGTTTTGGATATGTTCTGTTCTTGGATGTACAGATAAAGGAAATTCGGCAGTATTACAGCAAAGGAATTACAGACGTTCCAGGATTGATATTGAGATGTATAAATAAAGGTTTCTTTCTCTCAGCTTCTAACCCTGACTGATGGCAAATATAAAACAACACAGGATCAGAGAAGACTTGAGCAGGAGGAGGCCATTTGTCCCTTCGAGCCTGCTTTGCTGTTCATCATAATCATGGCTGATCATCCAACTCAATAGCCTAATCCTGCTTTCTCCCCATAACCTTTGATCCCATTCACCCCAAGTGCTATATCTAGCCGCCTCTTGAGTACATTCAATGTTTTGGCATCAACTACTTCCTGTGGTGATGAATTCCACAGGCTCACCACTCTTTGGGTGAAAAAATGTCTCCTCATCTCCGTCCTAAATGATCTATCCTGAATCGTCAGATTGTGACCCCTGGTTCTGGACTCCCCCACCATCAGGAACATCCTCCCTTTATCTATCCTATTTAGCCCCATTAGAATTTAATAAGTCTCTATGACTGCCCCCATCATTCGCCTGAACTCTAGCGAAAACAATCCTAACCTAATCAATCTCTTCTCGTGCATCAGTTGAAGAAAGAGTCTTATCTCCCACCATCTTTTACAAATGCATCATAGAAATCATTCTTTCTGGTTGTGTCACACCTTGGTATGGGCTCCTGCTCTGCTTAGGACCACAAAGAGCTACAAAAGATCATGAATGTAGCCCAAACCATCTCACAAACCAACCTCCCAACCATTGACTCTGTCTACACTTCCCGCTGCCTCGGGAAAAACAGCCAGCATAATTAAGGACCCCACGCACCCCGGACATTTTCTCATCCATCTTCTTCCGTCAGGGAAAAGATACAAAAGTCTGAGGTCACACACCAATCGACTCAAGAACAGCTTCTTCCCTGCTGCCATCAGAATTTTGAATGGACTTACCTCACGTTAAGTTGACCTTTCTCTACATCCTAGCTGACTGTAACACTACATTCTGCACTCTCTCCTTTCCTTCTCTATGAGCAGTATGTTTTGTCTGTATAGTGTGCAAGAACAAAACTTTTCATTGTTTGCTAATGCATGTGACACTAATAAATCAAATTAAAAAATCTGTTTTGATGCAGGTAAAACCTCAGCGACATTTCAAAAGACTTTTCATTAATTTGGCTAAATGAATGTCCTGTTGACCTAGAGGAATTTTATCACAAGGTGCAGAGTTATTTTATCCCACACCCAGTATTAAGAAGTTTGATCACATTCTGTGCTCTGTTATATCCTCATTAATATAATTTACAATACCTATCATCAGTCTGGCATTTCCAGTTTGACAGAAAGCAAGGTGTATTCTACCTGACAGTGCCTGGGTTGGGAGGGGCGGGGTGGGGGGGGGGGGGGGGGGGGGGGACGATGTGGTGGGCAAATGGATGGGTCTAAATGTATCCTGAAAATCTGAAGTGCCTGAATCTGTTTTGAGTTAAAGTATTGAAGAGATTTCCAGAAGGGTGCATGAAATCCAACTGGAGCGACTGTTTCACGCACTGAGCAGTGTTAAAATAAGACAGTGACTGGAATGTGAACAAACTTGCCAGTTTACAGCTCTTGCAGAAGCACCCACTGTCCGTACAGCGCGGTGGCACAGTGGTTAGCGCTGCTGCCTTGCAGTGCCAGGGATCCTGGTTCAATTCCAGCTTCGGCTGAGTGTCTGTGTGGAGCTTGCACATTCTCCCCGTGTTTTCCATAGAATCCTACAGCGCAGAAGGAAGGCCATTCGGCCCATCAAGACTGCACCGACCACAATCCCACCCAGGCCCTATTCCCATAACTCCCTGTCTTTACCCCACTAGACCCGCTGACACTAAGGGGCAATTTAGCATGGCCAATCCACCTAATCACCCAGCCCACATCTTTGGATTGTGGGAGGAGACCAGAGCACTTGGAGGAAACCTAAGCAGACACTGGGAGAACATGCAAACTTCACACAGACAGTGACCTAAGCCGGGTCCCTGGCGCTGTGAGGCAGCAGTGCTAACCCACTGTGCCACCTGTATTTGCATGGGTTTTTTCCGGTTTTGTCCCACAGACCAAAGATGTGCAGCTTGGGTGGATTGGCCATGCTAAATTGCCCCTTAATTTCCCAAGATGGATAAGTTAGGGGGAATAGTGAGGTAAATATGCATGGTTATGGGGATGGGATGTGTGTGGATAAGATGCCCTGTCAGAGAATCAGTGCAGACTTGATGGGCCGAATAACCTCCTTCTGCACTGTACAGATTCTACGGTCAATTTGTGCCAGCTGAATTTTATGGTATATCACGTCACTAAGCTGAAGAAGTGGTTACTCAGTGGCATGGCTGATATTGCTTCATGTCTGATATCACTCACTAGTTCCTAACCTCAGCAGAATTCCAGTTGCATCCAATTTATTTATTTTCAAATCCTCCATTAAGAATGTAAGGCAAAACTAGCGCTGGTTAACCTTTCGAGAGCCAGTGTGGAAAGAGCATTGCCAGAATGAGGTACTGAAACCAGTCCGGTAATACAGCGAGCACTGTCTCCACATAGTGTCAGCCCTGTGCAGACCTGACTGAGTGTGATCACCAAGGGACGGGGAAATCAGACTGACCAGCGGACTGTCCAAGGCACACATTGTCCTAACCTGGAAATATACGAAGATAGGTTGAGGGAGCTCGGTCTCTTCTCCTTGGAGAGATGAAGATTGAGAGGTGACTTGATAGAGATTTATAAGGTGTTGAAAGGTATAGTTAGGGTAGATTCTCAGAGGCTATTTCCTAGGGCTGAAATGGTCACTACGAGAGGACACAGGTTTAAGGTGCTGGGGGGCAAGTACAGAGGAGATGTTAGGGGTAAGTTTTTCACTCAGAGGGTGGTGAGTGACTGGAATCGGCTGCCATCAGTGGTGGTAGAGGCGAACTCGCTGGGGTCTTTTAAAAGACTTCTGGATGAGTACATGGGATTTAATGGGACTGAGAGTTATAGATAGGCCTGGTAGGTAGGGATATGATCGGCACAACTTGTGGGCGGAAGGGCCTGTTTGTGCTGCAGTGTTCTATGTTTTATATCGCTGTCCCTTCACTGTCGCTGGGTCCAAATCCTATAACTCTCTACCCACATCTCCTGAGATGTGGGTGCCCCTGCATCTCAGGAACTGTAGCGGTTCAAGACGGTAGCTCACCAGCACCTTCTTAGATGCAATTAGAGATGGGCAGTAAAATACTGGGCCTCATCAGTGATGGCCACATCCCTTGAAGAATAAAAAAACATAAAATTCTAGAATGACCAGGTGCAGTAATTTTCCCAAATAATATTGTATCTAACAAAGGCTGTTTTTAATATTGTTTTTTAATGTCCTTCCAGCTGCTGATGTTCCTATTACCAACTGCAGTGTGGAGGAGTTTCAGTGTGCTTATGGCCGTTGCATTCTTGACATTTACCATTGCGACGGAGATGATGATTGTGGAGATTGGTCTGATGAATCAGATTGTGGTGAGTGCCTTTGATCTTATTATCGGGAGATTAAACTCAACTCAGAAGAGCACTGTTGACCTGATGATCAGCAACTTGAGGATACGTGAGACTCCTTCAACTGTGGGACTGTTTACATAATCTAATTTACAATTTACACCTGGCGAGTTCAGTGGGATCGAGTACAGAGTGGATTAGACTGTCAGCCTTGATCTCACCTGGTAAACATTGAGCTGTACGGTTTCCAGGTGCAGCTTATGAGATATTTCTGGATTAATAGCTGTCTGTTTGATGAACCTGTACCTCACCCCCCAGAATGAAAGCAGCATGCTTGCACAGCTCCTGTACTGCAGATTTAAAGCTCCACTTGCTCTGATGCTCAGAGCACTTGACACATCATTGGCTATTTAATTTGACTTGATTTGATTTATTCCTGTCACATGGATTACCATACAGTGAAAATTATTGCTTCTTACGCGCTCTTCAGACAAAGCATACCGTTCGTAGAGAAGGAAATGAGAGAATATAGTGTTACAATCACAGTTCGGGTATAGAAAAAGATCAACTCAGTGCGAGGTAGGTCCATTCAAAGGTCTGAAGGCAGCAGGGAAAGAACTGTTCTTGAGTCAGTTAATACGTGTCCTCAGATTTTTGTATCTTTTTCCCGATGGAAGAAGGTGGAAGAGAGAATGTCTGCAGTGCGTGAGGTCCTTAATTATGCTGGCTGCTTTGCCGAGGCAGCGGGAAGTGTAGACAGAGTCAATGGATGGGAGGCTGGTTTTGTTCCTCTTTGTGACACTCCATTCCTGCATTTTGTCCACAAACAACATGTTACTCAAATGTTGCAAATTGCTCTCTCAGAGTTCTAAGGTTAGAGGCTGGAGAAATGCGCTGTGAGCTATAATTTCAAGTAAAAACAGTTCATGTATCTGTGATGTATCTGGACAGGGGCTGTTTTAATGTTTCTGATGGTAAATAGAACACCACTTCCCTACAAAATGTTACTGCACAAGGAAAATAATTGTAATTTGTACAAGATTCTCCAAAGCACTTCCAAATGACAGTTAACCCTTTCTATTTTGAACAGAAATTTCTGTCAGAACTATTGGATTGCATTATTTTATTTATTAGCGTCACATTGATACTGCAATGAAGTTACTGTGACTAACCCCTACACTGAGATTTTATGACATTACTTGGACGAGGCTTGTAAAATCCCGCCCGAGGCCAATAGAGAATTCTGTTCTGCGAATCGCACCAGCCCCAATACCAGGGCGGGTGAGGCAGTAAAATTCCAGCCCCTAATCGCCACACTCCAATCCCTGTTTGGGTACACTGAGGGAGAATTTACCCAGCCAGTGCACCCTAACCAGACGTCTTTCAGACTGTGGGAAGAAACCAGTGAACCCGGAGAAAACCCACACAGACATGGGGAGAATGTGCAGACTTCACTCAGGCAGTGATCCAGACCCGGAAGCGAACCCTGGTGCTGTGAGGCAACAGAGCTAACCACTGTGTTTATGCTGTAACAATTAAGATAGTCTCTCTGAAATGGTAGGAGTTCACTTTCAAAATGTGCTATTCACAACAGAACCATAATTATTTTTCTTCATAATGCTGTCATTTCCTTTCCCTTCATCCTCTGACATTCTGTCCCTTCATTCCAGTATGTCTGTCCCTCTCTTCATTTGATTTGATTTGATTTATTATTATCACATGTATTAACATACAGTGAAAAGTACTGTTTCTTGCAACCTTTACAGACAAAGCATACTGTTCATAGAGAAGGAAACAAGAGAGTGCAGAATATAGTGTCACAGTCATAGCTAGGGTGTAGAGAAAGATCAACTTAATGCAAGTTAGGTCCATTCAAAAGTTTGACGGCAGCAGGAAAGAAGCTGTTCTTGAGTCGGTTGGTACGTGACCTCACACTTTTGTATCTTTTTCCTGAAGGAATGAGGTGGAAGAGAGAATGTCCGGGATGTGTGGGGTCCTTAATTATGTTGGCTGCTTTTCCGAAGCAGCGGGAAGTGCAGACTGAGATGGGAGGCTGGTTTGTGTGATGAATTGGGCTATATTCACGACCTTGTGTAGTGCCTTGAGGTCTTGGGCAGAGCAGGAGCCCATATCAAGCTGTGATACAACCACAGCTTTGATGAAAGGGTTAAGTAATGGAATCACAGAACATCTCCCCAGTCAACAGCAAGATGCTGCTGACGTTGATTATCCAGCAGTGCCAGTCTGCCAGTGCAGACGGGGGAGACTGTTTCAGAATCTGGAGGTTATTGAAGCAGACAGGAAGGATGTTTGATGGGCAGGTGTTTCTTGATGAAATCTGCTCCCAGAAGAGATTTGAGAAAGATTGTGCCCTGAGCAGTGAGAACCACCCCTTGCCTCAGTACGGCTGCTGGCTATGTTCGAGGAAAAGGCTACAATCCCTTGGATGGAGGATTAATTGGGGCTGATTCTACAGATTGGGCTGTGCTTACTCGGGGTTGGAGTGTTTATCTCTATTCCTGTTCAATCATTGAATAAGCTCTTTTACCAGGTTAATAAATCGCAATTGCCCAGGATTTCCAAGTTTTGAGGATATCCCTTTATCAGAGAATCCCTACCCTGCAGAAGGAGACCATTTGGCTCATTCAGTCTGCACTGACAACAATCTCACCCAGCCCCTCTCCCTCTAACATCACGTATTTACCCTACCTAGTCACCTGATACTAAGGGGCAATTTAGTGTGGCCAATCCACCTAACTCGCACAACTTTCAGACAAGGGGAGGAAACTGGAGCACCCCGGAGGAAATCCATGCAGACATGGGGAGAATGTGCAAACTCCACACAGTCAGCTGTGGCTGGAATTGAAGCGGGGTTCCTGGTGCTGTGAGGTAGTAGTGCTAACCACTGTGCCACCATGCAGGATGAGTGTGTCGCTGGCTGAGCCAGCGTTTACCGCCCATCCTTTACAGCTCAAAATTTCAGAAGATAGTTGGGAGTCACCTACACTGATGTGGATCTGGAGTTACTGTTTTGCAAGTTCCAAGTGCTGGATGAGAAGACATTCAGTTTGTAGAATTTGATAGCAAAGAACTGGTGTATAATTACAGGATAGATAAATATGCATCAACATTTGATTAGTTATCATCTATTTGGGACGTGCATCTATCTGTAGGAGTCAATAAATGGGATAGAAATTGTAAAGGGAGCCCCTTTATTGTGGGGACATGGTCAACATTCATAAAAATAACCACTGGTAGTTAAATGATAGTATTTGGATTTTATAATTCAGTTGGAGATGTGAAAAGTGACAGTTTGTTCTGCTTGGTGTGATTTATATATGACTGAACGCAGTCACTTACTGTTTCCCCCATGATAAGGGTCATAGCGACCTGAAACATTCAGTAGCTGTTTAAAATTGAAGTGTTGAATTAAGTAATTTTGTTGGAGCGATTTCAGTGAGAGACTGTGGTTAGTAATATAATCCTGCAGTCATGTTTTCTAAGCTGCACCGATCACAGGAGCAAGAAGGAAACAAGTAATTCGAAACCCTCCTGCCCAGACATTTTGAGGTAACTATCAACTAATAAAAACTGTCTTCTACATGTGGCCAACAAATGGGAAAAGCAGGTTCCAAATTTTATTACATGTTCCTGTGCAGTATATTCATAGCTCATGAACGTTTGTAAGCTATGATGGCATCTCTCTCTCTCTGAAATGGTGTGCATTCACTTTCAAAGCCTGTTAGGCACACACATGACTATTTTTCCTTCCGGTATATATGATATAATTTTATCTTTGTCACCCCAGGTGGTAATAAGTGTTCCTTCAGAGTGCGGACGTTTTAGTTGGTCCCTAGAGTTTTTTTGTTCATTTAAGTTTAAATGTATTTATTATTGTCACAAACAGACTTAGTGAAGTTACTGTGAAAATCCCCTAGTCGTCACAGTCCAGCGCCTGCTCGGGTACCCTGAGGGAGAATTTAGCATGGCCAATGCATCCTAACTGACATATCTTTCAGACTGTGGGAGGAAACCAGAGCACCCAGAGGAAACCCATGCGGACATGGGGAGAACATGCAGACTCCACATAGCCAGGAATCGAACCTGGGTCCCTGGGGCCATGAGCTGCAGTGTTAACCAATGTGTTCCTTGTAGGACCTGGGCGTCACTGGCTGGGCCAGCATTTATTCCCCATCCCTACTTGCCTTCCATTTCAGAAAGTAGTTGAGCATCAGCCACATTGCCGTGGGTCTGGAGTCACATGTAGACCAGACCAGTGAAAGAGGGGCAGATTTCCTTCCCTCAAGGACATTAGTGAACCAGATGGGTTTTCCCAGCAATCGACAATGGTTTCATGATCATCAGTATATTCTTAATTCCAGATTTTTTATTGAATTCAAATTTCACCATCTACCGTGGTGGGATCCGAACCTGGATTCCCAGAATTTATCCAGGGTCCCTGGATTATTAACCCAGTGACAAATCCACAGCACCACTGCGCCCAATCCCTCCCATAAAACTTCACCCTGCATGCCTTCTGCAAGATGCAGATTCAGATATCAGATATTCTGCTGGGTTTAATGGCTTCACTAAACCCAAGACCATAAAATCCCACCGGTGACAGTGAATGATAAAAGCCTTAGGAATATTGACAGGCAGAGAGATCTGAGTGCAAATGTCCACTGATCACTGAAAGTGGCAACGCAGGTGGATAAGGTAGTCAAGAAAGCATACAGCATGCCTGCCTTCATCGGTCAGAGCATCTGCAGCTGTACAGAACCTTGTTAGGCCTCATTTAGAATATAGTGTTCAGTTCTGGTTTCCACATTACCAGAATGATGTGGGGGTTTTGGAGAGGGTACAGAAAAGATCTAGCAGGATGTTGCCTGGTGTGGAGGGTATTAGCTATGAGGAGAAGTTGGAGAAACTTGGTTTGTTCTCACTGGAACAATGGAGTTGAGGGGAGACCTGATGGAAATTTACAAGACTATGAGTGGCATGGAGAGAGTGGATAGTCAGAAGCTCTTTCCTAGGGTAGAAAAGTCAAGTACCCAGGGACATAGGATTAAGATATGTCGGGAAAGGTTTAGAGGAGATGTGTGAGGCATGTTTTTTACACGGAGGGTGGTGAATATCTGGAATATGCTGCCTGGGGAGGTAGTGGGAGTAGGTATAATGGAAGAAAGCAGTGTCTTTCCCTCTCTCTCTCTCTCTGGAGGTTTTCTGAAAGGTCCAAGTCTGGCAACCCTGCAGGTGCTTTGGTCCACCTTGTTGTCTAACAAGGGGCATACACGTGATGGGTCGTGAGAGGGCTGCTCTTGGATCTTTTTCGAGAGTATCCTAGCGCTTCACGTCGTTAGTGTATGCTTGGCCTGCACCATTTGAAGGGCAACACGACAGCTCAGTGACTATCGCTGTGCTGTGCAGATACATGGATTTGGGCCTGTGTCTGTGGGAGTTTACGCATTCTCCCCGTGCTTGCGTGGGTTTTCTCCGGGTGCTCCGGTTTCCTCCCACATCCCAAAGATGTGCTCTTAGGCTAATTGGGAAAACAAATTCTCCCTAAATTGTCTCAAATTTGGTTTTTAATCCATAGATCTATAAACATAGATAGGGATCATGGGTAGAGGTGGGAACATCGGGGTGGCGGCGCGGGCTCGTTGGGCCGAAGGGCCTGTTTCCCGTGCTGTTTTGTTCTTTGTTCTTTGATAGTGGGATTTAAGGGGCAATTAAATGAACCCGTGATTAGGATGGGAATGGAAGGACACAGATTCTGTATGTGTGTACAGTTTTAGTTGATCAGTGCAGGTTTGGAGAGCTGAACAACCTGTTCCTGTGCTATACTTTTCTTTGTTCTTTGAAACAGCCCTTTCCCTTATCTGCCACTCGCCCGCTCCGATTCCCGTGGAGGTGTGGGGCTGGGCAGTGGAATTCTGCCAATTTCCTCAGGTAAACTCTGGCAGGTATTTTCACGGAGGGTTTGACATGGGAGTGAAAGTTCACTGTCTGGCCATGTGCACCAGACAAGTGGCTGCAAACTCAGATCCCCCCTCAGCGCTGCAGTCACAGAGAAGCAATCGTGTCCCCTCCTGTGGCTCCATTGAATGAATCTGGCCATAACTTCTCTGATGCAGCAAAGTGCTGCTATTTTTAAAAGGGAAACGGACCCTTCCTGTCTTCCGAGGAAAGCACATAGTTTGTTCCCAGTAAAAATTCCCTCTCTGCATCAGATGTTTCACATCCGTCCCACAAGTGATCGACCGGAATGAGATTTGACCGTTGCATATTTCTCGATGTGGAGATGCCGCTGTTGGACTGGGATGGGCACAGTAAGCAGTCTCACAACACCAGGTTAAAATCCAACAGGTTTATTTGGCAGCACAAGCTTTCGGAGCACTGCCCCTTCATCAGGTAAATGCCTAAGGCTCATGCTACCTGTGAGACTTTAATCTGGTGTTGTGAGACTTCTTACTGTGCATATTTTTTAGCAGCAATGTAAGATATAAGTTCAGACAAGAAACTTTTTTGTTAATATTACAGTTTTTAAAAGTAAGCAACAGTATTAAAAAACAGGAAAGGATTAGGATTATCTTATGAGCGGTGATACAACAGTAGCATTTGATTCTGGCCGTCTCTCCTTGATCTTTGTTCTCAAGAGATTTGATCCCCTCAACCGCGTTCCCAGCTTCCAGCCCACTGATCTCCATCCCTCGATATAAATAGAAGCACATCGCACGTTTAGCGATTTCACTCTGTTTTATACTCCAGCTGGAGGCTGCTTTGAGGATTGGCGACGGGAAACATCTTTATTTCAAAGCTGCCTGAAGCATTTCCATGTGCCTCACGGCTTAATTGTTCGCGACTATAATTAAACCGCGGGGGTAATAAATGTGTAGAAGAGGAATGTCACAAGGATAAACGCTGCCAGAGTGATGGAGTCACATTTCACTGTGTAAGATATACTGCAGGATGGTCACATTAGTGAAGGGTTATATCCGCACTGCCTCTCCCAGTCACTAATTCACCCAGTTCCCTGCCCGCCTTCTTTAAGTTTAGTTCATTTTTGAATGCAATGAAGTTACTACGAAAATTCTCTTGTAGCCAAACTCCGGCACCTGTTTGGGTAAACTGAGGGAGAATTTAGTACGGCCAATGCACCTAACAGCACATCTTTCAGACTGTGACAGGGAAGCAGAGAATTTTGAGGAAACCCATGCAGACACTGGGAGAATGTGCAGACTCTGCACAGACCCAAGCTGGGAATCGAACCTGGATCCCTGGTGCTATGAGGCAGCAGTGTGAACCAATCTGCCACCCAATTCTCCTTGCAGCTATGCACATTCTTCCTTTTCAGATAACAATCCAATTTCCTCTTGAATGCCCCAGTTGACCCTGCTTCCAGTACACTCTTGCACAGCGCACTCCACATCCTAACCACTCGCTGTGTGAAAAACGTCTTCTTTTGCCAGTTCTGTGTTCTCTTGATCATTCCACGAGTGGGAACAATTTTTTTTACAATCCTTTCTGCACAGATCTTTCCTGATTGGGAATACCTCTCTCAGATTTCCTCTCTTCTCCATAGAGAACAACCCCAACTTCTTTGATCTATCCGTCTACAGGGTTTTGGTAAATATCCACAGGCTATCCTTACTTGTGTAATCAGCCGTCCTGCCCTCTGTGGGAAATATCAAAAGAATTTGGATGGTGGCATTTCTGGGGTGAAGGGTTTATCTTCTGAGGACAGGTTGGGCCTCTCTCCATTGGGGTTTAGGAGAATGAAAGATGATCTTATTGAACGAATAGTATTCTGACGGGAATTGATATAAAATCCTTAGAAAGTGCAGAAAGAGGCCATTTGGCCCATCAAATCTACACCAACAATAATCCCACCCAGACCCTAACCCCTAACCCCTAACCCCACATATTTACCCTGCTAGCCCTCCTGACAGTAAGGACAATTTAAGCATGGCTAATCTCCCTAACCTGCACATCTTTGGACTAAGGGAGGAAACCGGAGTACCCGGAGGAAACCCATGTAGACACGGGGAGGATGTGTAAACCCCAGAGTGGATGCTAAGAGGATGTTGGAGGAAACACTATAACTAGAAAAATGTTTAAGAATAATGGGTCTCCCATTTCAGATGGAGATCAGGAGGA
Source organism: Sphyrna mokarran (assembly GCA_024679065.1). Classification (NCBI taxonomy): domain Eukaryota; kingdom Metazoa; phylum Chordata; class Chondrichthyes; order Carcharhiniformes; family Carcharhinidae; genus Sphyrna; species Sphyrna mokarran. The sequence continues at coordinate 118,842,550 of JAGIQG010000008.1, read as the reverse complement.
AATAATTTCCCAGAGGGTTGTTATTCAGTGGAATTCCCTTCCCCAGATACAGAGGAGGCTGACTCATTGAATATATTCAAGACGGAGGTCAAGATATTCTTGACTAATGTGAGAGTCAAAGGTATCAGGGTGTATGGGAAAGTAGAGTTGAGGTCACAATCAGATTGGCCGTGATCTTATCAAATGATGGAACGGGCTTGAAGGGCCGAATGGCCTACTCTCCCTCCCAATTTGTAAGTGTCAAATTATATCTCTCATTCCAAAAAGAGGTCACGTTAATGAGAACGTTTGTAGTCTCGGTATTTCTGTGTGGCGCTGGGAATTCGCTGTGCTCCGTTTTCAGCTGTGGTTTATATTGTACATTCTGACATGAACATTCTTCTTCAATAGAGATAGGATATAGAACCATCCAGAAATAAACCTGGAGACTGATGAGATGCAATGGGGACTTTGAGTAAATGATTGTGAGAATGGAAGAGAAATTCTACCTTTGAGAAGCTTTAATTGTGAACTTCCTCACTGGAGAGCAGAGACAGCATGCTTTCGGAACAGCAGTGATACTTAAGCTCAGCCACTGAAATCAGCTCTGAGGAGACTCTCGGAGGAAATGGAAAACAGGATAATTTTTGGAATGCTCCAGCGAGTTACAAACAAGATTGGCACTGGGGACAATCGAGAAAGGGAAATGCCAAGAAGCTGGGTATGTGCCCTGAAGGCTGGAGTGGCACAGTGGCACAATGGTTAGCACATTTTGGCAAATATCCACAGACTACCCTTACTTGTGTAATCAGCCATCCTGCCCTCTGTGGGAAATACCAAAAGAATTTGGATGGTGACATTTCTGGGCTGAAGGGCATATCTTCTGAGAACAGTTTGGACAGGTAGGGCCTCTCTCCATTAAGATTTAGGAGAATGAAAGATGATTTTATTGAGTGAATAGCATTCTGAAGGGACCCAGGTTCAATTCCCAGCTTGAGTCACTGTCTGTGTAGAGTCTGCACGTTCTCCCCATGTCTGCGTGGGTTTCCTCCAGGTGCTCCAGTTTCCTCCCACAGTCTGAAAGACGTGCTTTTTAGATGCATTGGCCATGCTAAATTCTCCCTCACTGCATCCAAACAGGCGCCAGAGTGTGGCGACTCGGGGATTCTCACAGTAACTTAATGTCTACTTGGGACACTAATAAATAAAGTTAAACTTAAACTGTCTATGTAGGTCATTGGCTGGTCTACAGGGCTGGTGGAAATAAGAGAAGTGAGAATATTCACAAGTGGGATCAAAGATTTGATAAGAGCGAGTGAGGTGGTGGAGATTGCTGGGGAGTTTACTGAGATGGAGAGCAGGGATTTGAGCAGATAGAATTTGGACAGCTGGCTGTCTGAGAGAGTCGCCAAGCTCGGGTCTTTGTGGTTACTCAGTGCGTGGACAAGGATTTTGGTGGCAATGTGGTCAGGTAGCAAAGGGCAGTGATTGTAGAGATGGGAGAAGCCGGTTTTACTGATCGACGGGCGGGATTAGAGTCTTCATTCAGATTAAAGAAGATACTGAGATCGTAAACGCATTGCGCAGTCTTCGCTCATAACTCAACGGGTGCTGCAATCATGAGAGACGTCTCACTGGCTTTGGACAGAGCAGGTTTATATTCACAGTATTCAGCCGGAAAAGATTCTGCAAGAAACTAGAAGGAGGACGCCATTCAGCCCTTCAGCCTGCTCCGCCATTCATCTTCATTATCATGACTGATTATCGAATGCCATATCTGAACCCCTCTGGGTGAAGAAATTTCCCCTCACCTCCGTTCTAAAAGATTAACCCATTATCCTCAAGCTCTGACCCTCAAGCTCTGACAAAGGGTCATCGAGACTCAAAATGTTGGCCCTATTCTCTCCCCACAGGTGCTGTCAGACCTGCTGAGATTTTCCAGCATTTCCTGTTTTTGTGACCTCTAGACCCAGACTGTCCCACCATGGGGAACATTCTTTCTGAATCTACCCTGTCTAATCCTGTTAGAAATTTTTATAAGTTTCTCTGAAATCCCCTCTCACTCTTCTGATCTCCAGTGAATATAATCCTAACCAATTTAATCTCTCCTCATACGATAGACCTGCCATCCCAGAAATAAAGCTGATAAACATTCACTGTACTCCCTCTATAGCAAGGAGATCCTTCCCCAGATAAGGCACCAAAACTGCACACAATGCTTAATTTCAGCTGGCAATCTGACAGAACAGAGAGAATCATGGAATTGAAGATGTAGATAGAGATTAAACTGTTTTTTGCCCAAATAGCATTAACTCTCTGATTTACTTCTGAAGGTTGGTGCTGTTTCTGGGTAATCCCTCCGTAATGCATGCTGTAAATGAGGTTAGTGGTGGATCTCGGGAACACAGGGGAGGTTTTGTTTACTTGCTTTTTTCCTTCAGAAACCACCTTTTTCCTTCAGGGAATAGTGCAGAGGTTTTGGAAGGATTATCATTACTGCGTCATGAACAATCTTGTGGCCAACAAGGCCTGCAATGGCACTACGGCACAGTGGTTAGCACCGGTGTCTCCTAGTGCCAGGGAGCTGGGTTCAATTCCTGGCTTGGGTCACTGTCTGTGCGGAACCTGCACGTTCTCCCCGTGTCTGAGAGGGTTTCCTCCCACAGTCTGAAAGACATGCTGGTTAGATGCCACTGGCCGTGCTAAATTCTCCCTCAGGTGCCGGAGTGTGGCGACTAGGGGATTTTCACAGTAGCTTCATTGCAGTGTTAATGTAAGCCTACTCGTGACACTAATAAATAAACTTCCACAATCTAGAGAATTTCAGAAGTGGTTAATTAGACTTTGTTCGAATGCCTGGGTGGAAAGGATTTTTAATATCAGCCTTTGTTTAGTCACGACCTTTTGTGAGTTGGTGTGTTTGAGATGTATACCGTGCAGTAAGTCGAAATGGAGCAACAACATTAGTTTGTGAAATTGAACCCATTTCGATTGTAGAAGGTGGCTCGCTGGGAACCTCTAGTGGGCGAGTCACAGAAAGGCAGCTGCATGTACCAGCAAGGGACTCCCACATCATCAAATATTTCCCAGCACTTAAAATTACAACAGGACACTTCTGACTTTTTGCATTTAACAGTTTATCACGTTTTAGTTTCCCCGAAAAGCTTCATAAAACTATTCCCTGTTATTGTTTCTGGGGGGGATTCCAATAAAAATTCCCCCACCGTGTTGGTCGTTTGTAAATATCCAGCCTCGCTAGCCCTGAAACTGGAAAAACCCGCCCGAGGTCAATGGACCTTTCCATTGTCTGCCCCCTGCTCGCCCCGATTCCCATGGTGGGCGGGACGGTAAAATTCACCCCAGTGAGTTTGTGGGCAGCACGGCAGAACAGTGATTAGCACTACCGCCTCACAGTGCCAGGGACCTGGGTTCAATTCCCGGCCTCGCATTGTATCTGTGTGTGTGTATGTGTGTGTGTCAATAAGTGTGTACTGTGTGTATGTGTGGTGTGTCTATGAGTGTATGTATATGCGTGTGTGTCTGAGGTGAGTGTGTCTGTGTGGAGTCTGCACATTCTCCCAGTGTCTGCGTGGGTTTGCTCCAGATCCTCCGGTTTCCCCCCACAGTCCAAAAGATGTGCGCGTTAGGTGGATTGGCCATGCTAAATTGCCCGATAGTGTCAAGGGGACCAGCTAGGGTAAATGCATGAGGTTACGGGGATGGTGCCTGGGTGAGATTATTGGTGCAGGCTCGATGGGCCAAATGGCCTCCTTCTGCACAGTAGGGATTCTAAAACGGAAGCTCCCACCGTTATCCATGCACTAATTTAATTTTCCTCTGCAGCATCCCATCACCCGTGTCGCTCGGGTGAGTTTCTGTGTAACAGTGGGCTTTGTATCAACGCTGGCTGGAGATGCGATGGAGATTTTGATTGTGATGACCAATCTGATGAGAAGAATTGCAGTGAGTTTCTTTTTATCTTAAACCACATTCCTCAAACAAAAAAGCACAAACATTGTGGGAAACAATTGGCTTCAAACATCCCAGTTTCAATGACTGGGTCATCAGAGGAAAGATATAAAAAATATTCTGTTTTATCCTTATCCAGCTGCCTCACAATGCACCAGCGACCAGTTCCGCTGCAAATCAGGCCGCTGTGTCCGGTTGTCGTGGCGATGTGACGGAGAGGATGATTGTTCTGATAACAGTGATGAAGATGACTGCGAGAAAGCAGGTGACAGCAGTTAAATATCATTGCTGTTCGATATAGAACCACACAGAGCAGGAAGAGGCCATTCTGCCCATCGAGCCTGCACCAACTCTCTTATCCAGGTTCTCCTCTTCACCCTATCCCCTCACACATTCACCATGGCCAATCCACCCAACCTGCACATCTTTGGACTGTGGGAACAAAACTGGAGCACCCGGAGGAAACCCACACAGACACGGGGAGAACATACACATACATATACATACACACACACAGCACACATACAGGCACACACATACACACACACACAGCTATACACACATACGTATATGTACAGCACACATACAGACACGTGCACACAGCACACACACATACAAACACACACACACACACATGCATAGATACACACACTCACAAACACGTAAGTGTCAGCACACACACATTCACACACACTCACGCACAGCAAATACTCACACTCACACCAGACAGACACACACACACCACACACACACACACACAGCACATGTTCACACACTCACACCAGACACACACACCACACACACGTGCATACAGACACACACATGCAAACACACAGACATGCACACACACGGTGCAATCATGATTGTAATTCATATAAGTAAGATCTGCGATAGTCCCATTATTTCATATGAACCTGGTTGTTTTAATACATCAGTATTATCATTTTACCAATCTATGACAGCATCAGACTTTGGCAGCACAGATTTGGGGCAAGTGATGTGGATAATTTTTGATTCTTTCATGGGATGTGGATATCGCTGGGCAGGGCCAGTATTTGTTGTCCATCCCTAATTGCCCTGGAACTGAACATTTATTTCAGAGGGCATTAGAGAGTCAACCACATTGCTGTGAATCTGGAGTCACACGTAGGCCAGACCGGATAAGGACAGCAGATTTAAATTGTTTTTAATAACAATTGATGATAGTTGTCATGGTCACTGTTACTGAAACTAGCTTTCAGTTCCAGATTTATTGAATTTAAATTTCATCCCATGCCACACTGGGATTTGAACCATGTTCTCAGAGCATCAGCATGGGCCTCTGAATTGCGAGTCCAGTGACCTTACCACTACACTGTCCATCTCCCGATTCCAAGGAAAGAAAATGATGCCCGGTGTTTCCTGATTTTCTATTGGGCAGCAGGGTTGGATAATCCTCTCTGTCCATTTTCCTGATTCAGGCAGGCTGCTCCAGAGATGTTAACTCTCCTTTTGCTCTCTAACAGAACAGCCTCACTGTGCTCCGGATCAGTTCACGTGTGGTACTGGGCGATGCATTGGGCAACGGAAAGTCTGCAATGGCGCCAAGGATTGCCAAGACGGCAGCGACGAAATCCCACATCAGAACTGCCGTGAGTTGCCAGAAGCGTGCATGACGTATTTTGTGAAATTAATTTTTGCTTGGAGCCAGTGGCTGGGATTTTCCATGGGATTCATTGTGGGGGAATCAGCAGAAGTCCGTTGGCTTTTGGGAAGGCCGGATGATCCAGGCAATGGGCGATGTCAGAAAATCCCGTCGGATTTTCTGATCTTCCAAAGCGCCAACTCTCATTATCCAATATATTTATGGCAGGATTCTGCTATCAGCGGGCACACTCCTCATCACCACATCCCACCCCCCACACAACTGGCATTGTGACCCTCACCCCTACCCTGCTCCTCGCCAGGGCTCCCTGTGGTAATAGTGGGGCTGAGGAGCTGCTGGTCCTCTGATTGGCTGGTAACCCATGCAGGCCAGGTCATCTTGCCATTTTGTTCAAATGTGACCGGTGACAACTTTGTATTGGATGCAATCTGACCAATGGGAATAAGATCTAAGGGTCAGCTGACCCAGCAAACCAATTACAGAGTGAGGTAATAGTCAGCTGACCAGCTGGTTCACTACAAATAAGGAACTATTTAGAATTATGGGGCGGAGGCGCGGGGGCGGGGCGAGCGGGCAGGGGCGGGGGCGGGGCAGGGGCGGGGGCAGGGGCGGGGGGCGGGGGGGGGGGGGGCGTTGAGAGGCCCAGGAGGAGGCCACAAGTTTGGAGTAATGAAGTTTCTTTATTAAACCCTTTCTTTGATTTATAAGTTGGATTAAGTGTTGTTGTATTTTGTAGAGTTCCTTCCGAAACAATATGCTTGAGGGTGGGGAGGGAGGGTGAGTGGAGGGGTTGGTGGGAGGATGGGGTGGGTGTGTTTGCAAGTTTGAAGGTGGTCGGAGTTTGCCCGTTTCCAGTGTTCTGGCTGCCGGTCACCATCCGTGTCGAATCCCGGCCAGTTGGGTAGACCAGGGCTAACGGGTTATCCACGGCAGTTGCGATGTGTAAGAACTCATTTTGTGCTTTGGAAATCAGGTGAACTCTCTGAAGAGGAGAGCTGCAATGTGAATAACGGTGGATGTGCGCACAAGTGCCAACAGGTCCGTGGCATTGTGCAGTGTACCTGCCACACAGGCTATCGACTAACACAGAATGGAAAACTGTGCCAAGGTAAGCCCCAAAAACAGTTGCTTCTTCGTTTAAAGCGTGTCCTGGATCCTGCTGAGTTCCCTCAGCAGCCAGCCACCCCCCTCTTTTTAAAGATTCAATTTGATTTATTATTGTCACATGTATTAGTATACAGTGAAAAATATTGTTTCTTGCATGCTATACAGACAAAGCATACCATTCATAGAGAAGGAAAGGAGAGAGTGCAGAATGTAGTGTTACAGTCATAGCTAGGATATAGATCAACTTAATGTGAGATGGGTCCATTCAAAAGTCTGACAGCAGCAGAGAAGAAGCTGTTCTTGAGTCGGTTGGTACGTGACCTGAGACTTTAGTATCTTTTTCCCAATGTAAGAAGTTGGGAGAGGTGTGGGGTCCTTAATTGTGCTGGCTGCTTTGCCAAGGCAGCAGGAACTATTGACAATATCAATGGATGTGAGGCTAGTTTGCATGATGGATTGGGCTATATTCATGACCTTTTATAGTTCCTTGTGGTCTTGGGCAGAGCAGGAGCCATACCAAGCTGTGATACAACCAGAAAGAATGCTTTCTATGGTGCATCTGTAAAATTTGTTGAGAGTCATCACTGACACACCAAATTTCCTTAGTCTTCTGAGAAAATAGAAGCGTTGGTGGGGCTTTCTTAACTATAGTGTCGGCATGGGGGAACCAGGAGAGATTGTTGGTGATCTGGGCACTTAAAAACTCTCGACCATTTCTGTTGATGTAAATCCTGCTGTAGGGTCTCTGTGGAAGAGTGAGAGGGAGCAGGGAGACCAAATTGTCCATCATTAATGGGGTTGATTGGGCAATGTGAAATTAAAGGAAGATACAGAAATACTGAGTGTCCAGGATCCAAGGACACCTGACCACAACAACTCCAGTTATTCCCTAGTAAACTTCTCAGCAAAGATTTCCCAGTAAGATTCACTTGCTCTGGTTTAGAATTCACATTGCAACTTTGATTAATGGCAAGTTAATTGTGGTGTTCTGAAAAAGTGTTGTCGCTTCACAAGGTGACAGCCAGCTTATCAAGAAAACATTTCGTTTTTGTATCAGCATTCAGTTAAAGAAGGAACTTTTTTTTTCACTGTTTACCTGGTTCTAACCATTCAGATCCCTATAGTTTAAGTTTCATATTTATTTATTAGTTTCACAACTAGGCTTACATTAACAATGCAATGAAATTACTGTGAAAATCCCCTAGTCGCCACACTCCAAAGCCTGTTCAGGTACACTAAGGGAGAATTTAGCACAGCCAATGCACCTAACCAACATGTCTTTTGGACTGTGGGAGGAAGTCGAAGTATTCAGAGGAAACCCACACGGACATGAGGAGAACATGCGGACTCTGCACAGACAGTGACCCAAGCCAGGAACTGAACCCAGGTCCCTGGCACTATGAGGCAGCATTGCTCACCACTGTGCTGCTATCTGAATGATAGCGGTGAGGATCAGGACTTCCAAGTGTATTTTTTGGAACTGCTGTTGTCTCCCACAGTGGGTTGTTGCAGTTACATTTCCAGAATGAAATGATATCAGCTTAAAAAGCAGACAGGTCAAAGGCGCCATAATACCTCAAAAATCTACAGAATGGAGTGACTGACCCTTCGTTCAGGCAGATAGGAATGGGGCGGGAGCAGGTGGACAAGCAGTGCCATGGATGTGCTAACATTGAGAAAATAAAACTCAAGCCTGCAGACTCTCATTCTCCTCCACTCATTTCTACCTTTTTGTCGATTTTTTTATCGCAAATAAAGTGAGCCAATCGTTGGTAAACCTGCAAGTTGAGTTCTGGCCTCTTCACGTCCCGCTTCACTTTCTGTGTAATTTCTCGTCTTCATGTGTTTTTTTCAGTTGCCAGCCTGTACTCGGGTAACTATCTAACTCCCCGTTGAATCCCTGGATTGAAGCTGCTGCCAGCACTTTTCCAGGCAGTGCAGCAGGATTGTTACGTGATAAAAGGAGGCCATTTGGCCACTGTCTCCGCACCCACCCTCCAAGTGAGCATCATGGCTGAATGCTGATCCCTTGCCTTTTCCCAGTACCTCTTGCACATTGTTTCTCCGGAAATGTGCCAGGCTTAATGAAGATTGGTTCACCATTCCTAGTTTCCTGGATTGTTCTGGAGATACCAATGATTCTGGGCTTTTTTCCCAGTTGGGTTTGGTCCGTGATGCAGTAAGATCTGGCTGGCTTCAATAAAATGCTTTACCCTCTACGTGAAATGAAATTGTGCAACTTCAACCCGGTGCCAATTGGTTTGGCCCCACAACATAAGACTGCCTCAAATGGGCAACCTTGGCACCTGATTTGACCCATAGCTAAAGGTGGTTTGAATAGAATTCAATGTGGTGCCAGTTGTTGCTGTTTTGGGATTGTGGCAAAGGACATTGTTTGGACAGAGTAGAGGGAGTTTAGCTCTCGATGTAGCCTGAGTATGGAACAAAATGCTAATGGGCTTGATTTTTATGAATATTTCTTGACAAGAATACATGGGACGTAGGCTTTATAGAACGTTATAAATGCAGAAGGAAGCCAATTGGCCCATCGAGTCTGCACCAACAACAATCCCACCCAGACCATATCCCAGTAACCCCAGATATTCCTCCCATAACCCCACAAATCCCACTAACCTATGCATCCCGGGACACTGAAGGGCAACTTAGCGTGACACCTAACCTGCACATCTTTGGATTGTGGGAGGAAACTGGAGCACCTGGAGGAAATCCACGGGGAGAATGTGCGTACTCTGCACAGTGACCCAAACCAGGAATTGAACCCAGGTCTCTGGGGGCTGCGAAGCAGCAGTGCAAACCACCATTTTTAAATGGTATCACCCAACATCGAGAGTGTTATTTGATGATGTAAGTATCACAGAGGTACATTACCAGTATTGTGTTAACTGCTGTGCTGACTCCAACAGATATTGACGAGTGTGCTGAGGATGGATACTGTAGTCAAGGCTGTACCAACTTAGAGGGAGGATTCCAGTGCTGGTGTGTCCAGGGCTATGAACTGCGGCCTGACAAGCGAGGCTGTAAAGCACTCGGTGAGTACTCTTTCTGAATCATTTCTTATAGAATTCCTTCAAAAGTTGCCATATCTAACCAGAGAGAAACAAACCTTTTATATTCTTGATTCTCCTAATTCTAGCACAGCTTCATGTTCCTCATTTATATAGAGCGCTTTCTTTGGAACAGTTTGCTGTGGTAAACTTTCATGCAAGTTTTTATTTATTCTGACACGGGATATGGACATTGCTGGCAAGGCCAGCATTTGTTGACCATCCCAGATGTCCTTGAACTGAATGGTTGCTAGGCCATTTCAGAGAATAATCAAGAGCCAACCACATTGCCATGGGTTTGGAGTCACATGTAGGCCACAGTAAAAAGTCTCACAACGCCTGCTAAAAGGGCAGCGTTCCAAAAGCTCATGATTCCAAATAAACCAGTTGGACTTTAACCTGGTGTTGTGAGACTACATACTGGGCCCACCCCAGTCCAACGCCAGCTTTTCCACGTGACATATAGGCCAGACCAGGTAAGTATGGCAGATTTCCTTTTTTCCACAGCCCAGAGATGTGCAGGTTAGGTTGATTGGCCTTGCCAAATTGTCCCTTAGATTCAGGGTAGGGCCTGTGTGGGACTGTTGCTGGTGCAGACTTGATAGGCCTTCTTCTGCACTGTCAGGATTCTATGATCCTGTGATTCGAGAGGATATTAGTGAGCCACATGGGTTTTTACAACAATCAATGATGGTCATCATTACTGAGACTTTCCCAATTCCCAAACTTTATTCTGATCTATTAATTGAATTTCAATATTTCCAGCTACTGTGGTAGGATTTGAACCCGTGTCCTCAGAATCTGGGCCTCTGTTATACCAGTGTTATTACCACTATGTCACCATCATGTCATGGTTGCGATTATTCCCATCTACCTGGGTGCAAGGTGGGATTGATTCAAGCCACTTTGTCCACATTCATGTCTGCAAAGCTTCACAACGTTGCAATAGGGACTTTCAGAAGCCAATTCTTTCACGGTTTGCGAGTGATTAAATCTCAGAGGGCTCTTGAAATCCTGTTGACTGAAGTGCATCTGTTTGTGTACTTTTTATTTCTTAAGGACCAGAACCAGTTCTGCTGTTTGCAAACCGCATTGATATTCGCCAGGTTCTTCCCCGCCGATCGGAGTACACACTCCTACTCAACAATCTGGAGAACGCGATTGCCCTGGATTTCCACCACAGCAAGGAGCTGGTCTTCTGGTCTGATGTGACCCTAGACCGCATCATGAAAGCAAACCTGAACGGGAGTAACGTGGAGGAAGTTGTGTCAACAGGTCTCGAGAGTCCAGGTATGGATCAGTTCAACACGGTGAACATTTAAAAATATCATCACTTAACACAAGTGGAGAAGAGAGTAAAGCAGACATACGGCATACTTGTCTTCATTGGTCAGCACATTGAGTATAAAAATTGGCAGGTCTTGCTGCAGCTGTACAGAACCTTTAGTTAGGCCTCATTTGGACTATTGTGTACAATTCTGGTCACCACACTACCAGATGAATGTGGATGATTTAGAGATGGGGCAGAAGAGGTTTACCAGGATGGTGCCTTGTTGGGAGGGAATTAGCTGTGAGGAGAGATTGGATAAACTTGTTTTTTTCTCACTGGAATGACAGAGGTTGAGACCTGATAGATGTTTACAAGATCATGAGAGGCATGGACAGAGTCAGATGTTTTTTCTGAGGAAAGTCTAGTACTATGGGACAGAAATTTAAGGTGTGTGGGGAAAAGTTTAAAGGAGATATACGAGGCAAGCTTTTTTACACAGAGGGTGGTGGGTGCCTGGAACGTGTTGTCCAGGGAGGTGTGGGAACAGGTACGATAGTGACTATCTAACTGAATACATGAATACAATATAAAAGGAAGGATTCCGTAAGTGCATATAGTTTTAGTTTAGACAGGGATCCTGGTCAGTGCAGGCTTGGAGGGCTGAAGGGATCTTCCTGTGCTGTTCTTGGGTTTTTTTTGTTAATATATCAGGCTGAGTAGAAACTTGTTCTGTGTGGCGATATCAAACAATTGCAAATGAGCTGTTGTCCTTCGATGTGTGAACATCACTGTCCATATTTTGCACAGATTTAAAATTCTCATTTGCAAACTTAATATAATCTTTCCTCCAGAGGTGGGACAGCATTCTCCATCCGTACAAATCCCAAGACCTGAAATTCCTACCCGAGCTCAACACATCTTTAACTGGTCCACCAAATTTTCTGTCTTGCCTGCTGCGATTCCCACAGAGGGTGAGACGGGGGAATGATGAGGTCTGGGCACTGCAGCATTCCAATGGGTGGTGAGGTGCCTGGATTCCTTACCCACTGCTGGCCCCATCGCTCATGGCTTTGAGCAGCCCAGTGTACACAACAATACCCTTGGATCTTATCCATGTAGAATAAACAGCAGCAAACCCCTCCTCCCTTCTGGCAAATTTGATCTTTGACCTTGATGTCTTTAGACATTCAGCCAGGGAATTTTCAGCTTTTCAGGAGATTCACAGTCTAAAACACAGCAGTGAGAAGGATGGGAATTAGTTTTAATCGATAGCGTGAATCAAACGATAACGAATTCGCAGGCGAGACAATATTCTTTTGCCTTGATGCCAAATAAGTGTAATTGCTTGATGGTACAGAACTTGAATGTTTCTGAAATGAGATGCGCTTTGTCAAAGTTTTTCATCTCCTACTCATCAGAACGAATGCCAAGTATCAAACAATCACAACAATTTATGCAAAAGGTTCTGTGCAAACAAAAGGAATGCGTTCAAGCCTTGCATCTTCTTGAATTATCCAGGAGCTTAGGGAGCCAACTGGCGAGCCCCTTGCTTTTTCTGGCCAATCAGAGTCAACTCGCCAACCACTCAGCTTCCTTTCTCCTGTCAATTGTTGTGATTGTTTGACATTTGACATTCCTGTGTTTGTCCTGAGGAATGCAAAGTGAATCTTGTAGTTCATTTTTGGTTGCAATGACACTTTAGTCAGCTTCTTGTGCTGAGGATGACATTCAGCACAAATACTTTGTGGTTGATGATATTTTTCAGAGACAGTAATTGTGAACCCTAAGTTCAAGGAGGGAAGATTGAATTTCCCCCCCATACTCCCCTCCCACAGGTCTACACCTTCCTCCCCAATGTCTTCAGTTTTTATCAAAAATCAAACACCACATTGGTGTCAGTTATGTAGCCCAGAGGAGAGAGAGTGTTGAGAATATGTTGAAACAATGAATCAGTGTAGTTATTAATCATAACAGTGGTTCCCTGAACTGATAGTGAACTGTAATATTGTGAAAGGATATTGCTTACCTGGTGATGGCTGGAATTGGAAAACCATAAGAACATAATAAGAACATAAGAAATAGGAGCAGGAGTAGGCCACACAGTCTCTCGAGCCTGCCCTGCCATTCAATAAGATCATGGCTGATCTGTAGTGGTTCAGTACCACTTTCCCGCTTTCTCTCCATAACCCTTAATTCCCTTGTCAATTAACCAATCACCCCACACTGAGATTCTCCGCTGAAATTTTAACAAATATAAGAGCTTTATCTGGTGCATAGCAACCAGTGATTGTGCAACCAGCATATCTTGGATTGGACCTGCTTCTTGTTCCTAGAGATCATTCCTGGGATCATTTTCTACAACTTCCAAGAACCTGCAACTGAGATTCGCTCAGTTCAAACTCAACCTTTCTGTTAACTCAAAGTTGCATCTCTCCCTTGGCCACCTCCTTTATACCCTGCCCCTTGCACCCTGCCTCCTTGCACCCCACCCCCTCGCATCCTGTGCCCCCTCACACTCTGTACCTCCTTGCACCCCGCCCCCCATACCTTGCCTCCTCACACACTGCTTTCTTGCACCATTCCCCATCGCCGCATCCCTCAATCCACTACCTCCATATTTTGAACCTCTGCACTAGACTTTTAAAGTTAAAATTTATTTATTAGCCACAAGTAAGGCTTACATTAGCACTGCAATGAAGTTACTATGAAATTCCCCTGATTGCCACACTCCGGCGCCTGTTCAGTCAATGCATCTAACTAGCATGTCTTTCAAACTGTGGGAGGAAACCAGAGCACCCAGAGGAAATTCACACAGACACGGGAAGAAATGCAAACTCCACACAGAGATTGACCCAAGCTGGGAATGGAACCCAAGTCCCTAGCACTGTGACGCAGCAATGCTAACCACTGTGCTGCCTTGCCACCCAGCCTAGACTAGAGATAATCAAATGGAAGGGCAAGAAATGCAAAGTGTTATTGTGTCCAAGCTGAAACAGGACACAGGGTTTTTCTTTATAGAGGGAGTTTGTTGACTCGTTCAGCCTCACCGCTCTCCTGTTACTCAACCCAGTGTCCCAGCCATCTCCTCAAAGACCCACCACCTGTTTCTCTTAGCCACAATGATGTAATGGACATGAACTAATTTTAACAATATAACTGACATTGACATGATCAACTCGATACTGCTCCCCTCTCTGAACAGAGGCACACAGTGACTGCAAAACTCGCTGAATTACAGATACCAAAGCTGAACTTTCTCCAGCTACACATACATCACTAACGCACGGGACTTTGGTCCCTCGCGTTCCTCCTGTGCATTCGGAAATGTGTACTGTCTTATTAATACCCGAGCTGTTTGAAAACGCCTCGGATTTAAGTTCCCTCCAGAGCCCAGAACATTTGGTGTGGTTGGAATTTGATTAAAATCGATTGAAATCTTTGGCCAGCGGGGTCCAGGGAAAGGGTGTAGTTTGCTGAAAACCAGTCATTTTCTAATTTCTAAATTTGTCTGCATTATTTTGGTTTTGTTGACATTTCTGACTTAAGCCAGCAAAGACATTTATAGATAATTCTGAACTGCATTGTTTCTGATCTATATCTATCCAGTATTTTGGCGAATTAAGATGTTTATTTTCACTGGCGTCTGGTGAGGAAGTGACAGCAAGCTAATTATAAAATGGTTGAAACCACGGAGAGGACGGAAGGTTTCATATTCTGTCAATTATTTTCTTCTGGTTTTTATAGCAGTGTGAGTCACTCTGATGTGAGTCAAGGAAATGTTTCTGCTGTATTTCGTACACACGTGTGAGTGAGTACAGAGAGAGATTTAGGTACCGCTTTGCGATTCTTGAGTAACAGGAATGGGGGGGATGCTGACAGCAGCTCATGTGATGCATCCCAAAAAACTTTGGGCAGCGTCGTGGTTAGCACGGCTGCCTCACAGCGCCAGGGACCCGGGTTCGATTCCCAGCTCGGGTCACTGTCTGTGTGGAGTCTGCGTGTTCTCCCCATGTCTGTGTGGGTTTCCTTCAGTTTCTTCTGAAAGACGTGCTGGTCAAGTGTAATGACCCACATAGGCGAGGAGGGGAATTTCACAGTAACTTCATTGCAGTGTTAATATAAGCCTTACTTCTGACTAATAAATAAACCTTTTTAAAAAAAAACTTCATCTCTTGTCAGGTGGACTGGCCATCGATTGGATCCATAACAAGTTATACTGGACAGATTCCGGGACATCTCGTATCGAAGTCTCAAATCTTGACGGAACGCAGAGAAAAGTACTTCTCTGGCAAAACCTGGAGAAGCCCCGAGCCATCGCGTTACATCCAATGGAAGGGTAAGGGCAGCCAAAGGGATTGGTTTCTGCAGGAATCTTATTTCGGTCACCTGCATTGTTAACAACTGATGCCATCTGTTTCAGCTTGACGGCTAATCCATCTCGAGTAAAATGACATTTGCTTTCCAATCGCAGCGCCCAGCAGCAGATTCCAACCACAGAATTGACTCTCATCTGTAGCACTTATTTCTGATGATTCAGAGTTTTTTTTATCCTGGCGTGCCTCAATCCCAGAGGTCATTTTGACACGGTAAATCCTGTCACTGGAAGCTGAATCAAAGGCTATGCATCATACACGGTCAATTAAACTCACTCTTCGCTGTCATATTAATTGTCCAGTGTCTGAAAACTCCAGGTGAACCCTACAAACGGGTCTGAGCGATGGGATGCTGCTTATCTTCATCTAATAATGCACTTGGCTCAAAATAGAGTCCGAACTCTTTTTAATTTTAATTTGTTCTCCCAACTTGGCAGATTTTTTTTTAAAACTTTTTTTTGCCATCCTGCTGTTGCTGCTTCAGCTGTTCTCTTTATTGGCTCTTAAAATGTGGGCTTTCTATTTTTAAACAGCTCCTCACATTGTGGTTTCTTTCTCCGAGATTGGTTTAGAATGCAGCCTGGCCCAGTTTGTGGGAGTTATTCTGACGCCGTGTTTCTCATTTAATCCCAGTCCAGTTTATTGACAGATGCGTCACTCCAGCCGTCCTCACGCTTTCACAAGCTGGACCGTGACTGCCCCAGAAATGCCGTTCTCCGCTTTCTGCAACCTCCCACAAAGTCCGATTGCGTTGTCGGAATAATGCACGGAAACACGAGTGCGTGATCATCATGCTGCATCTCTGAAATAGTAGTCCGCTATCTTTGTTCATTGTCATTTAAAATAAATGTGTTGATACATCTGTTGGGATGACGGAGAGCGATTTCAGAGGAACTTGTGAAGCATTTGTAAACTAATATCGCTCTGCCACTGCCCTCCCAGTGTAACTTCACAGCCGGAACAATAGTTTAAATTTATGAGTATTTTTAAGCTCCGAGTTCAGAATCATTGGCACCGACATGAGCTCTGTCAGCTAAACAGGAGGAACTTAAATAACTTGAGTAACTGGAAGTGATCTTCAGTTGCACAAAATACACAACTTCTTCAGGGTAATTTTGCTGTTAAAATATACACATGGCTAGACTGTAGGATTTTTAGTTTGTTTCCTTTAAAACTTTCATAGAATAAAATCATAGAATTCCTACAGTGCAGAAGGAGGCCATTCGGCCCATTGAGTCTGCACCAACCCACAATCCCAGCCAGGCCCTATTCCCATAACCCCACATATTTACCTGTCAATCCCCCGACCATAAGAGGAAATTTAGCATGACCAATCCACCTAACCCTTTTTGGACTAGGGGAGGAGACCAGAGCACTCAGAAAAAACCCACACAGACACAGGGAGAATGTGCAGCCTCTGCATAGACAGTGACCTGAGGCCAGAATTGAAAAGTTTTAAAAGTTTGTTTATTAGTCACAAGAAGTTAACACTGCAGTGAAGTTACTGTGAAAATCCCCTAGTTGTCACACCCTGCCGCCTGTTTGGGAACACTGAGGGAGAATTTAGCCTGGCCAACACACCTAACCTGCAAGTCTTTCAGACTGTGGGAGGAATCAGAGCACCCAGAGGAAACCCACACAGACATGGGGAGAACATGCAGACTCTCCAGAGATGGTGATCTGAGGCTGGAATTGAATCCAAGTCCTTGACACCATAAAAGCATAAGAATTAGGAGCAGGAGTGGGCCATCTGGCCCCTCGAGCCTACTCCACCATTCAATAAGATCATGGCTGATCTTTCCATGGACTCAGTTCCACTTACCCACCCACCACCATAACCCTTAATTCCTTTACTGTTCAAAAATTTATCTATCTTTGCCTTAAAAACATTTAATGAGGTAGCCTCAACTGCTTCACTGGGCAGGGAATTCCACAGATTCACAACCCTTTGTGTGAAGAAGTTCCTCCTCAATTCAGTCCTAAATCTGCGTCCCTCCTTATTTTGAGGCTATGACCCCGAGTTCTAGTTTCACTGCCAGTGGAAGCAACCTCCCTGCTTCTATCTTATTTATTCCTTTCATAATCTTATATGTTTCTATAAGATCTCCCCTCATTCTCCTGAATTCCAATGAGTATAGCTCCAGTCTCTCAGTCTCTTCTCATAAGTCAACGCTCTCAACTCTGTAATCAACCTAGTGAATCTCCCCTGCATTCCCTCCAGTGTCAGTATATCCTTTCTCAAATAAGGAGATCAAAACTGTACACAATACTGCAGGTGTGGCCTCACCAGTACCTTATACAGCTGCAATATAATCTCGCTATTTTTAAACTCCATTCCTCTAGCAATGAAGGACAAAATTCATTTGCTTTCTTAAATAGCTGCTGCACCTGCAAACCAACTCCTTGAGATTCCTGCACAAGGACATCCAGGTCCCTCTGCACAACAGCATATTGCAATTTTTTACCATTTAAATAATAGTCGATTTTGCTGTTATTCCTACCAAAATGGTTGACCTCACATTTACCAACATTGTACTCCATCTGCCACACCCTTGCCCGCTCACTTAGATCATCTATATCCCTTTGCAGACTTTCAGTGTCCTCTGCACACTTTGCTCTTCCACCCATCTTAGTGTCATCTGCAAACTTTGACACATTACACTTGGTCCCCAACTCCAAATCATCTATGTAAAATCGTAAACAATTGCGGTCCCAACACTGATCTCTGAGGCACACCACTAGTCACTGATCGTCAACCAGAAAAACACCCATTTACCCATCATTTTTTGCTTTCTATTAGCTAACCAATCCTCTATCCACACTAATACATTACCTGTAACACTGTGCACCTTTATCTTATGTAGCAGCCTTTGGTGTGGCACCTTGTCAAATGCCTTCTGGAAATCCAGAAACACCACATCCACAGGTTCCCCACTGTCCACTGCACATTTAATGTTCTCAAAAAATTCCACCAAATTAGTCAAACATGACTTACCCTTTATGAACCCATGCTGCATCTTACTAATGGACAATTTATATCCAGATGTCTTGTTGTTTCTTCCTTGGTGATAGATGAAGCAGAGTGCGAACCACTGTGCCACAGTATCACTCCTTTAAATGAATTGGATAAGGGCACGAGGAATGTGAGTTGGAATTGGCCATTTAGTCCTTCAACCCTGCTCCAGCATTCATTAAAATCATCATTCAGCTCTTAGCTTGACCACGGTGGCACCGTGGTTAGCACTGCTGCTTCACAGTGCCAGGGACTCAGGTTCAATTCCTGGCTTGGGTCACTGTCTGTGTGGAGTTTGCACATTACCCCTGTATGTGCGTGGGTTTTCTCTGGTGCTCCGGTTTCCTCCCACATTTTGAAAGACATGCTAATTAGATTCATTGACCCAAACAGGCACCAGATTGTGGTGACTAGGGGCATTTCACAGTAACTTCATTGCAATGTTAAGGTAAGCCTTACTCGTGACTAATAAATAAACTTTAATCCCCATGTCCCCTGCCTCCCTGCACACCAGAAGTCTGTTGACGTTGGTCTTGGATCAATGATTGAGGAGCTGAAGCTTTTCTGTTTAGAGAGCTCCAAAGATGCAAAACCCTCTTCACCTCAGTTGGAAATGACTGACCCCTGACCCTGCGCCGGTGACCCTGTCACTTTCATTTATTAAGAATGTTCCAGATTATCTTCCTTTTCTTTAGAAACTCAGTCACGTCTGATCCCTTTTGGGAAGAATGATGACATGGGTGACCACTAACAACACCACATGTCCTGGAATGCGTTGTGCAAACTCCTTTGCTATTTACATTATCTTTTATGATGATATTCCAGAGTAAATTCCTTCAAGAAAAATCCATTTCCATTGCTTTTCTAACTTGGGAACAACCATCCTTTTTAAGACTCAATTTTAAAAAAGATAATGATTTTTTTTATGTACTTAATTAAATTTTCCCAACAGAATTTCACACTCCATTTAGCAAGTTGTCTATTCTTATATTTGGCTTCATCACTTTCACATTACAGCTCCAAAGTGAGATAAATCACTTCTAGAACGTTACTGCGATGTTCAGTGGAGGGGGAGAGAAGCTAAAGTGAAAACATTCCCTGTCAATCAGACCGGATAACAATGGAGTGCGGAAGGAGACCGGAAACAGTGGGTGGGATTTCCCACCTTCCCTGCAGCCTGTTTTGGGCTGGTGGAGGTGACCATTGGTTGGTGGGTGGGATTATCCAGTCCCACCGCTGTCATGGGTTTTCCCTGGTTTGTGCCCATGCCTGCTAGGGAACCCAGGCAGGGTGGGGGATTGGTGGGGGGTGGGTGGTGATCACCTTCAGATAGTGAAGAGGGGTGTTAGATAGTGAAGAGGGGTGTTATAGTTTGCAGAGGGACTGGGACAAGTTGCAGAGCTGGGCCGAGAGGTGGCAAATGGAGTTTAATGTGGAAAAGTGGGAGGTAATGCACTATGGCAGAAATAATAAATGGGTAGAGTATAGGGCAAATGGTAGGATTCTTAGTAGTCTAGATGAACAGAGGGATCTTGGGGTGTATGTGCATAGATCCCTGAAAGTAGGCAGTCAAGTCGAGAAGGTTGTTAAGAAGGCATATGGAGTCTTAGCCTTTATTGGTAGGGGGATTGAATTTCGAAGCCGCAACGTCATGTTGCAACTGTACAAAACTCTAGTGCGGCCGCACTTGGAGTATTGTGTGCAGTTCTGGTCCCCGCATTATAAGAAAGATGTGGAGGCTTTGGAGAGGGTACAGAGGAGGGTTACCAGGATGTTGCCTGGTATGGAGGGCAGGTCTTATGAAGAGAGGCTGAGGGATTTGAGGTTGTTTTCGTTAGAAAGGAGGCGGCTAAGAGGGGACCGAATCGAAACATATAAGATGATTAGAGGTTTAGATAGGGTGGACAGTGATAGCCTTTTTCCTAGGATGGAGAAAGCTAGCACGAGGGGACACGGCTTTAAATAAGGGGTGATAGTTATAGGACGGATATCAGAGGTAGGTTCTTTACTCAAAGAGTGATTAGGGAGTGGAATGCCCTGCCTGCAGCTGTTGTAGATGCGCCAAGTTTGGTGGCGTTTAAGAGGTTAGTTGATAAGTATATGGAAAAGAAGGGAATGGTTTAGTTTGGAGGGGCATTGCTTTTTATATTGGTCGGCACAACATCGAAGGCCGAAGGGCCTGTTCTGTGCTGTAGTGTTCTATGTTCTATGTTAAATGTTCAGCGGGACCAGACTATCCCACCAGTTGGAACAGCCCAAAAGGGGCAGCTTCTTCCCTACTGCCATCAGACTTTTGAATGGGTCTACCTCGCACTAAGTTGATCTTTCACAACAGCCTATCTATGAAACACAAGTTTATTAATTAGTCGCAAGTAAGGCTTACATTAACACTGAAATGAAGTTGCTGTGAAATTCCCCTAGTCACCTCACTCCAGTGCCTATTTGGACCAATGTATCTAACTAGCACATCTTTCAAACTGAGGGAGGAAACAGCAACACCCAGAGGAAACCCACGCAGACACAGGGAGAATGTGCAAACTCCACACAGACAGTGATCTAAGCTTGGAATTCAACTCGAGTCCCCAAAGCTGTGAAGCAGCAGTGCTAACCACTGTACCACCATGCTGCCCCAATAACTATAGAACATAGAACATAGAACATTACAGCACAGAACAGGCCCTTCGGCCTTCGATGTTGTGCCGACCAAAATAAAAAGCAATGCCCCTCCAAACTAAACCATTCCCTTCTCTTCCATATACTTATCAATTAACCTCTTAAACGACACCAAACTTGGCGCATCTACAACAGCTGCAGGCAGGGCATTCCACTCCCTAATCACTCTTTGAGTAAAGAACCTACCTCTGATATCCGTCCTATAACTCATACCCCTTAATTTAAAGCTGTGTCCCCTCGTGCTAGCTTTCTCCATCCTATGTCCTGACTATAACATTACATTCTGCTCTCTCTCCTTTCCTTCTCTATGAACGGTATGTTTTGTCTGTATAGCGCGCAAGAAGCAATAATCACTGGGTACGTGTGACAACAATAAATCAAACCAAATCAATTCAAAGAAAGTTTTACCTTGTGTGACTTGAAATCTGGTAGTATAAATTTCATCAGAGTGCAGACAGTAATGGTCCATGACTTGCTCCCAAATGATGATTTCAGCAACAAAATATCAAATGATCTTTTTATAATGTCATCATGAACTTCTGTCTCGTTGCTTTTTTATCTTTTGATTCCTCCTCTGTGCTCCTTCCCCTACCTTCAGACAAGTCGCAGCATTGAAACTGTTGGTTGAATAATAGAGACTGATGAATAAGCAGTTTTGTCCTCTCGGAGAGGCTGATTTTAATTTATTAACTAATCTGTAGCTTCATTGTGGCCAATCGCTGGAATAAACCATACGTTGTGTACCCCCCCCACCCCCCCTCGCTGGGTGCATTCAGATTCAAATCAGGACTTAACCAATTACTTCAAAACTCAATGATTATTCATTTGCCACCTCTGATATTTTGTTTTTTTTCCCAATGTAATTATCGCAAAATCATGCTGGAATCATAGAGTGCAGAAGGAGGCCATTCAGCCCGTCAAGCCTGCACTAACCACAACCTCACCTAGTCCCTATCCCTGTGTATTTACCCTGTTAATCATCCTGATGCTAAGGGGCAATTTAGCATAGTCAATCACCAATCCCACATATCATAGAAAAACCGTACAGTGCAGCAGGAGGTCATTTGGCCCATCAAGTCTGCACCGACAACAATCCCACCCAGGCCCTATTCTCGTCACCCTATATATTTATCTCGCTATTCCCTCTAACCTACATATCCAAGGACCAATGGGCAATGCATCTAATCCACAATCTTTGGAGTGTGGGAGGAAGCCGGAGCACCCGGAGGAAACCCGCGCAGACACGGGGAGAACATGCAAACTCCAGACAGACAGTGACCCGAGGCTGGAATCGAACCCATGTCACTAGTGCTATGAGGCAGCAATGCCAGCCACTGTGCCACCGTGCTGCTCGTCCTGTTCTTGAGTAAAAATTGCTTTCATCTAGCCTCAAATGACACATTCTCCAATGCACTCAACCAGGTCAATCTGATGCATTTTACAGGACAATCTATTGGACGGACTGGGGTAACACTCCTCGGATAGAATATGCAGCCATGGATGGGTCTAACCGCAAAATCATCGCCGATACCCATCTCTTTTGGCCGAATGGCCTCACCATTGACTACGCGGGCCAGAGAATGTACTGGGTAGATGCCAAGCATCATGTGATCGAGCGTGCGGACCTTGATGGTCAGAACAGGAAGGCGGTGATCAGTCAAGGTATGCACATTATTGATTTACTGTTACTGCATTAATGATAGTGATTGCCTTATTTAAACATAACAGTTCATTATATTTTCCTCTCACGTATAAAGTTACAGGAACAATTATTTTATTAAACTGCCAGTAAGTGCTATTTTTTAATGCTAAGCTCCAAGGAAAATATATTTTGCAATGGTGCAGCTGTGATGCAGAATCTGTGGTGTCCCATCATTTTGAAGAGTGCACTTATAGTCACAGAGCTGGTGAGGTCACCCCTGGAGTATTGTGTGCAGTTTTCGTGTCCTTATCTGAGGAAAGATACCCTGGCTATAGAGGGAGCACAGCGAAGGTTTACCAGACTGATTCCTGGGATGACAGGTCTGTCATATGAAGAGACACTAACTTGGTTAGGATTATATTCGCTGGAGTTTGAAAGAGTTAGAGGGGATCTCATAGAAACTTAGAAACTTCTAACAGGGATAGACAGGGTAGATTCAGATAGAATGTTCCCAATGGTGGGGGAATCCAGAATTAGGGGTCATAGTTTGAGGATAAGGGGTAAATCTTTTAGAACTGAGCTGAGGAGAAGTTTCTTCACCCAATGAGTGATAAATGTGTGGAATTCACTCCCACAGAAAGTAGTTGGGGCCAAAACGTTGTGTGATTTCAAGAAGAAATTAGATATAACTCTTGGGATTAAAGGGATCAAGGGATATGGGGGGAAGGGGGGATCAGATGTTGAATTTGACTATCAATCATGATCAGAATGAATGATGGAGCAGGCTCGAAGGGCCGAGTGGCCTCCTCTTGCTTCAAGTTTCAATGTTTCTGTAAAAATAAATGTTGACTTGAAAAATCAGCACAATTTTCAGATACAATTACAAACTAGTGAAGAATGCAGTTAAACATTGGATAGGTACAAAAGTTTGTCACTTTTTTTTGGTGAGGTTTGGCATGTGGGATATATCAGGAAAAATGATGCAGAATAAAGGACTGTGCTGTGGCTGGCACTTTGATGTGTGGATAATGAGACGGCGAAGGGAAAACAGCAAAAGATCACCTCAGCAAATGATAAAACCATAGAAAATTTACAGCATAAAAGGAAGCCATTCAGCCCATCTTGTCCATGCCAGCCTGAGGACACCCAGATGTCCTTTCTAACTCCACCTTCCTGCACTCGGTCTATAGCCCTGTCACTTACAGCACTGATCCAGGTACTTTTCAAAAAGAGTTTAGGGTTTCTGGCTCCACCACAACACCCAGGCAGCGAATTCCAGACACCCAGCACCCTCTGCATAACAAAGTTCTTCCTCATCTCCCCTCCACACTTACTGCCACTTTACTTGAATCTATGTCCCCTGGTTCTAGAATTCTCCACCAAGGGAGACAAGTTTAGCCTGTCTCTTCCCTTCGCAATTTTGTACACCTGTTTTGAATCACCCCTGAGCCTTCTTTGTTCCAAAGAAAATAGTCCCAACCTATCGAATCTCTCCTCATAGCTACACTTTTCCAGGCCATTCTTATAAACCTACTCTCTCTCCAAAGCAGTTATGTTCTTCCTGCAATATGATGACCAGAACTGCATGCAGTATTCCGGAAGGATCAGCTCTCGTAACAGATCAGGAAGCTCTCTCTGCCTATCACTTATTTTGAGCTTTTGGACCAGATTTCCCAATCCTGTAATTTTCCGTGCTTCCAAGTACATTTGAGGTGATCATTGGCTTGATTACAGTGTTTTTTTTCATTAGCCACAGTGTTAAGCCTTAGAGAAGAGCATTCCTTTAAGAAGTTCTTGGAGTCAGGGATGTTCTTCCTGGCTGTTTCTATAGTTGTATCATATGCATGTCCACACTTGGGAAACTCTTCCAGACACTGGTGAGATCGACACCACCTCTTTCCTTTCAGTGAAGCTGATCTTTAACCCGCTCTCAGCAGCAGCAGCACCGAGTTCTTCTCTGGTGCCTGCGGTTCTTTCTGTTTTCCCGAGGTTGTTGCCCCGCCGTTTACCCACGGCCTGTGAACAAGTCGCTGGCAACTGAGTTACGTTTTGTCCTGGCGATGGAGTGGGTTGCTTTGGGAATGAATTTTAAGTTATTTGCAGGTGATTTGCTGCTGAAAACCGTGCCAATGGTTACAGTTGTTGTTTCGTGTAAAACGCCAGCCGGCGCAGTGGGAAATGGATGTTTGATGGATGTTTTTTCTCCTCCTGTCACAGATGATCAATGTGTGTGAGACTCACTTGGAGTTGACGCGTACCCAGGCGGGCTGCGCAACCTGTTTCACCACCAAGCTGCTTTTACAATCCTTCTCCCAGGTTTACACTGAGGTTACCTGGTCAGAACCACAACGAGAAGGGCAGTTAATTATTATTTGACAGCTTGATGAGTTAACCCTTCTCTGTGGCTTGTTAGACTGGGATGGTTTCCATACTGTTTGGATTTTTTTTTATTCACTCTTATTACACGGGCATCGCTGGCTGGGCCAGCATTTATTGTCCATCCCCTAGATGTTCTTGAGAAGCTGGTGAGCCGCCATCTTGAAGGGCCCAATTCTCCCCAAAAAAACTCTAAGTGCTGAATTGGCAAGGAAAGTGATGTAATTCACGATTGTGGGAGTTCAGGCCTGAATCTCCCCCGCTCTGTGCAAAGCAGAGGTCATGATCGTGAATATCATTAAAAGGTCGGAGAGGCGGGACCTAACCGTGCCGGAGTCTGACAGTTCAGGAACTCTGCGCGTGCGCAGTGGCCCCGATCCACCAGATTGTGGTTTGCTGGCCAGCGATTGGGACCCCTGCAGTGCTGACACCCCCCTCGCCACCTCCCCGCCCCTCCCCCCACAGGAGGCAGACACTCCCTGGAAACACTCATGAGAACAATCCAATGGCAGTTATTTCCTGTTGGTCTTCCCAAGTGTGATTGGCTGGTCTTGCCATATTCCAGAAATGGGGAATAAAATTCCCCATGTTGACATTGGTCACGGGAGATTTGGCCGTCTTTTTGGCAGAACCAGGCACACAGACAGGATGGGAGAACATGCAAACAACAGTGACCCCAAGGCTGGAATCGAACCAAGGTCCCTAGCGCCAGCAGTGCAAACAGCTGTGCCACTGTGTCGCCTTCCCTGAGGGAAAGAAATCTGCTGTCCTGATCTGGTCTGGCCTATATGTGACTCCAGATCCACAGCAATGCGGTTGACTCTTAATTACCCTCTGCAATGACTTAGCAAGTCACTCAGTTGTGTTAAACTGCCGGAGAAAAGATGGAGCAGATGGATCTTAGCAGTTCAGCAATGCCGCCCTCTTCAGAGATTGATAGATTCTTGATTAATAAGGGGATTAGGGGTTATGGGGAAAATGGAGAATGGGGATGAGAAAAATATCAGCCATGATTGAATGGGCTGAATGGTCTAATTCTGCTCCTGTGTCTTATGGCCTCTCAAGGGCATTTAGAGATGGGCAACAAATGTTGACCTTCCTGGCGTCACCTACAATACACTTCCCCAACGGCTAATTGAGATTGCAGTGATTTGTTGATTATTGGTGATACAATTGCAATCTTCCTCAGTGAAAGAGTTAATGGTTTTACTGCAGGAATTCCTGTTCCAGCTGCAGCGTATGTGGGATGATTTATACTCTGAAACTTGCATATATATTTGAATTACATAATACAAATGTCAGATGGTTATGAAATATTACAATTTTGTAACTTATCTATTACAGGCCAGGAAATTTATGACCCCTTTATTATTACCTCCTCCATCTTATCAGAATCGAAACTTTCTCTCCCATTTTGGTCATCATATGATTCAAAGAAATATTATCCTACTAATGTAACACTTACATTCTGTGTGATATGAAGATTGCTTCAAGGAATGTTACCGCAAGATACCTTTTAAGGCAATCTGCAGTTTATTTAGCTAGCACGGGCAAATGATAATTGAATGAAGGTGATGTAATTGTATAAGTCTATTCATTGGATGTCTGCAGTGCAGAAGAGGCCATTCAGCCCATCCATTCTGCAGCAACTCTTTGACAGGGTGTCCAACACAGGCCCTCTCCCCCACTCTATTCCCATAACTCCACACATTTCCCATGGCTGATCCTCCTAACCTACATCTTGGGACACTATGAGACAATTTAGCTACATGACGGTTTTCTTGCCTCAGCCAGCACTCTGCACACAAACTGGAAAATTATCCTGATGTTCAGGCTCACGGCCTTCCCCCCAAACTGGATGTAGTGTTTCCATCGTACAATTATGGAAAGAGGCAGGAGTTGGGGCTGCTGCCTCTGGAAAAAGGCCTGAGGCAGAAATGGATGAGGTTAGATGCTGAGGTGGGCATCTTTGGAGGCATCCTCTGTTCACTAGTATCTCAGCCCAGTTATGTAACTATTAGGCATCCAAAATCTCTCCTTCTGCAATGAAAAGGAATGTGGATCTTCTCATTTCTCTCCATATCTCCCAATCATCCTTCTTGAGCCCCCACCCCAGGTGTCCTCCTTGCTACTTTCCTCCCCCTCATGTATCTGCCATATTAACTCACCCATCTTGGATCGATCTCATGAACTCTCTGATAACTCTGAGAAGCTCATAAAACTGTCAAAATAAACAAACATCTATTCAAAAGCCACTTCAAAGAAACATAATCCTCTCAGCAGCTTGCAAAGCTGTCAATCAAAGAAAGCTCACAAACCAAGGAAATTTGACAGCTGTGTAAACAACCCAGAGGGAGTAGTATTCATTAGGTCTCATCCAAGCATTCATAAATGCATCCCATCTCACTGCATATAAACTAAAACTCCAGAGTTAAATGCACTGTAACCTGTGATGCAGGCTAAATAGGTGACCATCTGGCTCAACAAATGGCTAACGTCTTTGATTGACAAGTCAGCCATCTGTTCAACCATTGAAGGAATCCAACAGATGGCCACACTTGTTCCCAAGTCTATAACAGGTTTTCCCTTTGGTTCATAATTCCTTCAATCTGCCACGAACCAAGTCTAATAATGAAATGGGCCTGGGTTCATGGAAATAATGAGGGTTTTAAAATGTCAACCCCCTTAAATGAGTGTCAAATATAGGATGGTCGTACACAGGCTCACTATCCATATCGTTATTCCAGCAACGTAAAAATCCCACATGACAGGAATGGGGGTGGAAATCCCTTAATCATATCCTACCCACCATTTTTAAATGCCCTCCACTCTTGTTTTTATTCATTCATGGGGCATGGGTGTCGCTGGCTGGCCAGCATTTATTGCTCATCCCTAGTTGACCTTGGAGGACAGTTGAGAGGCAAACACATTGCTGTGGCTCGGACTCACATATAGTCATGATGGAGATGCCAGCATTGGATTGGGGTAAACACAGTAAAGAGTCTTACAACAACCAGGTTAAAGTCTAACAGGTTTATTTAGTAGCAAAAGCCACTAGCTTTCAGAGCACTGCTCCTTCATCAGGTTAAGTGGGAGTTCTGTTTACTAAATAGGGCATATAAAGATACAAACTCAGTTTACAAAATAATGGTTGGAATGCGAGTCTTTACAAGTAATCAAATCTTAAAGGTTCAGACATTGAAATTGAGTTTGTGTCTTTATATGCCGTTTGTGAGCTGAACTTGCACTTACCTGATGAAGGAGCAATGTTCCAAAAGCTAGTAGCTTTTGCTATCAAATAAACCTGTTGAACTTTAACCTGGTGTTGTGAGACTTCTTACTGTGCCCACCCCACTCCAACACCAACATCTCCTCATTATATTTATGTACCATCCACCCTGGGAGTTTAATGGCATCTAGAACTTGTCATAGTTTGAAGATAAAGGGTAATCCTTGTATGACTACAGTGAGGAGACATTTCTTCACCTAGAAAGTGATGGAATTCACTACCATGGAAAGTAGTTGAGACCAAAACATTGTGTGATTTCAAGAAGAAATTAGATTTAGCTCTCGGGGCTAAAGGGATTGAGGGATATGGAGGAAGGAGGGATTAGGTTATTGAATTTGATGATCAGCCATGATCAGAGTGAATGGAGGAGCAGGCTGCTGGAAGGGCTGAATGGCCTACACTCTAGTTTCGAAGTTATATGTTTCTCTTTGTGGACAGTGATGATGGATCCAGTATTCTATCAGGGTTTAAGCAGACTGTCTCTCAGGAACATGGACACTGGAGTTTCAGAAGATCGAAACTTGAATCCAATGTTCTACATCAGTCTAAAAGCCCACCTTCAAATTCCTTCTGACCTGGAGAATAACAAGAAGCTTCTCGAAGCCACGTTCAGTCTGGCATTCTCAGGGCAGGGGGAGATCTTTATTTTTAATGTATTTGAGCCATTATGTGAGGTGCTTTCAAAAGTAAAGCAGTGGAAATCAGACCCCATTGTAACCTCCAGCTGAGCACAGATAAACGGATCATTTTACAACATCTCACTCTTCGAACGTTGCCGCAGATCCTGAGGCTCTCTGTGTTATCAGGTTAATAGTAACTTGTGGTGTTTCTCTTTGCTCTTTGTAGCGCTCACTTGGATGTTTTCCAGATCATGTTTGATGTGAAAATATCCAAGATGGTCAATGAAGTGAAGGGCCCTAACTGCACTCATTTATCTTGTGTCCTTTGTTTGAGAAGCTCCGCACTTGCACTAGTTGTTATCTGTCATCTAGCTATTTGAAAAAAATCCCCAGAAGACCAGCACGGAAAAGCTGCAGAGACAATAGCCAACTAAATACAATCTTCGAAGAAAGGATACATTTCCCGAAACGATGCTGGCAGCTAGACTTTCTCAGGTGCCATCGTATGAAGGCATAGTTCTCATCTAAACTTACATTCTGTCAAATAAACTGTGAGACAGGATAGAGGTAAGACTGATTTCTTAGGAAAATGCAGTGATGCACTCTGGGTTCATGGCTAGTGTTTCAGTTCTGTTGTGGTTGACCTATAACCTCCCATGAGAAATGAAGACAGCTGTTGTTGTATTTTGAGAAACGTGCTCTATATTTTGCCTGCAATTCTGTCCACATTTTTACAGAATCCAGACTAATTAACAGACTTATCTGTTTTGTGCACAGATCTATAAATATATTTGGCGATTATTGGATGGATAAGTCAACAATTTGTATTTAGCTAGCACCTTGAACAGAATGAATGTTCCAATGTACTTCAGGAAGCAGCAATAGACACCAGACTCTGTGTGATGTGGGGATTTTCTGCCCCCCTCTGCCCTCACGGTGTGTTTTGCGGATGCAACAGGAAATTGGCCGGCAGTGGGATCTTCTGATCCTGTCGTTGTCAACAGATCTTTTCTTTGTTCACATCCTCCACTGCCAGGTCCCATCCATGCTAATCCCATCCAAAACCAGCCTCCCATCCATTGACTCTGTCTACACTTCCTGTAACCTTGGCCAAGTAGCCAGCATAAGGACCCCTGACACTCTCAACATTCTCTCTTCCACCTTCTTCCATTGGAGAAAGATACAAGTCACATACCAACCAACTCAAGAACAGTTCCTTCCCGGCTGCCATCAGAGTTTTGAACTGGCCAACATCTTTCTCTGCACCCTAGCTATGACTAACACTACATTCTCTCTCCTTTCCTTCTCTATGATCTGTATGTTTTGTCTGTAGAGCGTGCAAGAAGCAATACTTTTCACTGTATACTAATACATGTAACAATAATATATCAGGTCAAAATCAAACCAGGAAACCTCCGCAGTGCCGCAGTGGAGCTGGCGAGAGTGAGGGTGCTGTCACAGGCAGGCATCCTGTATCCTTATCCTGTGCTGGTTAAATTTATCAGAAACTGGAATGGGAGAGGTATCAGAGAATCGGGTGCAGCCGCCATTTTTAAAGGGCTCCCAATTTCTCAAAGGTCTGGGACCAGAGCTGCTATTTCAGATGGCACTGGGTATACTGGATGGTAATCCACCATTGCAAGGACCTGGTCAGTAATCGAACATATTGACTTTGTGGTTTCAGGCCTCCCTCATCCCTTTGCGATCACGGTGTTTGAAGACAGCCTATACTGGACAGACTGGCACACCAAAAGCATAAATAGCGCCAACAAGTTTACTGGGAAGAACCAAGAGATCATCCGAAATAAGCTTCATTTCCCCATGGACATCCATACCCTTCATCCACAGAGACAGCCAGCAGGTAAGACGAACATGAAACACGTGCCTGAGAAACTCAAAGAGACTTTAATCCTTATTCCTGCAACTTAAAGACAAACTGAAACATAGATACTTTGTTGAAAAAAATAATGGGACCAATTCACTCTCTTACCTCCTTGATTTCAGTTTAAATAAGAAAAGTTATTTATTTTTTCTTTAGATTGCAGAGGTTGTTTTTAATTTGTAAAATTATTTTTTAGCATTTTTCAAATACCCCAGCAATAAAGGCCAGGAGGTAATAATGGGTGGCACGGTGGTACAGTGTTTAGCACTGCTGCCTCAGTTCTATAGGAACCCGGGTTTGATTCCCAGCTTGGGTCGTTGTCTGTGCAGAGTCTGCACGTTCTCCCCATGTCTGTGTGGGTTTCCCCGGGTGCTCCAATTTCCTCCCACAGCCTGAAAGACGTGCTGGTTAGGTGCATTTACCGTGCTAAATTCTCCCTCAGTGTACCTAAACAAGCACTAGAGGATTTTCTTGGTAACTTCATTGCGATGTTAATGTAAGCCTACTTGTGACACTAATAAATAAACTTACGATGACTATGTTTATGTTTTTCCAGATTGGTTTGCTTTTTTTTTGGAATCGTTTATGGGGAATTATATTAAAACAGAACCAGAACCTATGATTAATATTAAAAAGTCAAGAGTATTGGTTGTTTAGGTTTATTTTTTAACAATATTAGACAGTAGATTGGAATTTTCATTCAAGTGCTTTGCTTTTTATAATTTTAGAGAACAAAATGAACGTTGGAATTTGGAGGTTTGCTGAGGGTACATTCCATCCATTTCGTTTTATTTTTGTTGAATAATGGTTTGTTTCACTTGGGGTTTTATCAAAACCTTTTATTTTGAAGATCAAGATTTTTCCCAGCAGCCGAGTTGTAAATTACATTTTCCAAAGCAAATTTTAATTTGAACTCTGAAAGACCTGATAAACATACACTGGTTAGAATCATAGAACCCCTACAGTGTAGAAGGAGGCCATTCAGCCCATCGAGTCTGCCCCTTACGACAATCCCAGCCTGGCCCTATCCCCGTAATCCCACATATTTACCCTGGCTAATGTCCCAGGCACCAAGGGGCAATTCAGCCTTCCCAATCCACCTAACCCGCACATCTAAGTTGATTTCCCAGTGTTTTCACAGAATTGTTATGGTGCAGAAGGAGGCTATTCAGCTCATTATTTCAGTACCAGCTCTCCAAACGAGCATTCTGACAGAGCACCTTCCTCTGCCCTTTCCCCGTATCGCTGCATATTGTTCCTCTTCAGATAATCTGAGTGCCTCGATTGAACCTGCCTTCACCACACATCCAGGAAGAACATTTCAGACCCCCAGCCACTCACTGTGTTTTATAGATGTTTATTTATTACCCAGAACAACACAGCCCGGGTCAGTTTCTAACATTTTGCTCCATATTTGTCTCAGAGACAGGGGCAGTGTTTAAGATAATGAATTAGTCAGGGTAAGAGACTGTCACCGGGCCTCACTGCAGAATGAACAGACAATTCCACGACAGTTTACATTTTCTCAGTCAGAGAGCCAGGTTCCAAGCTTAGTGCTTTGTGTCTCAATAATCAAGATTTGTGTGTGTGTAAATCTGCCTTTATCACAAGCAGTGAAACAATAAGTACAGATTGAGGGAAAGAGCCATCACCGCTGCTTTGAATGATGGGAGTAGCCAGGGCTTTTTTAATTGGGTGGCTCGGTGGTACAATGTTTTAGCATTGCTACCTCACAGCTCCAGGGACTTGGGTTCAATTCTGGCCTTGGGTGTGGAGTTTACACATTCTCCTCGTGTCTGTGTGGGTTTCCTCCAGGTGCTCTCGTTTCCTCCCACAGTCCAAACGTGTGTGGGTTAGGTTGATTGGCCATGCTAAATTGACCATGAGACTGGCAGAGTAAATAAGTGAGAATAGAGCTTGGGTGAGATTGTGGTCAGTGCAGAATCAATGGGCCAAATGGCCTCCTTCTGCACTGTAGAGATTCTATGATTGTATGATGTGTGTTGCCATAACATTGCTCAGAATTGGCGGTTGGCTCAGTTTGCTGGACAGTTGGGGGTGAATCAGATTGGTGCCAACAGCACGGGTTTTGATCCACATTCCAACTGCAGTGGGTTCAGGACCTGTCCCCTCACCCTCCCCCGCGTTAAAATGGTAACACTTGATTTTTGAGTTGCCATTGAGTAGAGAACTGAAGCAGCAGAAGAAACCATTTTGGAAACCCCGGTGTACGTGGATGATATTTATATTGTGTGTTGTGCTTTCTGCTATTTGAGCAGGGAGAAATCGCTGTGGAACCAACAATGGGGGGTGCAGCCATCTTTGCCTGCCCAGTGGCGTCAACTACACATGTGCTTGTCCAACTGGCTTCAAGAAAATAGATGCCTACAGCTGTGCTGGAAGTAAGTAACACTTGGCAGCATTGTTTTTATGTATCTGATACTCGGTGAGCTGTCCATTAGATTTTAAGAATCTATTCAGTTCTTAATCTGTATTGGAAAGCTATGAGTGCTTCATAATGAGAAGAAATTTCAAATAGTTCAACCTGTATTAGAACATGGAGCACTTTAAGCAGTTTTGGGTTCCACTGTGTGTGAAAGAGGGCACAGCACAGATTCATTAGGACACTGTGTGGAAACATAGAAGTGACATAAGTCCTCAGAGGCAGAAGTCTCTTTGCCAAAATCCCTTTATTTACAAGTCTGACAACAGCATACTGAGCACTTTCAGTTCGCAGTCTATACTCGGAGTGCCAGAGGAACTGACACTCCTGGTTTAATAACAAAACAAAAGGCTCCCTGATCAGTTCATCCATTTGACCCTTAATCAGGGAGTTCATATTCTAACAGGCCCACCTCAATTGCCTGATTAAAATTGTTACAACTGGAATCTCCAACCTCGGCCGCAGCTGGGATTCTCCAGCCCTGCTGCAGTGAACGGAGATTTGGCTAAGACCTCTTCCCATGAAAGCTGGAGAATTTCAGCCACTAGATTCAAGTCTGTTCCATTAAAACAGAGGGATGGGATTTTCTAGAGGTGTTTAAACCAGGACAGAGTTAATAGAAATGGGCTGAAATAGAAGTGGTCAAGACATATAGAACAAGAGGGCAATAAATGTAACATAGAGCATTGAGATTTACAGAGCAAAGAAAAACTTATTTTGGGCACAGAGTTAGTTATAAGCTTGCTGAATGTATCACTTGAGTCTTAAGCAAGCAGAGACGATCAGCTTTTAGGAATAGCCAGATACGTGGGTGCAGGAAAGATGACCACAGGGTTAGGATTAGGGACAATTCTCCCACCCACACAAAATACTCCTGAGCAAATTATGGAGTCTCTCTTCAAACCAATAGATCAGTCTTAGTTTTTGTGAGTGCACTGATGGGACAAGGTGCTTGATCCTGGACACGGTTATACGACACCCCCAGTATTGCATTAAAAACCAGATGAGGCAGATAGGTGATTAGCTTTGCATGGCAGACATTTAGACCTTGGAACTTGGTAACAATTGATTCATTCAAGGCTACTTGAGCAATGTGTTGCCATCCTGGCTCTGTCTTCCTGCATGTCAGGCTTAATGTTGTAAAACTTGGATTTTAGTGAGTTTTTCTAGCTTTTCATTGCCCATTGCTCTCCCTGAACAGAAGCTCTTGGTAAATGCAATAGTTACCGGCTGTTTCGACACATGTTGGGGTGAATCTTACCGTCCTGCCCACCATGGGAATCGGAGCAGGTGAAGGGCAGACTATGGAAAGATCTGCTGACCCTGGGTGGGATCTTCCGTTTTCGGGGTGTGCGAGGCCGGAAAATCCCACCCATGATGTCAAGTCCCGCTTACAGTGGCAGCCCCGTTATGTAGAGTGACCTCCTGAATTTTATAAAAGGAATAATTGACACAAATGTAATGGATTGAAAAACTGACTCCACCTTTCTGTCTGCCACTCCTTCAACCAAGCATCTAAATTAGGTGCTCTGCTATCTAGTAATGGGCCCATGTGTTCCTGAGTGTACAGTCAGCCAGCTGTTTACATATTCAACAATATTATCTACTCATTTTGGCACTTATAGACTTCTAATTTTAAATGGGAACATATTTAAGGAGCCAGTGAGGGGAATGTGTTGTTGATTGTCACACCAACTGGTTTTCACACTTGGGAAGATGTACTCTAATAGTTTTTTTAAACTAGAATTGTCTATCATTAGGAAATATAATTATGATTTATTTAACAACCTGCAAATAAAAACTAAGGAAGAAGAATAGATTTGTTCAATGGACAGTCCAGTTTAGTGGACATTTTTAGGTAGGACCAAAAGAACACCTAAGGTGTTACAGTCCGTCCAGGAGTCCATGTTGCTGTGGTGACATACACTGTTACATACATGTTGTAGTCTGGAGCTATGGATGGTGATGCAGGAAGCTCCAACAAGCTTTCCAAGATCTGGTTGATCAGCAATCTCTCCCGTTCCCACTGCCATACGTAGGTGTGTTTTGGAAGGATTTACAGATTGATGCTATAACCTGTTTGGCCGAGTTCTGAATGCACCTTCCTTTGCCGTCAATCAAGTTCTGGGTTGGGGCTCGAAACCAGGAGGTTCTGGTTCAGAGGCAGAGATGTTACTCCCAGGAGACCATGTAAAACGTGGTGTTTCACTGTAATACACTCACTGCTGCATGTTGAATAAAACTATGGAATAAACTCCAGATAATATGAGAAGTTCCACAACAGAGAATGGCGCAGTGGTACAATGGTTAGCATTGCTGCTGCACAGAACCAGAGACCCGGATTCGATTCTGACCTGGGTCGCTGTCTGTATGGAGTTGCACATTCTCCTCATGTCTGTGTGGGTTTCCTCTGGGTGCTCCGGGTTTCCTCCCACAGTCAAAAGATGTGCTGTTGGGTTATTAGCCATGCTCAATTGCTTCTAGTGCCGGGGGTTAGCATGGTAAATATGTAGAGTTACAGGGATATGACCTCGGTGGAATTGTGGTCAGTGCAGATTCAATGGGCCGAATGGCCTCCTTCTGTCCTATTGGGGATTCTATGAGATGCACCCAGCTACATGGATGCATTAATTGGATTATTGTAAGATTAATTTTATCTTTAGTTGGGAATGCTAACGCCAACCTTGGGATAAAACTGACACATTTCAGCTGGGAATGTGGGAAATGAAAAAGTTGCACTCTTGAAACAAATCCTCCATCCAAAAAAGGTTTAGTGAGGGGTGGGAAAGGGGGTGGGGGAGCGGGGAGAGAGTAAGTGTGTGAATCGGGGAGGGGGAGAGGGAGTGTAAGGGGAAAGAGTAGGTGTGTAAATAGAGTGAGGGGGCGTGGGGGATGTGAGGGGAGAGAGTAGGTGTGTGAATAGAGTGGAGAGGGTGGGGGATTCTCCATTGCATCAGACCCAAATCAGTGCTCCTGGATTCTGCCAATCAGTGTGAAATGGAACTGGTATATTCAATTTTTTATCATATTGCTGTTTGCAAAATGTTGACGTTTAGAAGAAGTTGTATATGACTTTTTGAACTTAGAAGTGACAAGAGACCTTTCGGCCTTATCAGGTCTTGACAAGTTCCTGCTTTTTGCTCGAAGGACGGACATCCGTCGCATCAGCTTTGACACCGAGGACAGGTCAGACGATGTCATTCCACTGGCTGATGTACGCAGTGCTGTTGCCCTTGACTGGGATGCCAAAGGGGAGTACATTTATTGGACAGACGTCACTACCGACTCCATCAACAGGGCTAAATGGGATGGAACAATGCAGGAGGTATGTTCACATAGCTGCTTCGATCAGCAGGCAGAAACCTGGTGTGGGAAAACTCACAGGGAATTCTTCTTAATGGAAAAAAACATTCTGCAACCAATAATGGGGAGGCAATGGCCTAGTGGTATTGGCAACAGGCTATTAGTCAGCGAATGTTCTGGGACCTGGGTTCAAATCCCACCACGGCAGACGGTGGAATTAGAATTAAATAAAAAAATCTGGAATTCAGAGTCTACTGGGGGCAATGAAACCATTGTCAATTGTTGAAAAAGTCCATCTGGTTCACTAATGCCTTTTAGGGAAGGGAATCTTTGCCTGGTCTGGCCTACATGTGACTCCAGAGCCACAGCAATGTGGTTGACTCTCAACTGCCCTCTGAAATGGCCTAATGAAGCACTCAGTTGTATCAATATTTCAAGAAGGCAGCTCACCACTGCCTTCTCAAGGGCAACTAGGGGGATGGGGAATAAATGCTGGCCCAGCCAGTGACACCCATATCCCACGAATGAATGAAAAAAAGCTCTGCATTATGCCAGACACATTTATTGTGTGAGTTTTTATCCTAATTAATTGTTGATACTTCAAAGATGAGGAAAACAAAGGCAGAAAATGAATTGAGGCTGATTAAATGTTGCGTTATGGAGAGAAAATTTAATTTCAGCTATTATCCAATTAGATTAAGATTCTGAACAAGACCCAGTTGATATATTGTCTTGCACACTGTGAATTCTCTGCAGGTCGCTGGTATTGTATGGACAAAGTATAAATGTGTTCCAGAAAAGTGAGCTTTATAGACAGAATATTTTACGTAATTAACTTAACCGTAAGGAAGACTGTAATATATCCGCGACCATGCACTGGTGATTTGTTAAGTAGGGGCTTCATTTTTGAAGCTCGTTTTATATCTTAAGAGACTTTCTGAAGCAATGTTTTATAATCTTTCCAATCTGTTTTTGTTTAGGCTGTCTTAGACACCAGTCTGGAAAGTCCTGCGGGTCTAGCTGTTGATTGGGTAACAAGCAAGCTTTACTGGACAGATGCAGGTAACCCAACCCCGATGAAGTTACGTTCAGCATATCTGTCATTGTCTGTTTCAAATACAGCCTTGTCAGAGTGAAAATTACCAGGAGACAAAGCAATCAATAATCATTTCCTTTTTGAAGCTTTTGGAGTGTAGAGGATCAGTGGGAGACGGGGAGAGCTCTGGATTTTACAGCCCCTCCCACTAATGGTATCTTCCAATCCTGACAAAGTCAATGGACTTTTGCATAGAAGTCAATAGAACTTTTCAATAGAACTCTGCAGTGCAGAAGGAGACCATTCAGGCCATCAATTTGCACCAACTCTCTGACAGAATATCTTACCTTCTCCCCCATGCTATTCCTGTAACCCTGCACATTTACCAAAGCTAATCCATGTAACCTACACATCTTGGGATATTAAAGGGTATTTTTTTTTTAACAATTCACCTAACCTGCATGTTTTTGGACTGTGGGAGGAAACCAGAGCATCTGGAGGAAACCCACGTAGACACGAGAGAATTGCAAACTCCACACAGATAGTGACCCAACCTGAGAATCGAACCCAAGTCCCTGGCACTGTGCCACCCTCTGAGAATCCCAATATGCGATCCACAGACTCTGACACAAGTGGGGTTTGGGGTTGCTTGGTGGGTTGGATGGCTGGACTGTTTGGAGGTTCGTGCAGTCCCACCAATGCCTTGTTCTTCAGCTCTTCACATTCCCAATCAAGTCTCGCTGTGTGTTCGGTACCTTCCCGAGTAAACCTTCTCCGTTTTGGATGGCCACAGACTAGGATCGCCTGGTCCGCAGGGATGCTTTGAGGACTTCGCTGAAGCATTCCCGCAGTCCTCCTGGGAGGCTCCTGAGTTCAGAGTGGAGCAGGTCTTTCCGGAGTCCGCTGTCCATTACCCAGCGCACTCAGCGATGTTCCACAAGGCAAACATTAATGTTAATTATTCATCTGCTTGTTTTAGGTACTGACAGAATCGAGGCCTCCAATCTAGATGGCAGTATGCGCACGGTGCTTATCTGGGAGAACTTGGACAGGCCCAGGGACATTGTGGTGGATCCAATCGGAGGGTTTGTTGATTTGCTTTTGCTAAGTAGTTTGAACGTTCAGCGTTCTGAGTATAAATTACGAGTCCAAAAAACGTTTCACTGATTTATTTGTAAAATGGTAATTTCATTTTCCATTTCTGTTGCGATTCAGTCCAACGTGAGGTAAATTTTGCTGAACAGTTTCAACTTTTAGCTGTTTCCTGTCAGTGGAGTTACCTGACCCCAGCTGGGCCTTGCTGATTAGCATTCTACTGGCCGCACCAGAAACTGTTAATAATTCTGCTGACATTGAAGCTGATACATGGGGTGGGACTTCAACGCTTAACAATTCCACAAATCGAACCAGTTCCTTTTGATTCTTTCTTTCTCTGAAGGTACATGTACTGGACAGACTGGGGGGCGAATCCCAAAATTGAGCGTGCCGGGCTGGACGCCTCTGAGCGGATCGTCATCATCTCCTCCAACCTCACTTGGCCCAACGGTTTAGCAGTGGACTATGAGACCGAGAGACTGTACTGGGCTGATGCGGGCATGAAGACAATTGAGTATGCCAACCTCAATGGCACTGATAGGCAGGTGTGAGGACATAATCATCGCTTGTTTTGTTCTGAAAAAAAAATTTTTTTTTAATTCATTCATGGGTGTCACTGGCTGGCCAGCACTTATTGCCCATCCCTAGTTGCCCTTGTTCAGGGAGTCAACCACTGTGGCTCTGGAGTCACATGCAGGCCAGACCAGGTAAAGATGGCAGATTTCCTTCCCTAAAGGCAACCAGATGGGTTTTTCCGACAATCGACAATGGTTTCACGGTCATCAGTAGTTCCAGATCATATTTATTAAATTCTAATTCCACCATCTGCTGTGATGGGATTCGAACCCCACCCACAGATCATTAGCTGAGTTTCTGGATTAATAGTCTAGCGATAATACCACTAGGCCTTTATACAATATTGATTCAAATTATCTTCATTATCATATTAAATTCACTCAGCGATGAGATATTATAATATTGCTTCCATCCATCTGTGGCTGTTGTTTGTATTTAAGAGGTTAATTTAATAAATATTTAATATTTATCCGATTCGAATCCCATCACAGCAAAAGGGGAAATTTAAATTCAATAAAACTCGAACTGAAAGTCTACTGATGACCATGAAAACATTGTTGATTGTTGTAAAAACCCATCTGGTTCACTAATGCCCTTTAGGGAAGGAAATCTGCCGTCCTTACCTGGTCTGGCCTACATGACTGAAGTCTCACAAAACCAGGTTAAAGTCCGACAAGTTTGTTTGGACTCATGAGCTCTGCTCCTTCCTCGGGTGAGTGAACTATATGTGACTCCAGAGCCACAGCAATGTGTTTGCCTGACTGGGATGTGGCCAATACATGCCTACATTCCATGAATGAATGAAGTTAGGCATAGAAATATTAATTGAATGTAGTTACTCATTCAGGATAAAGTACAGCAGCTTCTTAAAAGCAAAGAATAACCACCCAATTCCAATAGATGGATAGCTTTTTGAAATTTATACTATAATTGAGTTGCCTTGACCTGGTGATTTTGTATTTCTGAGAGTACATTGCGAATCCACAAGCTTAATGCAACAACGATTCCACGTGATTCAAACTGTCTTGTTTCGGCTTGTTGCGATTTTCTCTTCTAGGTGCTGATTGGTAGTCAGTTGCCCCATCCTTTTGGATTGACTCTACACGAAGACAGGATTTATTGGACTGACTGGCAGTCAAAGAGCATTCAGAGTGCAGATAAAAACAATGGCCTGGGGCGCCTGATGCTGCGAGAAAACCTGGAAAACCTCATGGACATTCACATGTTCCATCGGCACAGGACACCAGGTAACGAAAGAACGTGCAACCTCTGAGTTAGGAGTGAGATCGAAAAACATCAGAGGAAAGGCCCTTCGGACCTCCAGGCCTGCGCTGAACACGTTGTCCTATCGAGACCAACTGCTTATATCTCTCTATTCCCC
Source organism: Sphyrna mokarran (assembly GCA_024679065.1). Taxonomy (NCBI): domain Eukaryota; kingdom Metazoa; phylum Chordata; class Chondrichthyes; order Carcharhiniformes; family Carcharhinidae; genus Sphyrna; species Sphyrna mokarran. The sequence continues at coordinate 118,801,813 of JAGIQG010000008.1, read as the reverse complement.
ATCCCCCCGTGCTAGCACTAGGGGACACAGCTTTAAATTAAGGGGTGATAGTTATAGGACGGATATCAGAGGTAGGTTCTTTACCCAAAGGGTGGTTCGGGAGTGGAATGCCCTGCCTGCAGCAGTTGTAGATGCGCCAAGTTTGGTGGCGTTTAAGAGGTTAGTTGATAAGTATATGGAAGAGAAGGGAATGGTTTAGTTTGGAGGGGCATTGCTTTTTATATTGGTCGGCGCAACATCGAAGGCCGAAGGGCCTGTTCTGTGCTGTAATGTTCTATGTTCTATGTTCTATCTCTTCATGTGCCAATCCAGATAAGTCTTAAATGTGGCTAATGTATCTGCCTCAACTACCTCACGTGGCAGTGCATTCCAGGCACCCACTGCCCTCTGTGTAAAAAACTCCCCCCGTACATCTCCACTGAACCTTCCCTGTCTTATGTTGAACTTGTGGCCCCCTTCTAATCGTCATTTTTGCCCTGGGAAAAAGCTTCCAACTGGTCACCCTATTTATGCTCCTCATAATTTTATCAATTTCTATCAGGTCGCCCTCTCAGCCTCCATCTTTCCAGGAAAGCAATCCTGGTTTAATCAATCTCTCTTCATAGCTGATACTCTCCATATGAGGCAACAGCCTGATAAATCTTTCCTGTACTCTCTCCAAAGCACCCACATCCTTCTGATAGTGTGGTGACCAGAATTGGACACAGTATTCCAAATGTGGCGTAGCCAACATTTTATTAACTGTAACATAATTTGCCAACTTTTATTGGCCCGGCTATGAAGGCAAGCTTTCTTCACTACATTTACCTAGCTTCAAGGTAACCTGTGATTTATTGTAACTGGATTGAATGAACCTTTAAACTAGTGCCTTAGGGTGTAAAAGATTAATGTTTCATTTATTTATTTACAGTGGCATCCATGTGTAAGATAAACAACGGTGGCTGCAGTCACCTCTGCCTCCTTGCCCCTTTGCCCAAGGCCTACAGCTGTGCGTGCCCCACTGGCATCAACCTCCTCTCAGATAGAAAAACCTGTGCACCTGGTAAGCTCAAACTCCCATTTCGGTTGGCGGAGGAAGGTATTTGAAACAAACAAAGTCTATTTCAGACAAAGAGCAAATGGAATATTTTTTGGAAAAGGTGGATAGTGAGTGCCTGGAAAGGGAGTAACTTCCTCTTCTCTGGATGTCTCTGCACAGTAATGTGCCAGTGTTCAAGACTTCCATTTGAAAAATGCTCCTGAGCTTTGAGCTGAACTGTATTTGAACTTCCCTGAGTAACGATAGCGATGTGATGTTGCTATTATTAATCAGCAAAGTGACTCAAGTTGCTAGGTGTGAATATAACGTCCTTTGTTTCCATTCTGCAGAGAACATGGGCTCTTGGGTGTGAGTGTCTATTAAGTTCTGTTGATGGATGTTCTTTTTTAGGAAGTATTATTGAAATACTAGGCCAACGATAGACTGGACAACAAAAGACAATATCTCTGTTCCGTGTAGACAAAGGTTTCAAAAAGATACACTTGGAAAAATGGTTTCATTTTGTCTGCTCTTTGGAAAGAAGTAATTATCAGGATTTATCAATGAAGAAATATATATTTTTTAATCCAAAGTGGGCCCAGAAACAGTTTAGCTGGATGTTCAACATCCTGATCACTTACAGAACGAGAGGCTCCAGACCATCACAGCGGCCTTGCACATCCTTGTGTGGTGGTAATTGAAGTAACACAAACCAGCAAACAGCTGACTTTGTTTGGAGGCCCATTCACCTTGGCCTCTCTGTTCACATAATCCGTGACTATTTCCCGCAGGCTCCAGTGACCCTGGAGAGGAACAGCTGCAGCCAGTGAGTGATCCATGACAGCTCCTGAGTAGATGTAGGCAACAGGAAAAGGGCCCAGAAACATTATACTTAGCCCAGTGTCGAGAGGCAGCTTTCGAACCAGCCACGTAGCTGGGGAAACATGTGAATCTGTGATGTCAAATCCACTGGATCTTTCTAGAAGCAACAAGAGGTGCAGCTGCCAATGATTTATTGAAGAATCTCGGCTTAAAGCCACGTCCACACATCAGTCTCAGTCTGCCAATAGCTGCCATGCAGAATGTTAAACAATGCTTGGTTTAAGGTAATAAGGTGACAGATATTGAGTATTAATGAGTTAATTATACTCAGATGTATATACAGAGTCAGTGCACAGTGGGGAGAGATTGTGTGAGAATATAGAAGTAAGTTCTGTAATGAGCAGCAAACAATTCCTAGTCTCCATGTCTAGACTCCGCGTCTAGATTCCATGTCTAGACTCCATGTTGTCTTTACAGGCAGGATTGGGAGTTAACTCTGAAATTGGGAACTGTTATGTAGAGGGCTCAGTGACTAGAATAAACATCTCAAAAAGCAAGATAACAGCCTGCTCCTGAGGTATTTTAGTGATTGGTGTTAGGATATGGATCAGAAACCCTAAGCTAAGTCATAAAGTTAGATTGAACCCCAACAGTCTGGTTTTTGACATTAATGTGAGGGAAGAATGTTTCACTCCAGGTGTGATTCTACTAAGAAACTGGGAAGCTTTTATCAAAGCAAACTGTATTGAACAATACTTAAATTGACAGGATACAATACTTAACTGCTAACCTATCCCGATGAGTTCCAATTCAAGCAATATTCCTCTTACAGGATGAAAACCTCTCTTCAAATCAGTTATCAAAACACAGACTTATATATTTGTACTTTGGTTGCCAACCCCTGAGCACCCAGGCAAACTCCAGAGAAAGACAAAAAGATGCATTTTGTTTCTTTTAGAACCAGGCAGTAACTGCTTATTTCTAAAAAAAGAAAGAGAAACTATTTTCCCTGCAAGCTTAGCTCTTCCCATTATACTCATGTCAATCAAGATAATCAAAGACTCTACTCTGAAACCCCAAGGAGAAGAAAAACTAATAAACACAAATGAATTAACTCTGTTTACACAAACACACCATTAGCTAAAATGAGTTGTTTTCCTGCATTCTCAGCAGGGAGTTCTTGTTTTTTAGACAAATCAACTCCCTGCAACAAAACACTGCCTTTTACAAGAAATGCGATATAAATATATTTTGTAAAGGCTCAGTGGAGCAGCAGGGTGGCACAGAGATTAACACTGCTGCTTCACAGGATAAGGAACCTGACTCGCTTCCTGGCTTGGGTCACTCTGTGCGGAGTCTGCACGTTTTCCCTATGTCTGTGTGGGTTTCCTCCGGGTGCTCTGGTTTCTTCCTACAGTCTGAAAGACATGCTGGTTAGGTGCATTGGCCATGCTAAATTCTCCCTCAGTGTACCGAACAGGCGCTGGAGTGTGGCAACTAAGGAATTTTCATAGTAACTTCATTGCAGTTTTAATGTAAGCCTACTTGTGACCAATGAATGAACTTTACTTTGAAAGATTATTGAATAGTTTAGGATTTTTTTTCCATGTAACTGTGTGATTCTTTTACATTAATTGCTTTTTCCACATGATTTCAGGTATGACTAGCTTCCTCATATTTGCACGGAGAACTGATATTCGAATGGTATCCCTCGATATTCCTTATTTTGCTGATGTGGTGATGCCCGTCAATGGATCAATGAAAAATACAATTGCAATTGGTGTGGATCCCAAAGAAGGTGAATTTTAATTGATGTGAGAGCTTTGTACCAACACCTTCTTGAGATATAAATGAATGAACATCACTGAATTATTGATTTATTTGTTGCTTTCCTATTGCCAAACCTAAGCTAGAGTTGTACTTTCTTTGACCGTTGAGATTTGAGAATGTGGGGTAAACCGAGGCCACTCAGCCCCTCTTTGCTGCTCTGTCATTTAGTCAGAGTGTGGCTGATCATCTATCACAGCAACACCTTCCCACACTAACTCCTAGATTCCCTTAGCATCCAAAAATCTGTTAAACCAAGACATGTATGTACCAATTAATTCTAGCAGAGACCCACAAAGCCTCCAAATTCCAAAGCCAAAGAAGTTAATATCCTTTTTTGTATCAGTGGTGGCACAGTGATTAATGTTGCTGCTTCACAGCACCAGGGACCTGGGTTCAATTCCAGCCTTAGGTGTCTGTATGGTGTTTGCACATTCTCCCCATGTCTGTGTGAGTTTCCTCCGGGTGCTCCGGTTTCCTCCCACAGTCCAGATATGTGCAGATTAGGTGGATTGGCCATGCTATATTACCCCTTAGTGTCCAAAGATGTGGATGTTAGGGGGATTACTGGGGTAAATATGTCATGTTATGGGAGTAGGGTGGGATGCTGTGGTGCAGACTCAATGGGCCAAATGGCCTGCTTGTACATAGTAACAATTTTATGAAAGTAATTATTTTAATTACAGTATTCTAGTTATTCTTTCAACAAAGACTTCAACAGAATTAGGACTTCCTTCTCTGAATAAAGCCACATGTAAAATCAGGCCAAGGACTCTGGGTGGAATTTCCGAGACAGGGAATTCCCATCTGTGGTCAATGGCCCTGTAAGTGATCCAACACACTTTCAGTCTCACCCATAATGATTCCCATGGTGGCTGGGACGAGACTGGAAGTTTTACCCCTACAATAGGGACTTTTTCAATAGTCTGGGCTTGTGATTTACTTATGTTCGGCCCAGTTGTCGATGTGGATTCGATGGGCCAAATGATCTCATTCTGTTATGCAGGATTCTACGACCTCTGCATGGTCTGTGTTCTCCCCACTGCGGTTCCTTTGACAAATGGGAAGGAAAATTCTGTCCTAAAAATCCAAAGTTGCATTGTCAAAACTGTTTCACAACAAAGCTTAAGTTGAAAATGTGTCAGAATTAATTGGTTGTCAACTTTAACTCCCGTTTGGACAAAATTATTTTTTGCTGACTATCATTTCGGTTTTGCCACCTCAGTGAACGTTCATGAGCCTTGTCATCCTGTGAGTGAAATATATATAAATATGAACAAACAAGAGGGTCATTGGACCTTTCACAAATGGACTCACTCCTAGCGGAACTGAAGCATTGTTTTTTTGCCCCAGGGAAGGTGTATTGGTCGGACAGCACGCTGAATAAAATCAGCAGGGCCAACCTGAATGGATCGCAGCAGGAAGACATTGTAACGACAGGTGAGGGGTCAGAACTAGCCGGCACATCTCATACAGAGATTCACCAGAACCTCTGCAGAGCACTGGGCAAAATTTAGTGCCTTCCCCTGTGTGGGCCCTGATGGCTGGGCCAGGTGTTGGCAGGGGTGGGGGTGACATTAATTGGAGTGGGAAATGAGGACCTCCTCTGCCCTTCTGAAGCCTGTGATAGCAAGGCCTGTGAACGGCCCTCCTGCCGATACATCCAGCATGTAAGGATTCCAGAAAAAGAAGCCACGCTGGGGCTGTGTGTGGGCTCTCATTAAATGGATGGAGAGCTGTCTATTGTTGGCAAGCACTCAGTGCCTGATCAAAGGGCCTGGCATTGGGAGTGGGATGTGTGAGGTAAGGGAGGGGGTGGTCTTCTGAGTCATGCCTGCCATTGCTGTCAACTAACCCCCCCCCCCCCCCCCCCCACGCACCCACCCCCGCCTCCCCCTCCCCGTGGCCTGACTACATCAACAATCCTCAGCCTTGGATGGGCGTAATACCAGAAGTGGTCACTACTTTCCTGGCGGTGCTGCTGAGCAATGACGGCCATTAGCCTCTGATTTGCTGGTGGGACATCCCTTGATCCTGGGGAAGGCCCAGGGCCGGCCTGTCAAATCTTCTATTGACACTTGATTCAGGGGCCCTTCCAAAAACAGGCGACCCGGGGAGGGTCGTCATCATTGAACTCGTAATCCAGAGAGCCAGGCTAACGCTGTGTTCGAATCCCACCGTCATGATGTGGAGATGCCAGCGTTGGACTGGGTAAAGCAGAAAGAAATCCCACAACACTAGTTTAAAGTCCAAACAGGTTTATTTCTAGCACAAGTGGCAAGCTTTCGGGGCAGCCTGTCCCTTATCAGGTGGCTGGGATTTCTGTTCGTAAATTACAATCAGAACTCCCAGCCACCTGACGAAGGGACGGGCTGTCTCAAACTTGTGGCGTTTTCTACAAATAAACCAGTTTGGACTTTAAACTGGTGTTGTGGGATTTCTTTCGAATCCCACCATGGCAGATGGTGACATTTGAATTCAACAAAATGAGATGATGCAATGTTCTCTAGCTCAATGTTCGCTGGCAGGCAGGAGACACCACAATCACTTCCAGGAAATATGCCCAAAATCTGAGGGAAGGCTGTTAAAAATGCATTTTGTTGGGAGCAATATTGATTGGGTCTCTTGTTTCTCTACCAATAACAAGCCATAAAAAGTATGTGGTTAGCACTGCTGCTTCACAGCACTGGGGAACCAGGTTCGATTCCCATGTTGGGTCACTCTCTGTGTGGAGGCTGTACATTCTCCCCATGTCTGTGTGGGTTTCCTCCAGGGGCTCTGCTTTCCTTCCTCAGTCCGAAAGATGTGCTAATTAGCCACATCGGCCTAATTCTCTCTCAGTGTATCCAAACAGGTGGCAACTAGGGGATTTTCACTGTAACTTCATTGCAGTGTTAATTAATGTAAGCCTGCCTGTGACACATCAGACTGTTTAAACGTTAAACTGTAGAATACTTTGTGTCCAAAAAAATCATACAAATCAGCCGCAATTTGTACTTCCCAGCTGTGTTTTGGTATGCATGCACTGTCAATGCCTGCACAGCAATGTGGCACCAGACTGTTTCGCATCTCTGTGCGAGCAAGCTACTTTAACATGATGTGATAGCTCGGTTTTCTCAATAGCAATGTTCACTCAGGACACGTTTGCTATTGGAGGTGAGAGCAGTGCAGTAATTGTTGGAAAATAAGCTCTTGTTCTAAGGGTGTGTTTTATAGATGGTGTTTTCTCAGGACTGATGACAACTGATGGGCTGGCAGTGGATGCGACTGGCCGGAAGATATACTGGACCGACACGGGGACGAACCGGATTGAAGTGGCGAACCTGGACGGAACAATGAGGAAAGTTCTGATTTGGCAGAATTTGGACAGTCCGCGAGCCATTGCCCTTCACCATGAGAAAGGGTGTGTAGGCCAATCGAGAACCTGCTCAAATGTGTGGCAACATCTTCAATTTGTTATTGTCATCTCACTTTTGCATATGACATAAATCAAAGTATCAGAAATTGACTCTGTTTGAGTGGCGTGTGGATTTGTTTTACTACCTGCGTCATCCAGTCTCCTTGCACTGAGCTGCACTCAGGAAGCTGAAGAACATGAAAAAAGCTGTCCAAACTATTCCAGTCCTGTCACCATGCTGTGATTGGCCAATGTAGTCGCAGTCTCTCGGACAGGAGGTTCAAGCTGACAGTCCATCTTTATAATCTAGCTCCAGTACCTCATTATCTCCAGACCTTGAGCTCATAATCTGGGTCTGTTCTTTAGTGCTGTAATGAGAGGTGCTTTATTGTCAGATATGTCATCTTCCTGATGAGATTTTTAACCCTGTCCCTGATTATTGGGACTCCCACAGTCCAAAGATGTGCAGTTAGATGGATTGGCCATGCTTAAGTGCCCCTTAATATCCAGAGATGTGCAGGTTATGTGGATTGGCCATGTTAAATTGCCTCTTAATGTCCAAAGATGTATGAGTTACGTGGATTGGCCATGCTAAATTGTCCCTTCGTGTCCAAAGATGTGTAGCTTAGGTGGATTGACTTTGCTAAATTACCCCTTGGTGTCCAAAGATGTGCAGGTTAGGTGGAAAATAGCCCCTCTGACAATGCAGCACTGCCACCGTATTGCACTAAAGGCATCAGCCTAGTTTATATGCTCGAGACCAGGCCTGAGACTAAAACCCAGTTCCTTTGATTGGGAGCCAAGATTGTTAGCACTGAACTCAGGATAATAACAGTATTTGCAGCTCAAAAAAGAAGTAATTCATTAGCTGTGAAATACTTTTCTACATTATCAGGGTGTGAAAGATGCAACGTAAATCCAAGTTCTTCATGTCATTGTCTGCTCTTTTAATATGGTGGCTAATTGCAAGAAATTATAGCTGTTGCTATTGTAATAGAGTTGATAATCCGTTTAAGAGCATAAATCTCCTCATCCCCTAATAGTCAGTAAGATTAGTGTGAGCCAACACACAAATCATTCAAACTGTATCCCTGTAGGCAGAAAGGGTTGTTATCTAACATTGCACAGTCCCGATGCTGATTACTGATCTATTCCTGTTGTACTTTGCTAGATTCATGTATTGGACAGACTGGGGGGAACATGCCAAACTGGAACGTGCTGCAATGGATGGATCAGACAGAGTGGTTCTAATCAATAGTAACCTGGGATGGCCTAATGGACTGGCCATTGATAAAGTGGGATCCAGGCTGCTGTGGGCTGATGCACACACGGAGGTACATAGAATCTTTCTGTGTCAATGTCAGTATCAGTACAGACAATATATTATATATGTATGTGTGTGTGAGAAAGAGAGAGAGAGAGAGCAAGTGTATTGTAAATATTTAAAATATTTCCCCAAAGTGTATTTAAATGGAAGTTGTCTTGTCCTCACTGTGAGATTACTCCTAATGCCTATTAAGATAGCACTGAATGTCTGCAATAAAACATCAGGCTGGCTTTTCCCAGATATTGGCAAAGAACAATGGTGGGCAGGACGAGCGGCGTTGGAGCTGCTGACAGAATCCGTAACAACCTTTGACAGGATAAATGCTGGGAGGGTGTTTACCCTCATTGGAGAGTCTAGGAACAGAGGGCCGAGTCTCAGAATAAAGGGGGCAACGGTTTGAGACTGAGCTGAGGAGGAATTTCTTCTCTCAGAGGGTTGTGTGACTTTGGAGCTCCTTGTCACACAGAGCAGTGGGGGCAGAATCCTTGTGTTTAAGGCTGAGATAGATAGATTTTTGATCAGTATCGGAAACAAGGGTAATGGGGGGAGGGCAGGAAAGTGGACATCAGGAGTGTCAGGTCAGCCATGATCCCATTGAAAGGCAGAATATGCTTGAGGGGCCGAATGGCCCACGTCTGCTCCTATTTTGTGTGGATCAATGGCAGCTTTCTTCGCTGTGTAGTCCCACACTTACAAATATATAAAAAAAAAATCAAGGGACATGATTTATCAATAGCGGAGTGGTACCTGATTCACCTGCCCACTTCCAATCTATCCCTCAGGGATAGGGGCACCATTTTTAAAGGTCAGCCTAGCGTGAAGGAGTTCATCCTTCCCACACCCTCCGCTGGGCACTGTCCTCACAGACAGTGTACAGGTAATGCCCAGACACCTTCTCCTGAGCGATGCCCTGCTCTCTCGGTGCACAGTTTGGGAGACCAGTCAGGTTTCACATGGTTTTCCCCCCCTCGCACTGAAGAGGGTGTTTATTCTGACGGGTGGGGGAGGGCATTGGAGGAATGATTCAGTTGTCGCGGCCTGGTAATGATAAGCTAATTAATATAAATGGCGTTTCCAACATCAGTGACGGGATTACGAGTACAATCGTGTCACGCACTCGCACTGAGTTTGATCGTTTTCACGAGATTTTACATCATTGCCAAACCTGCTTGTCTCGGTCAGGAACAAAAAATTCTGGTCGGGAATGGAAATCCCAGTCAGGAACGGAAAATCCTAGTCGGGAATGGAAAATCCCAGTCAGGAACAGAAAATCCTGGTTGGGAATGGAAAATCCCAGTCAGGAACGGAACATTCCAGCCATTGGATGTTCCTCATTGGTTATCATTTTTTAAATTATTTATTTGCAGGAATGTAAGCATATCTGCTGGGTCACAGCAATTGTCCATCCTCAACTGACCAATAAATAAACTTTAATTGCCCTTGTTATAATCTGTATTCAACCTGGACAAAACTCTGAATGGAAACAGCTAACGTGTCGATTATTTCTTTGCTGTGACACCCTTCTTGCCTGCTTGTGTAAAGAGCTGTGTGTGAGAAGATAGTGTTTATTGATTTTTTTTTTGCACAGCGAATCGAGGCAGCCGACCTGAATGGTGGTGAGCGACGGACTCTAATCACCCCAGTCCAGCACCCCTACGGCCTGACCCTGCTGGATCCCCACATTTACTGGACGGACTGGCAAACCCGCAGTATCCAGCGAGCTGACAAAAACACGGGTGGTGATATCATTACAGTGCGGGGCAACTTGCCAGGGCTAATGGACATTCAAGCCATTGACAGAATTCGACCTGTTGGTATGTAACCCTTGATATTTTAGTGCGTCTTTTGCTATTTAGATTCTAGTCAATGTATGTCAAGGGTTAGAGTCTATGGTCAGATAGGCAGAACAGTGGCAAATGGAACTTAACCCAGAAAAATGGAAGGTGATGTGTTTTGATAGGACGAACAAGACAAGGGAAGACACAATGAACAGTAGGACGCAAGGAAGTACAGAGGGATCAGAGGGATCTTGGGGTAGATGGACAGATGGTAGGGTGATTAAGTAGTCATATGGGATTTTTGCCTTTATTAGTCAAGGTATAGAATATAAGAACAGAGAGGTTACGATGGAGCTATAGAAAATGCTGGTTAGGCCACAGCTAGAGTACTGTGTGCAGTTCTGGTCGCCACACTGTAGGAAGGATGTGACTGCACTGGAGAGAGTGCAGAGGAGATTCATCAGTACTGCCTGATTTGGAGCATTTCAGCTCTGAAGAGAGGCTGGTTAGGCTGGGGTTGTTTTCCTCAGAGCAGAGAAGACCGAGGGGAAACATGATTGAAGTGTACAAAATCATAAGGGAAATAGTTGGGCAGCTAGGATGAAACTTTTCCCCTTGGGGAAAATGTGGACAATTGGGACTAACTTAATGATAAAACTGGATGGCATGAACAAGTTGGACCCAGGGGCCTGCTTCCATGCTGTAAACCTCTATGAGTCTATTAACCAGTGTTATAGATTTAAGATAAGGAACGGGGATTTAGACAACACTGAGGGAAAGCTTTTTCCACCCAGAGGCTGGCGGGAATCTGAAATTCACTGCCTGAAAGTGTGGTAGATCAGCAACTGAAATGCCAAAGTGTACAAAACTACAGAGCAAGTGCTGAAAAATTGGGTCAGAATAGATAGGTGCTTGATGGCTGGTGCAAACATGATGGGCAAAAGGCCTCTTTTAATGCTATAAAACTCTAGGATCTTGCCGTGTAACCACTGGAAATGGTTTGAATCTTGACTTTATGATCCATTTGCTCTGCTTGGCTGGGTCCTAAAGGGACTCTTGAATGTTGTTCCACTAAAATGGTGCTGCTTTTTCCTGTAGGGCTGGAATTGGATGAGAGTTCTTTCTGACCCCCAAAGTATTTACAAGCAGTCCCTCAATGGCCCCACCGCAGATTCCTTTTCTCCCTCTTATCCACTGTAAGTGTCTCTATGTAGGACCCTGTGAGCTTTCTTTCAGTAATGACCCAGCCTTACTTTGACCCTGTCACTGGTGCCATCAGCCATGCAGTGTAATCATTCCATCCACTGGCCAGCCAATGGGTACACCCTGTGACAACCCCCTATGCTTGAACAGAATAACATTAAGAAGGTGGCCATTTGGCCCATTGAGCCTACACCGACAACAATCCCATCCAGGCCCTAACCACAGAACTGCACATATTTACCCTGACACTAAGGGGCAATTTCACATGGTCAATCTATCTAACCTACACATTTTGGACTATGGGAGGAAACTGGAGCACCTGGAGAAAACCCATGCAGAGAATGTGCAAACTCCACACAGACAATCACCCCAGGCCAGAATTGAACCTGGGTCACTGGTGCTGTGGGACAGCAGGCTAACCACTGCGCCACTGTACTGCAGTTATATGATAGAATTTTATTTGAGAAGTGACAAAAATATTACTGCCAAATATTAATAACTCAGTCATTTTCCACCGAAAATAATTTGCATTCTTCAGAAATTGAAATTAAACCATTGGATTAAAAAGTTACAATAAGCAAATTCAATTTGTTTCATCCAACAATTCAAATTGGATGATTTTGATTTACAAAGAGTGAGATGTTGATAGGAATTGATTGAACTCCAGGTACACTTGCTTCCTGTTTAATGGTTCACTCGTGATCCTCAGAATCCAGCTGAACGGATGCTCCCACACTCTGTTAAAGAAGTTTTGCTTTGTTCCTTCACAGGTTTTAACAAGTGTAGTGTCAGGAATGGGGGCTGCAGCCACCTCTGCCTACCCCGACCCAGCGGCATCACCTGTGCATGTCCAACAGGAATCCAAATGAAGAGCGATGGGAGGACCTGTGACAATGCCCCCGAAACCTACCTCCTCTTCTCCAGCCGAGGCAGCATTCGCCGGATCTCTCTGGATACAACCGATTACACAGATGTGCATGTTCCAGTTCCTGAGTTACATAACGTCATTTCCTTGGATTATGACAGTGTGGAGATGAAGGTTTATTATACTGATGTCTACCTGGATGTGATCAGGTAATGATGTAACATTGTCAGTTTTTTTATTCATTTGTGGGACATGGGTGTTGTTGGTTGGCCAGCATTTATTGCCCATCCCTAGTTGCCCCTTGAGAAGGTGGTGGTGAGCTGCCTTCTTGAATCACTGCAGTCCACATGCTGTGGGTTGACCCACAGTGCCATTAGGGAGCTAATTCAGGAGCTTGACCCAGCGACTGCGAAAGAACAGCGATATATTTCCAAGTCGGGATGGTGAGTGGCTTGGAGGGAAACTTGCAGGTAGTGATGTTCCCATGTATCTGCTGCCCCTTGTCCTTCTAGGTGAATTTGGAAGACGCTGTTTAAGAATCTCTGGGAGGTTTCTGCCATGCATCTTATAGATAATACACACTAGTATTAACCCTATGAACAGCGAATGTCTGCATTGGTGCTGTTTCATGCTTTCACCCTGAACTAAGGAAGTCCATCAATTTTTTTTTCCCAATTTCTACCTCTCACTCACCTGCACGTGACCCATTTCTGACTCTTCCCTTCCCTCCCTTGCCTTCCCTGATTCTATTTCTCACACACTGAATTCAAGATTCTGCCGGGAAATGTGCCTGATGAAGATGAGGGACAAGTGGAAGTTGAGCCCAGATTCTGTTACACGGAAACCCTGATTACAGAACACTTTACTTAGTGTCCAATGAGAGCACTGCAACTGAGCTGCGTTTATCAGGATTTGGGGTTTGGGTTGTAAACACGGGAGGTGATACCAGGGAGGCAATGGTCTGGTGATATTATTACTAAACTATTAATCCAAAAACTCGGCTAATATTCTGGGGACCTGGGTTCAAATCCTGCCACGGCAGATGGTGGAATTTGAATTCAACAAAAAATATCTGGAATTAAGAATCTATTGGTGACCATGAAACCATTGTCAATTGTTGGGAAAAATCCATCTGGTTCACTAATGTTCTTTCGGGAAGGAAATCTGCTGCCCTTATCCTGTCTGGCCTACATGTGACTCCACACCCATAGCAATGTGGTTGACTCTCAACTACTCTCCAAGGTCAATTAGGGATGGGCAACAAATGCTGTCCAGTCAGTGACTCCCATGTCCCAGGAATTAATTTTTTTAAATAATAATGTGTTTTATTTTTACCCTACATGACAGAGTCCCTCAGGAAGGCAGGAAAAATACAATAAAAACACAGTAAAAGATTGCCTAGTTACTAAACAAAACTGCATCATCTCACTGTGCTGGTTTTTATAATTTCATTCTTAAGGAATTTATCCTTGAACCAAAAAAGACCTGAATTGTCTCAGGAATAATATTTATTGTGTGGCCTGATCTCAGCCGAGTGGAGGATTTGTCAATGACTACAGTGCCTCTGGTTAAGGAAGGGAAAAGGTAATGTTCTGTCTGCAATCTGCTGACAGTGCAGTTAAGGTGAGAGATTTTCATTCAAAGCAATGAGGGGAGATTTTTTTTGGTGTCAGACGTCCTGGCCTGCGTAAAACATATACCGGGAAACTGTCCAGTTTGAACCACGTGTCTGCGAAGGTACCTATCTCATTTCCCCGAATATAAATTAGCAACAGAAAATTGAACAAGTTCTTTAACATATGTTTGCTTAAATCCCACCGATGTTTTTGATATTTCCTCCTCAATGCAGTATATTTTGGTGCAAAATCAGGAGATTCTACCCTCTCAGAACATAAAAAATAGGAGCAGTAGACCATTCAGTCCATTAAACCTATTCTGTGATTCAATATGATGATGGCTTCAACTCCATTTTTCTACCTCTGTATTCTCCTATCATTTTGGGGGGGAGAGAAGTGAGTGGCTTGGAAGGGGGGATGTAGAGGAGGGGAATTGGGTCAAGAATACAAAGATTCACAACTCTGTGAGTGAAGAGGCTGGGGGGATAGTCCAAGGGTTGGGGAGGATATCTTGGGGTTGGGTGCAGTTCTGTGGGGATTTGGGGTGGATCAGTGCTATCGTTACTTAGAAGCTAAAAGTGCTTTCAATTCTTCTAACTTTTCTCTGGGTAACAATTGCACTGACCCACTCAGAGCGTGCACCATTAACTTAACACCCTAACTTATAAAGACTTAAGCTATAAACACAGTGGGACCCACCGAAAAGCATGCCACAGCCCTATGGAATTTATAGAATATAGAACATTACAGCACAGAACAGGCCCTTCGGCCTTCGATATTGTGCCGACCAAAATAAAAAGCAATGCCCCTCCAAACTAAACCATTCCCTTCTCTTCCATATACTTATCAATTAACCTCTTAAACGCCACCAAACTTGGCGCATCTACAACAGCTGCAGGCAGGGCATTCCACTCCCTAATCACTCTTTGAGTAAAGAACCTACCTCTGATATCCGTCCTATAACTCATACCCCTTAATTTAAAGCTGTGTCCCCTCGTGCTAGCTTTCTCCATCCTAGGAAAAAGGCTATCACTGTCCACCCTATCTAAACCTCTAATCATCTTATATGCTTCAATAAGATCCCCTCTTAGCCGCCTCCTTTCTAACGAAAACAACCTCAAATCCTTCAACCTCTCTTCATAGGACCTGCCCTCCATACCAGGCACATCCTGGTAAACCTCCTCTGTACCCTCTCCAATGCCTCCACATCTTTCTTATAATGTGGGGACCAGAACTGCACACAATACTCCAAGTGCGGCCGCACTAGAGTTTTGTACAGTTGCAACATGATGCTGCGGCTCCTAAATTCAATCCCCCTACCAATAAAAGCTAAGACTCCATATGCCTTCTTAACAACTTTATCCACTTGACTGCCTACTTTCAGGGATCTATTGACACATACACCAAGATCCTTCTGTTCCTCAACACTATTAAGAGCCCTACCATTAGCCCTATACTCTACACATTTATTGTTCCTGCCAAAGTGCATTACCTCACACTTTTCCACATTAAACTCCATTTGCCACCTCTCGGCCCAGCTCTGCAATTCTGTAATTCTTCTTAGTACTCCAGCTATTCTCAAGGTAAGATTCTATGTTGGTCCTTTCTTTAGCTTTTGGCTACCAATTTCTTTACCAATCTCAGGACTGTGGATGCCTCCGTCCTTTGTTCAGGCAGATATCTAAATGTCTTTCCCATAACTTCTCAAGCTAACACTGCTGACTGCCTTCTGTCACAATGCTCTGTTAGGACCACGACAGATTTCTTCCGTGAGCTAGAGCAATTCTCCCAGCTGCCTTCTTCTCATGAAATCTAAATGGAGATCGGACATCCAAATTCCTCTGTTTCCCCCACAGACTCCAGCCTTTATAATGTAAATAATGCTTTTTGTCTCCTCAGAAGTGCCAACCTCAATGGCAGTGGTATGGTGACAGTCATTGGTCAGGGTTTAAAAACAACTGATGGTTTGGCCATTGACTGGGTAGCAAGGAATCTCTACTGGACAGACACTGGCAGGAATACCATTGAAGTGTCCTGGCTTAATGGAAACTGCCGGAAAGTGCTTATCAACAACAGCCTGGATGAACCAAGGGCAATTGCCGTGTTCCCTAGAAAAGGGTAAGCAAATCTTCTTTGGAGGACCAAGCTCCTGTTGAGGTCGACATTTTGTATAGCGATCTCACATTCCTTATAATCGTACTAAAACAACATCCACCTACTTTCTAAACTGGAATAATACTTAGAATGAAATGGTGGCTAATGGTCATATCACTGGACTGCTAATCCAGAGGAAAAGACTCTGGGGACATGGGTTCAAATCTCACCTCGGCAGCTGATAGTATTTCAATTCAATCAGTAAATCTGGAATATAGACCTAATCGTAGTGATAGTGACCATGACAACAATCATTGATCTTTGTAAAAACCCATCTGGTTCACCCATATCTTTTAGAGAAGGGAATCTGCCATCCTTACACAGTCTGGCCTCCAGAGCTACAGCAATGTGATTGACAGTTGTCTCAAATGTGGTCTCAATTTCCCATTGAAATGGCCCATCAAGCCACACAGTTTCAAGGGATATGAGGGATGGCCAATAAATGTTGACCTTTTCAATTACTCCCTCAATCCTGAAGAAGAACAAAGGGGAAGAAAGTTGTCAATGTCATAAGAATAGAGAACAGGTCAAATGTTTTCTCAGCTCCGGGTGCGACTCCATCATATCTTATGTGAACATTATTCTTATGTTCTGCTAGGTATCTCTTCTGGACAGACTGGGGAAATCTTGCCAAAATTGAACGTGCACAGTTGGATGGCACAGATCGGAAGGTCCTTATTAATACTGATTTGGGATGGCCTAATGGTTTGACCTTGGATTATGATACAAGAAGGTGAGCTACAAAACAGCAAAGATATGAAAAATGACCATGAGATAATCAGTGTGTAAGGAGAAATTTAATGAAGCTGCATAGATGATGAAGGAAAGTTTTATTTTATCCTGGCTATCTGCCAGTAATCTCTTTTACTAACATCGTAAGGTTAATCAGAATCATTCAATGTTACAGTAAAACAGCTCTCTGATCGCCTTTGAATGTGGTTTGTGGGACATGGGAATTACTGAATTCATACATCTGCAGTGTGATACCATTGGGTAAAAGTTTTCCACTGATTGAACAGTTTAGGTTTATACTCTCTGGAATTTAGAAGAATGAGGGGAGATCAAAGCGAAGTGTACAAGGTTTGGATAAAGTAGATGTGGAGTGGATGTTTCCCCTTTGGGGCATTCTAGAACATAGTCATGGGATAAGGGATAACAAATTTAAAACAGAGTTGAGGAGTAACGACTTCTTCCAAAGGGTTGTGAATCTGTGGAATTTGTTACCCTGAAGTGCGGGGAATGCTGGGACAAGGAGGAGTTAGACAGACGTCTAATGGGTAATGGGTTGAAGGGATATGGGGAGAGGGCAGGAAAATGGGGATGAGGGGCATATCAGCCATGATTGAATGGCAGAGCAGACTTGATGGGCTAAATGGCCTAATTTTGCTCCTATATTTTGTAAATTTTATGAACTTATGATGTTAAATTCGGGATTATGAACAGTCCTTCCTTTTTTTCCTCTTCCCACCCCCGTTCCAATCACCATTCTGATCCAGTAGATAGTAAGTGCCGTGTGAGTGGAATCCCAAGAAGGGAAACTTGACAAGTGATCACAACTGTTTTTTTCTGTTTGTGTTTTATCACAAGAAAATACATGTGCTAAGTCAAGAGTCACTAATTGCAGTGAAGCTTTTGGAAATTTTAAATTTTAAAATTAAAACATTTATTAGTAAAAGAAACTTAAGCACACATGGTTACATTTACACAGTTACTATTGCTGTTATGGAACTATTCCCCAAAAGCTTCTTATTTGGTTGAACTGTTATACAGTAGTTCTTATAGATATTTAATCTATATAATTCCAGTAATACCTCACAATACTCTGTTGCTGTAGGGGATGAATTTCACAGGGTTTCTCTCTCTCTCCTTCGGTTGTGAAAATTCAAAACTTTAAACTACAACCTTTCTTTCTGGAACAGACAGATACTTCTCTGGGAAGGCTGAAGACAGTTCACTTCACGTTTACTGTTCTATCCTATCACAGATCACTCTCTTCAGGAGATGTTACACAGTTATACCTCAAAACAGCTCCCAATCTCATTTTAAATTTTTTATTTCTTTTTCATCTTTTCCAGTTGTTCTGATTGTCCTTTGAACTTTACCTGTCCTACGATATAAAGGTCTTTTGTGTTGTCTTTATGGCTTCCACTTATAGATTAAACTTTGCTGTATTTATTTATGCCCATTTCTAGGTTGTTAACCCCTTACCCCACTTTGAGATTCAACAACTAAAAATCCAAACCCTCCTTTATCTCCTAATGCACTTTTATGTCCCTGTTGTTTTATGTGTAGAATAATCTGGCCCTTTTCATTTCAAATTCCTGGCTTTCACACCTAACCCCTCTGATGATTGTGATTCCATAGACATTCAGTCCCCAGTTTAACTAGTCATATACAGAGACACACATAGAGACCCCACTATCTTGTTGCACAGAATATCACGGTAAAGGTCAGAAATGTTAAAAAGTAAAATTTTCCTCACACCCTCGGGCTACGTATACAGTAAGTAATCTGAAATTTAATCTTAATCAATAGAAATCTTTTCCGACAGAATCTACTGGGTGGATGCTCACTTAGACAGAATAGAAAGTTGTGATTTAAATGGAAAACTACGCCAAGTTCTCGTTGGCCAAGTTACACATCCCTTTGCCTTAACTCAGGTAAGGAACACCTTGTTAACAATCCGTCAAGATCTGTACTTTTGGAAAGTCGAAACAAGGGTGAAAGTGTCAGAGAATACAAACACACAATGCCAGTAACACAAAAGAACAGATGGATATCAGGGTAGAATTAAGGTTCTTGCACCAGTGAATTTGAAGGAAGGGTGATAATTAAATCTAATGATGGTTTTCTCACTGCCCACCCACCCGCCTGTGCCCCCACTGCAATTATATCCACAGCAGAGGCCAACTGAGACCCCCAAGGAAGCAATTAGCACCCATTGAGGGGCTGAAAAAGAGAGGCTAAGCACCCTGTCTGATAGGGGAGGGACTCGTTATTGGACCCCAAGCTCCATCAGTGACCTCCTCTTAGGTTTTACCCACTGTGCCCTCCCATGGGAAAGTTTGCCCTTTCACCCCCTCTTCCCCCCTCCATGCATCTGTCCTGAAGATCTGGGAAGTGTGGAATTTGCCGCCTTGTATAGTTCAGCTGCTTGCTGCATGGTGCTGTCTTATTATCAAAACTGAACAGGACCCAGATTCCATCTGGGGAGTGCTGGGAGAACCCCAAACCAGTTTCTCACTGATGTTGAATGCATTTGGCCACTTCCCAGCAAATCTCCAACCCCACGCAGCCCAAAAAGCGCAATCTACACCTCAGTCCATGGGTTCAGAATATTGTCCCCATTACATCTCGAACATAGGTGTATCCAACAATGTATAATGGATGAATGGAGGTCTTGGAAGATTTCTACCAGGAGTACGCACTCACTAAATGGCAGCGTACATTTCAGAGGGCAGTTAGACTCAACCAAACTGCTGTGGGTCAGGAGTCACATATAGGCCAGACCACGTAAAGACAGCAGATTTCCTTCCCTAAAGGATATTAGCGAACCAGATGGATTTTTACAACTCAGCTGGTTCACTGTGCATGGTGGCACAATGATTAGCACTGCTACCCCAAAGCACCAGTCACCCAGGTTCGATTCCAATCTTGGTCACTGTCTGTGTGGAGTTTGCATGTTCTTTCTGAGTCTGCATGTCCCCTAGCATCAGTTGCAGATGCGTCAAGTTTGGTGGCGTTTAAGAGGTTAGTAGATAAGTTTATGGACGAAAAGGGAACGGTTTAGATTAGAGGGTCATTGCTTTTGCCTAATTGGTCGGCGCAACATCGAAGGCCGAAGGGCCTGTTCTGCACTGTAATGTTCTATGTTCTATGTTCTAGCTAAGCTCTTCCACTACAGCTAGTCAGGTAATATTGTCCAGGTTTGTCCTGTACACAAAAAGCAGGACAAATCCAACCCAGTCAAATACCGCCCAATCAGTCTACTCTCAATCATCAGTAAAGTGATGGAAGGAGTCATCGACAGTGCTGTCAAGCAGCACCTGCTCAGCAATAACCTGTTCAGTGATGCCTAGTTTGGGTTTCGCTCCTGATCTCATTATAGTCTTGGTTCAAACATGGATGAAAGAACTGAATTCCTGAGGTGAGAGTGACAGCTCTTGACATCAAGGCCACATTGGATCAAGTGTGGCATCAAGAAGTCCCAACAAAACTGGAATCAATGGGGATCAGGAAGTAAACTCTCTGCTAGTTGGAGTCAAACCTGGTCCATAGGAAGATGGTTGTGGTTGTGGAGAATCAGTCATCTCAGCTCTAGGACATCTCTGCAGCAGTCTCTCAGGATAATGTCCTCGGCCCAACAATCTTCAGCTGCTTCACAATTATTTTCCCTCTGTCATGAAGTTAGAAGTGGTAATGTTCGCCAATGGTTGCACAATGCTCAGGATCATTCGTGACTCAGATACTGAAGCAGTCCATGTTCAAATGCAGCAAGATCTGGACAATATCTAGGCTTAGGCTGAGAAGTGGCAAATAATATTCGCGCCACATAAATGCCAGACAATGACCATCACCAATAAGAGACCCTCTAACCACTGTCCCTTGACATTCAATTGTGTTGCCATCACTGAATCCACCATTATCAACATCCTTGGGGTTACCATTGAGCAGAAACTCAACCACATAAACAGAGTGGCTATGAGAAGAGGTCAAAGGCTAGGAATACTGCAGCGAGTAACTCACCTCCTCACTCCCCAAAGCCTATCCACTATCTACAAGGCACAAGTCAGGAGTGTGGTGGAATACTGCCCACTTGTTGGATGGGTGCAGCTCCAACAACACTCAAGAAGCTTGATACCATCCAGGATGAAGCAGCCTGCTTGATTGGCACTACATTTACAAACATTCAATCCCTCCACCACCGACATTCGATAGCAGCAGTGTGTACTATCTACAAGGTGCACTGCAGCAATTCACCAAAGATCTTTAAGCAGCATCTTACAAACCCACGACTACTTTCATCTAGAAGGACAAGAGTAGCAGATACATGGGAGTTCCCCTCCAAGCCACTCACCATCCTGACTTGGAAGTATATCACAGTCGCTGGGTCAAAATCCTGGAATATTAACTGCATTGTGGATCAGTCCACAGAACGTAGACTGCAATGATTCAAGAATGCAGCTCACCACCACCTTCTCAAGGGCATCTAGGGATGGGCAATAAATGCTGTCCAACCAGTGACGCCCATGTCCCACGGATGAATAAAAAAGAATTCCTTTGAGGATCTGATATCCCAACACAACGTGAGGGGAAACCGCCAGTGAAAGGCGGTCACACTGTTTCTCATGAGATTTCATCCTTTATCAAAAGCGATGGAGAAAATCAGTAAATATCCTGCTTCTATTAGATTAAATTTCTTTATTTGTCACATGTGCTTTATCAAAAGGCGATCATCAGTTTAACCACGTTTGTTGTAACAGGCTTTGTCAGAGTTCATCTCAGCGGGAAACACAATGAACAGGAGTTAGTCTGCAACGCCACACAGTGGGCTCTGTAACCTCAGTATGGTTTTAGATGTAACACTGCTATCTTATGGAGAAACAGGGAATAGCAACAGCAATTTAATGTGGGAAAATGTGAGATTATCCACTCTGGCAGGAAGAGTAGCAAAGTAGATTATTAAATGGAGAGAGAGGGAGGGCCTGGGCCTGTTAAAGGGGCAATCCCGATGGATGTGTGCAGTAAAATGAAAGGACAAAATCAGGAACCAGCATATCGGGGGAGTCAGTGCAGATTGTGGAAGGGAGTAACCGAGAAGAGATTAAAATGGTCTGCTCGCCTGCTGCGGAGAGAGAGAAATGGATGATGGTGGGGCGAATGATGGAGATGGGAGTGGCCAGAACAGGAGGAATATGAAGGGCTAAGACAGATAGGAATGTATGCTGGTGTGACTGGAAAACAGCAGGATTGGAAAAGGGATGGGTAGCCGACAGGAGAGGATTGGAGAAGAGCAATCAGTCAGAAATGTGGAGACTCCAAGTGAAGGAGCTTGACCCAAATGGCCAATGGGTTTGGGAAAATGAACTCATAATTTTAATGTGCAGTTCGGAACACTAAACAAGATGAAGGCTGGAATTCTCCCATCCCGCCCGCCACTAGAATTTCAGTGTGCGGAGAATGCGAAAGCCCACTGGCGGTTGGGCGGGAATTTCCAGCTTTTAGACTAGCACAGCTAGAGAATTCCACCCATAAAATCCAACCCCTCCCTTAAGCTGAAGTTGAGCTCAAATCTAACGTCAGCATTTCGACAGATGAAATGATTGATAGGTGAAGGGAGGTGGTGTTGTAGCCGGAGTAGAGAGAACACTGCAGTGAAATTGGGATGTGTTAATATATTTCCATTGCGCATTATGACATGACAGTTTCTCAAAGACTTTGGGTGGGTTTTTACAGCCTCGCTCTAGCGAGACTGGAAAATCCTGCCCAGGTAAATGGACATTTCCATTGTCCGCTCCTCGGCCGTTCCAATTCTATGGTGGGCTGGGCGGTAAAATTCCAGATATATTTATGTATTTCCAATACAAACCGAGCGCTAATATAAAAGGGTGTGGTGAATGGGCAGGTTGGTGCCAGTAGGAATGACATAATCTGGCTTGACCAGTTCTCCAGCCCTGAGCATGAGCTCCTGGAAGTGTCCGATGAGAAGAGAGCTTTTTGTTGACTCATATAAACTTCAATTCTGTAACTATAAATTACCTGTATTTTTTCGTTTGAAAACTGAAATCCTTATTTTCACAATTAGCACGATCGCTGGATTTACTGGACGGACTGGCAAACAAAATCAGTGCAGCGTGTGGACAAGTACACGGGTCGGAACAAGGAAACTATCCTGGCTAATGTGGAGGGACTGATGGACATCATCGTGGTCTCCCCACAAAGACAAACAGGTAGAGAAAGAGGAAGAACGGGCAACAACAGTGGGGCACGGTGGCGCAGTGGTTAGCACTGCTAGCTCACGGCACCAGAGACTCGGGTTCGATTCCTAGCTCAGGTCACTGTCTGTGCATTGGTCTTCCCTCCCCTACTCCAGAAGACGTGCTGGTTTGGGTGCATTGGCCATGCTAAATTCTCCCTGAATGTACCCAAACAGGCGCTGGACTGTGGCGACTAGGGGATTTTCACAGTAACTTAATTGCAGTGTTAATGTAAGCCTACTTGTGACAATAATAAACAGCGATATTGGGCAGTAATTTCTTGTGTCAGGTCACTTAATGGATACCTGCGTGAACAGCTCAGCAACTGCACATTCCTTCGATTAATCAGACTGAAGGATGAGGAAATTCAGAATATAAAGTTTAAAGTTATACAGGCGAGTATAGCAGAACAACAATTATTGGATCATTAACTTCATAGAATCACAGAATAATATAGTGCAGAAGAGGCCCTTCGGCCCATCGAGTCAGCACTGACACATGAAAGGCCTTGATCTGTCCACCTAATCCCACTTATCAGCACTGGCCTATAGCCTTGAATGTTATGATGCGCCAAGTGTTCACCCCCCCCAGATACTTTTTAAAGGATGTGAGACATCCCGCCTCCACCACCCTCCCAAGCGGGTGGTGGTGGTTCCGGGCTGTCACTACCCTCTTGAGTAAAAAAGATTTTCCTCAATTCTCCCTAAACATCCCACACCTGACTTTTAACTTGTGTCCCCTTGTAACTGACTCTTCAACGCAGAGGAACAACCTTATCCAACCTATCCATGCCCCTCATAATCTCAAACACCTCAACCAAGAAACCCCTCAGTCTTCTCTGATCCAGAGAAAACAACCCAAACCTATTCAAACACTCTTCGTAACTTAAATGTTCCATCCCAAGCAGCATCCTGATGAATCCCCTCTGCATATATCCAGGAACTGCAAAGAATTGTTCATTGATTAATCATTATGTTTAAATAGCATTATACTACCTTTAACCACAGGAGCACCTATACAGTCCATATTAATGGGCATAGGCAATGAATAGGAGAATGGCAATGGGTTGGGTTACTTATGTGAAGAATACTAGTACAACTGGAACCGATGGGAATTGGGGAAAACTCTCCATTGATTGGAGTCACACCCAGCACAAAGGAAGAGATTGTGGTGGTTGAAGATCAATCATCTCAGCTCCGGTGCAATCGCACCTTTCCGATAATGTGCCGACCAGAACTGCACCTAGTACTCTAGCTGTGGCCTCATTAAAGTTCTATCCAACTCTTGAATAAAAACTAATCAAATTAATCAATAGTGTAATAAATAATTGCATAGGTCAATAACTTCCATTAATTTTCTGGTGGTTGCTACATTGCGAGGTGGGGCTGTTGTAGAGGGCATCTGATATAAATAAATTGAAAGGTTACTTTCTATGATTGATTTTGTTTCAGGTACCAACTCGTGTGGAGTCAATAATGGAGGATGCACACATCTTTGCTTTGCCAGAGCAGCAGACTTTGTGTGCGCGTGTCCTGATGAGCCAGATGGGCGGCTGTGCTCAGTGGGTGAGTAACAATCTTAAAGCTGTAAACTGGAAAAATAACTCCTAAATCGCTGCGGCAGAAAGCATTGACAGAAATAACATTGACAGGGTGAGATTCTGAATGTTCCCGATGGTGGGGGAATGCAGAATTAGCAGTCATAGCTTGAGGATACTGGTGAACTTCCACTATATTCTCTCGGTGGCAAACGTGGTCACATAAGGAAAGATTAGGGACAGATGCCCAAAAACATAGTCAGGAAGGAATCAAAAAAACACAAGTGGAGAGATTTACTGAGAAGATTCCTAGGCTGATTTCCAGGATGTCGGTTAGGATTATATTCACTGGAGCTTAGCGGAGTGAGAGAGGATCTCAATAACAACAAAGACAACAAAGAGCAACACAGCACGGGAAACAGGCCCTTCGGCCCAACGAGCCCGCGCCGCCGTCCTAACGTCTTAATGACATATTCATGACTTTAGGCTATGCCTATTGTGGAAGATTCCCATATAGGGACCAATATAGGGACAATTTGTTACCCAATCAGCCTAAGAGCACATTTTTGGGATGTGGGAGGAAACCGGAGCACCGGAGAAAACCCACGCAACCACGGGGAGAACGCGCAAACTCCCGCAGACACAGGCCCAAATCCATGTGTCTGCACAGCAACAGCGATAATCTCTGAGCTGTCATGTTGCCCATCAGATGGTCCAGTTTAAGCATACACTAACGACTTGAAGCACTAGGCCACTCCTGAAGCAACATCCAAGAGCAGCCCTCGCACGACCTGCCGAATGCATGCACCTTGTTGGTCAACAAGGTGGACCGAATTGCCTGTGTTCTCATTGAAACTTATAAAATTCTAACATGGTTAGACAGGGTAGACTCAGAAAGAATGTTCCCAATGGTGGAGGAGTCCAGAACTAGAGGGTCATAGTTTGAGGATAAGGCGTAAATCTTTTAGAAATGAGGTGAGGAGAAATTTCTTCACCCAGAGGGTGGTGAATGTGTGGAATTCACTACCACAGAATATAGTTGAGGCCAAAACATTGTATGAATTCAAGAAGAAATTAGATCTAGATCTTGGGAGTTAAAGGGATCACAGGATTAGAGGGAGAACGGGGGATCAGGGTACTGAATTTGATGATTAGCCATGACAAAATGAGTGGCAGAGCAGACTTGAAGGGCTGAATGGCCTCCGCCTGCTTCTAGTTTCTGTTTATAAATATCTATGTAAAAGGCTCTCTGAAATCAGTGGAACATTTCAGGCATGAATAAGATGCATTCTTCTTAATATATACTTAAAGAAATGAGTTTGAAATGAAAAAAAGGAACTAAATTTTGTGCCGATTCAGAAGGATTATTCTTTTAGAATGTCACCAATCCTTATTGCATAATTAATCTCATTTTTCCAATTCTGTTCAACTATTGGGTCATTTTGTCTTCATGGATTGCTTCAGTTAATCATTAACTCTGTCTTATGTTGCTGTTATCTGTCAGTGGATGGAAAGATTTTTTTAAAAAGTACTTTCGCTCTGGTTTTGTTGTATTTGATTTGAATAGTTGTTCAAGGAGATGTTTTTTCTTGATTACCTGGTGGCCATGTGACTAAAATATTTATTGAACTTTTTCCCTGGCAGTTTACAAATTGTGCATCCATTTTCCTCCATAAAAACATTGTCTGGAATTTTCCCACTGGAAAGTAGAAGTTGAGATTAATCCCAACCTTGTGATTCTGCCTTTGTCTCGTCAGTGCCAGTGGGCAGGATTTTCATCTCCTGGAGGATGAGATAACCTGGAAGTGGGGATAGAAATGGACCTTTGCCAAAGCCAAGCTTAAGGGCCAATTTCAAAACCCAAATATCAGCCCAATTCTTCATTGCCATCAGTGGCTGCTCCAAACCTGCAGATCAGTGTAGAACACCAATGGAGAGATGGTTCGATCCTCTTTTGTTGGAGATGATGGCACTTTTGAAGCACAGATGTTATTTGCCACTTGTCAGCCCAAGCCTGGATATTGTCCAGGTTGCAGTCCTTGTACATGGACTGCTTCACTGTCTGAGGAGTCGCGAATGCGCATTGTGCAATTGTCTGTGATTGCCCCCACTTCTGACCTCATGATGGAAGGAAGGCCATTTGATGAAGCAGCTGAAGATGTTTGAGCCCAGAAAACTCACCTGAGAGACTCCTTCAGTAATGTCATAGGTAGAGGAGGGCACTCATAATGTTAAAATGGCGGCGCAGGATCATTGGGCCGAAGGGCCTGTTTCTCGTGCTGTATTGTTCTTTGTTCTATGTCCTGGAGCTGAAATGATTGGTCTTTAACCACCACGACCATCTTCCTTTATGCTAGTGTAATTCCAATCAATGGAAGTTTTCCCCAATTCCCGTTGGCTCCAGTTGTACTAGTATTCTTCACATAAGCAACCCAACCCATTGCCGTTCTCCTATTCATTCCCCATGCCCATTAATATGGACTGTATAGGTGCGCCTATGGTTAAAGGTGGTGTAACGCTATTTAAGCATAATGATTAATCAGTGAATAATTCTTTGCAGTTCCCGGATATATGCCCCCATTTCCAGAAACCACCAGCTCCAATGAGAAAAGTGACAAAAGCATTGATTCTTTCCCCGCAAAGCCCACGGATTCTGTGGAGAATACCAGCGATAAGTAAGTGTACAGATCATAACTTTTTGTTGCACTATGCTTCCGGCAAGATGGTTCTGTTTTTATTCAAGTTTATTCAAGGGTAAATTTTGAAGGCCACCAACACTCAGATTGCCTCCATTCCGGACACTGAGGAAGATGCTCTGTTGGAGACGCAATGGGTCGAATGGCCTCCTTCTCTACTGTAGAGATTCTGTACATTTCAACGCTATGATTTTTGTCAGTGGAATTGTTACAGTGACTGTGGAACCTGTTCAAACAAAGGAAAAAAGGTTGTTTTTGTTTTATCGTTATGGTGCTGAGGACTGAGAGGGAAATGGGCCATAACTCCTAACGTATGAGAGATATTACAAATCTTATTGCCATCTGTGGATTCTGTATTATTATCACAGCCAATATTGTTCTTACTGTCAACACAAATTGGGAACTACTTTGCCGTTGGATACAGATTTATGTTTGGCGGTGCAGTGGAGTGTGCACTATGTATGTGCACTATCATTTATATGTATCTCTGTCTGGCATCCACTGAGAACACTATTAGTGAGGGCTCGAGCAGCAGAGTGGAATAGAATGTCTCCTGTCAGTGCTGGAAGCATTTCTTTCCTCAAAAATAATTCAGCAAAATTATTAAAACACCACAAATCTGATGCGAATCCCAGACCTGATAATAGAAACTGTTGTTTTATGCCACATCAGAAATTGAAATAGTGCAGCAACACTCACTAATAATAGTGACATTGTGCTAAGGCTCACGCAATAGCTACAAGTGTAGGAGTGTTTATCACATCATGGGATGGCAGACAATCTCTGGCTGACAGTGCACTGAAAACCAGCTCTGTTCTCAAGGGGAATTAAATTATATTTTCGTCTAATAAATTATCTGAAAGCTGCGGGTATCACAGACACCGTTTACACCTTTGTGACTCAAAGCGGAAATGTTGCACATTGCGATCTTAATAATTAACTTGAGTTTCAGGAACCTGAGACCATTAGAGGGAGATGTCAGACTATAATCAGAACTTTCAAATTGTGTGACGCAATTTCACCTAAAATCTGGTTGTGCTCTCTCCCACTGACCCCATCTGTGAGCAAATGCGAACAAGCCCAGGTTGCTTTTTAAATGGAGAGAAACTGAAACAAGCTGCCGTACAGAGGGATCCTTATGTATGAATCACAAACAGTCAGTGTGCAAGTACAGCAAATGATTAGGAAGGGAATTTGGAATATTGACCTTTATTGCAAAGGGGATGGAATATGAAAATAAATAAGTCTTGTTACAACTGTACAGGATATTGATGATACCATACCAAAGACTACTGTGTGGTTTTGGTCAACATATTTAAGGAGGAACGTACTTACACTAGAAACAGCTCAGAGAAGCTGATTCCTGGGATATAAAAGACTTACCTTATGAAGGAAAAGTCAAGCAGGTTCTTAAACTGGAAAGAGTGCAGAAGAGATTTACAAGATGTTGCCAGGACTTAAAAGACTGAGTTATAGGAAGAGATTGACAGGCTAGAACTTTTGTCTTTGGAGCGTAGGAGACTAAGGTGTGATCTTACAGAGGTGAATAAGATCATGAGAGGTATAGAGAGGGTGAACGCACTCACGTTTTTCCCAGTCAGAGAATCAAGAACTAGAGGGCATAAGTTTAAGTTAAGAGAGGGAAAGAATTAATGGGAACCTGAGGAGCAACCTTTTTACACAGAAGGTGGTATATATGTGGAATGAGCTGCCGGAGGAAGTGGTTGAGGCAGGGACATTGACAACATTTAAAAGGCATCCGGACAGATACATGGGTAGGAAAGGTTTAGAGGGATATGGGCCAAATGGGGTTAGCTTAGATTGGCATTGGCAGCATGGGCCAGTTTGGGCCGAAGGCCTGTCTCCGTGCCATAGATTCTATGATTCAGTTTAGGCCGATACTGATTGGAGTTTAGAAGAGTTTAGAAGACCTTATTGAAACAGAAGATTGTGAGGGGCTTGACAGGATAAATGTTTCCTCTCGGGGGGGAATCTGGAATTTTTTTAAAAAATGGGATCTTCCACGGCAATGAGGAGGAATTCCTTCAGAGCATCATTTGTGTTTAGACTTCCATCCCCCAGCGAGTAGTGGAGGCTGGAACATTAAATACATCCAAGTCTGAGTTAGACAAGAGTTTTGATTGACTGAGGTTGTGGGGCACAGGCAGGAAAGTGGAATTGAGCCACAATTTAGATCAGTCATGATCTTATTAAATTAAAGGCAGCGCAGGCTCAAAGGACTGAATGGCCTCTCATTTTTTACATCCCTGTGTCGATTGTAATATCTGTGACTGACAGTTTGCTGTCAAGGCTCAACCTTCAGTGATGTACGTAGGTTGTTTGCTAACTATGTAAACCTGACTAGTAAAAGGAGATAATACTTAGAGCCATTGAGTCATAGAGGTTTACAGCATTGAAACAGGTCCTTCAGCCCAACTTGCCCACACCGCTCTTTTTTTTAACCATGAAGCTCGTCTCAGTTGCTCGAGTTTGGCCCATATCTCTGTAGACCCATCATACCAATGTAACTATCTAAATGCTTCATAAAAGACAAGATTGTATCCCGCCTCTACTACTGCCTGTGGCAGCTCATTGCAGACACACCACCCATTCACACTCTTTACAGGGGGAAGCATTGAAACATCACAGAGAAAGGATTCATGGATGTTAACTATTTGAGCGCAGCAGTTGTATGGTAATAGCTAGGAGTGTATCACATTGTTGTGAGTGTATTGAAATGTTACTTTAATATTTACCCTTCTAGTCCCCCTGACACTAAGGGGCAATTTAGCATAGCCTATCCACCTAACCCATACATCTTTGGACAGTGGGAGGAAAGTGAGATTGTGGAAGCAGATACAATAGTGATTTTTAAGAGGTGTCTTGACAAATACATGAATAGGCACAGGCAGCACAGTAACACAGTGGTTAGCACTGCTGCTTCACAGCTCCAGGGTCCTGGGTTCGATTTCTGGCGCGGGTCACTGTCTGTGTGGAGTTTGCACATTCTCCCCTTGTCTGGTGGGTTTCCTCCGGGTGCTCTGGTTTCCTCCCACAGTCTAAAGATGTACGGGTTAGGTTGATTGGCTATGCTAAAATTGTCCCTTAGTATCCTGAGATGCGTAGGTTAGAGAGATTAGTGGGTAAAATATGTAGGGAGATGGGAGTAGGGCCTGGGTGGGATTGTGGTCGATGCACACTTGATGGGCCAAATGGCCTCTTTCCGTACTGTGGGGTTTCTATAATGATTTGAAAAGCTTGTGTAAAATCCTTGTTGAATGATTCATCGTCCACTCAATCATTCAAATCAATCATTAAATAATCTGCATCTGGAACCTTTGCTGTCAATCCTAAGTATTGAATCGTTGAGTGGTTATGTTGCTGAATGTAAATTTAATGTAATTTGCTAAATATAATGTCTTGTCTCCAGCTGTTCTCAGGAAGATGTGAGTCAAGATCTCTGTGAGAAGAATGTGAACCAGGTGTTACCTGCAATAAATGGTACGTTTCACTCACATTCAAAGTAAAAGTTTATTTATTAGTGTCACAAGTAAGCTTACATTCACACTGCAATGACGTTACAGTGAAAATCCCCGAGTCACCACATTCCAGTGCCTGTTCGGGTACACTGGGGGAGAATTTAGCATGGCCAACACACCTAACCAGCACATCTTTCAGACTGTGGGAGGAAACTGAAGCACTCAGAGAAAACCCATGCAGACACGGGGCATGTGCGGACAGTGGAGTTTTGTCTGTGACACACAGACAGTGACCCAAGCCAGGAATCGAACTTGGCTCCCTGGCGCTGTGAGGCAGCAGTGCTAACCAAGATCCTCTGCGTTACACAGTGATCAGTTCCCACATTGTTTATTTGCAGTCACTTTGGGTTATGGGCATCATTAAAAGGAGCAGTATTTATTGTCTATCCTTAGTTACCTTTGACAAGGTGCTGGCGAATCTTCTTGAACTGCTATGGCCCACATTGTGAGAGTGAGGAGTCGTGGTGAAGGAACTGCAGCTGTATTTACAAAGCATCTGTACAATGCCCCAAAACACCTCACTCAAGCAAATCAAATTCACACTGAACCATACAGGAGCAGATGAAGGCCATTCAGCCCTTCAAACCTGCTCCACCATTCAATTAGATCACAATTAATCATCTACCTCAATGCCAATTTCCCACACTATCTCCATACCCCTCGATATCAGTCTCCAGAAATCTATTGAGTTCTGTCTTGAACACGTTCAATGATTGAGCTTCTACAGCACTCTGAGGTAAAGAATTCCAAAGATTCACCGCCCTCTGACTGAAGAATCTGGGTTCAGTTCCAGCCTCAGTTCTCTGTGAGTTTACACATTCTCCCCATGTCTGTGTGGGTTTCCTCTGGGCGCTCCGGTTTTGCAGAACAAATAAAATTTTAGCATAGGAACAGGCATTTTGGCCCTCCAAGTCTGCCCGATGAAACTAAAACCCCTTACCTTTCCAGGGGCCACATCCCTCTATTCCCATCCTATTCATGTATTTGTCAAGACACCCCTTAAAAGGCACTATTGTATCTGCTTCCCCTACCTCACTTTCCTCCCACAGTCCAAAGATGTATGGGTAAGGTGGATTGGCTATGCTGAATTGCCCCTTAGTGTCAGGGGGACTAGAAGGATAAATAAGTGGGGTTATGGGGATAGGGCCTCGGTGGGATTGTTATCAGTGCAGGCTCGATGGGCTGAATAGCCTCCTTCTATACTGTAGGGATTCTATCATGCTATTTATGTCAGTCTTAAATGATCCTCCCCTTATCCTGAAACTGTGTCCCGGGTTCTAGACTCAGCAGCCAGGTGAAATATCCTGTCCATATTCACCATGTCACACACTGCCAGAATTCTGTAAGTTTCAATGAGATCATTCTCATTCTTCAAAACTCATGGAATCATCCATGTGCCACCCCGTAACTCTATAGATTACAGACCCAGTTTCCTCAATCACTCTTCATAAACTAATCCGCCATCCCAGGAATGGATCTGGTGAACCTCCACTGCACTCTGTCAATGGCAAACATGGCCATGTAAACAGGGATGAGGAACAGATGACCAAAAACTTGGGCAAGGAGGAACCAGAAGAGCAGAAGAGGAGAGATTTACAGCAGGGGTTCCCAGGCTGATTCCCAGGATGGCAGGTCTGTCATATGAGGAGAGACTAAGTCGGTTAGGATAATATTCATTAGGGTTTAAAAGAGTGAGAGGAGATCTCACTTATAAAATCTAATGGGGTTAAACAGGGTAGATTCAGAAAGAATGTTCCTAATGGTGGGGAGTCCAGAGCTAGAGATCATAGTTTGAGGATAAGGGGATAAACCTTACAGTGCTGAGTTGGGGAGAAATTTCTTCACCCAAGAGGGTGATGAATGTGTGGAATTCACTGATATAGAATGTTGCTGAGGCCTAAATGTGTGATTTCAAGATGTCATTAGATATAGTTCTTGAGGCTAAAGGAATCAAGGGATATGGGAAGAGGGGGGAAGTCAATATATTGAATTCGACGATCAGAATGAACAGCAGAGCAGGCTTGAAGGGCTGAGTGGCCTACTCCAGCTTCTAGTTTCTATGTTTCTGAGAGACTGGGCAGTTAACGGTATGGCTGTCACTAGTGAAGGCTGATATAAATGTCCAAGTTGGGATAGTGAGAGATTCCAAGTGAAAGGTATAGGTGATGGTGTTCCCATGTACCTGCTGCTGTTATTCTAATGGAACTTGCAGGTTTGGGAGATGCTGGCGTAGAAATCTGGGTCCATTACTGTAGAACTCCCTGTAGATAGTACAATGCTTGAATGTACATCAGGAGTGAATTTTTAAGGTATTACACGAGCTTTGCTTTAAACTATTGAAGCCCTCACCATTTAAAATCCATATTCTCGATTTTGAAGTAGTCAGTGAAAGGTGGATTGAGTTTTTGCTCCTTTCATTGGCAGCATTAGCAACTTAAAGCACCACCCAAACCCTCTGTCCACCACTCCCATGGAGAACAACACTAAGACTGTTCTGTGACCTGCCCAAGTAGTGCGTCAGCTAGCTCTGTAAAAACTCCATTTGTTCAGCATCTGCTAACTCAGCCAGGCCACTAGATGGAGCATTTTACCACTGGAAAGTAAGGGAAGAATTTCCCTGGGAAAAGTAGAGGCGTCAGGTTTACCCTGAGTCGATTCGTTTTGGTTTAAATTTGTAAGCTGGTTTGCTGCATCTCACTCGTAAAAACATTCTTTAGTCACACAAATCCCACTCCTGTCCCACTGGTGTTTCTTTTCTATCTGTGTGATTTTGAGAGTGTTTGTGATTACACCATTTTTTAGTATCCTGTCTATCCAAATTCTTGAGTTTTCCATGAAATATAAGCGCAGGATTAGGCCATTCAGCCCATCAAGTCTGCACCATCATTCTATCATGGCTGATATGTTTCTCAACTCTCATTCTCCTGTCTTTTCTGGATAATCTTTGATCCCCTTATTGATCAAGAACCTATCTACCTCTGTCTTATAGACATTCAATGACCTGGTATCCACACCCCTCTGTGGAAATGAATTCCACAGATTCACCACCTCTGGCTAAAGAAATTCCTCCTCGTCTCTGTCTTAAAGAATCGCCCCTTTACTCTGAGGCTGTGCCCTCAGATTCTAGTCACTCCTCTGAATGGAAACATCTTTTCCACGTCCACTCCATCCAGGCCTTTCGGTACTCTGTAAGTTTCAATGAGATCTCCCACACTTACAACCAGCCTGAAACTGTGTAGACAGGCAGAGAAAACTGTAAACAGCCAGAGCTCCAACAACCCTGGCAATTCTCTGCCAATAAAAGCGAGAAGCAGCCCAGTCTTTCACTTCAAAGTTTAAACAGTTGTCAGTGGCACAGCTGAGGTTCTCGAATCAACGTCAAACAATGGCCTGTCTGCAGTCACAAATATCTTGCATCATTTCCATACAGAAACTGTTTTCTTCGACTGAGTTTTACTAACCTACCTCCCCAACAGCCCACCTCCTCTCCTCACACCCCTCCAGCACAAAGGGGGCGGTGGAAGGGTTCAGCACAATAAAATAAGAGAGATAGCCGCTCACTGTCCTCTCACCCACCCCCAAGGGCTGTCCTCCCAGAACACAGCCAATAAGCCAGCTGGCAGGGCAGAATGACATTGACCATTTTTAAACACAAACATTTAAGAAAATAAGGAGGGACACATTTCTTTGGAGGAATGCCCTGTATAACCACTGCTCCCCCCACCACCACAATAAAGCTTTAAAAGATTTACCCCCCACTCCCCATTGTTTCTCGATACCTAATTTCCAGAAGCAGCTTCCCACACCCCCACATGAGCCCACCCATTCCCTGCTGGTTCTGCTGGCTCTGGCATCCATCTTTTCTTCTCCCAGGCCTACCTCAGGCCTTTAAAATCCAGGCCACTGTAAGAAGAGACAGCGCTGAATAACAGCATGATTTGTGAGGCTTCGCATCACCATTGAAAAAGGCGAGAGTGATTTTGATAACAGCGGAGAGAATGAGAAAGAATCAAGTTAAAATTCAGAAAAGATTTTTAATTTTAGTCCTGGGATTGTTCTCCCTGTATTTATTTTCTGGAATGAAGGGGTAGCAGCGAGGGATATATTTGTTTTTCAGCTATTCCAGGTGGATATGAGGAGGAAAAGATCCTGAGAGAGTGGTGAATCTGTCGAATTCTTTGCCGCAGAAGACCAGGTCATTGAATATCTTGAAGACGGAGAGAGATAGGCTCTTGATTGATAACAGGGTCAGGAGTTATGGGGAAAAGGCAGGAGAATGGAAATGAGAAAAATATTAGCCATAATTGGGCAGGACAGTAGCACACTGGTTCAGACTGTTCCCTCACAGTATCAGGGACCCCGGCTTTGATTCCCAGCTTTGATTCCCGGCTTAGGTTATTGTCTATGTGAAGATAGCATATTCTCCCTGTGTCTGTGTGGGTTTCCTCTGGGTGCCTGGGTTTCCTCCCACAGTTCAAAGGTGTGCAGGTTATGTGGACTGGCAATGCTAAATTGCCTCTTAGTGTCAGGGGACCAGCAGGGTAAATAATACGGTTATGGGGATAGGTGGGATTGTGGTCAGTGCAGACTCGATGGGCTGAATGGCCTTTTTCTGCACTGGAGGATTTTATGATTCATGATTGAATGGCAGAACAGGCTTGATGGGCCCAGTGACCTAATTATGATCTTATGACACCAGTTTTCTGCCTCTGTCTTTGTGATAATGCATAAGAGGAGCTCAGGGAATGGGATTCTCCAGCTGCGCTTAACCCCAAGGCCGGAAAATCCCGCCAAAGTCAACAAACCTTTGCATGGACTGTGTCCTGCCCGCTACGATTCTCGTGGCAAGCGGGATGGGAAAATTTAGCCCAGGAGATCCGTCTTCCCATCTCCTTGAAAAACAGCTTGCTTCCACTTTTCCCTGGACGTCCTCCAGGCAGGTTCAGGAGCAGTGGGCTGGATCAGTTAGGGTTGAGTATTATCTTTCGTTGTAACTGATGGACTGACTTTGGCACTGTTGCAGGTGAAGGATTGCACATAAGTTACATCATTGGAGCTATCCTGTCGATACTGGCGATCCTGATTCTCATTGCTGCTGTCATTATCTACAGGTACCAGATTTGTAAATCATTCTTTGGAGCATAAGGTTAAATTTCTTTTAACTTTACGGGCAACGTGTACTAGAGGTCCTGCAAAGAATGAGAATGGATATAACAAAAGGGTTTGGATTGGAGGAGAAAGAACACAGAACATAGAGCATTACAGCGCAGTACAGGCCCTTCGGCCCTCAATGTTGCGCTGACCTGTGAAAATCAATCTAAAGCCTATTTAACCTACACTATTCCAATATCATCCATATGATTATCCAATGACCATTTAAATGCCCTTAATGTTGGTGAATTCACTACTGTTGCAGACAAGGTCTTCCATGCCCTAAACCTCTCTGGATAAAGAACCTACCTCTGACATCTGCCCTATATCTATCACCCCTCAATTCAAAGCTTTATACCCTTGTGCTAGCCATCTCCATCTGGGGAAAAAGGCTCTCACTGTCCACCCTATTTAATCCTCTGATCATGTTATATGCCTCTGTTAAGTCACCTCCTAACCTTCTTCTCTCTAACAAAAACAGCTTCAAGTCCCTCAGTCTTTCCTCATAAGATCTTCCCACCAAACCAGGCAATATCCTGGTAAATTTCATATGCACCTTTTCCAATGCTTCCAACTTTAGGTCACTGCTTAAAGTTGTTGAATTCAGTGTTGACCCTGACATTCCTGGGGCAGCATGGTGGCACAGTGATTAGCACTGCTGTCTCACAGCGCCAGGAACCCAGGTTCGATTCGTGGCTTGGGTCACTGTCTGTGCAGACTCAGCACATTCTCCCCTGTCTGTAGGTTTCCTCCGAGTGCTCTAGTTTCCTCCTGCGTCCAAAGATGTACAGATTAGGTGGATTGGCCATGCTGAATTGCCTCCTGGTGTCAGGGGACTAGTTAGGGTATGAGTGGAATTGTGGTTGGTGGAGACTTCTGTACTGTAGGAATTCTATGATTCTAGGGTTGTATTGTACCTAACTGGAAGCTGAGCTGCTGCTCCTGTAGTTTACATTGGGCATCGCTATAAAATTGCAGCAGGCCAAGGATGAGCATTTGGGCATGAGAGCAAGATGCTGAGTTAAAATAGCAAGCAACAGGAAGATTGAGGTCATGCTTGTGTGCTAATTGAAGGTGTTTCACAAAGCGGTCATCCAGTCTTTATTTAGTCTCCCCAGTAAGAAGTCTCACAACACCAGGTTAAAGTTCAACAGGTTTATTTGGGATCACGAGCTTTTGGAGCGCTGGTCCTTCATCAGGTGAATGAAAATTTCACAAACATGGCATCTTTGTCTATATATGCCGTATTTGTGAAGCTACCAAATAAACCTGTTGGACTTTATTCTGGTGTTGTGAAACTTCTTACTGTCAATGCCAGCATCTCTACGTTATAGTCTCCCCACTGTAGAGGACATCTCACTGGGGCAGTAAATACAGTAAACCACCTTGAAGAAAGTGCAAGTGAAATGTTGCTTCACCCTGAAAGAAATATTTTGGGCCTTGAATGGTGGGCAGGGAGGAGGTAAAGGGGCAGGTGCT
The DNA here is from genome assembly GCA_024679065.1 of Sphyrna mokarran. Taxonomy (NCBI): domain Eukaryota; kingdom Metazoa; phylum Chordata; class Chondrichthyes; order Carcharhiniformes; family Carcharhinidae; genus Sphyrna; species Sphyrna mokarran. The sequence goes on along the minus strand of JAGIQG010000008.1, from coordinate 118,764,427 downwards.
GCACCTTCTGTGATTGATGGGCGGCACAGTAGCGCAGTGGTTAGCACTGCTGCTTCACAGCTCCAGGGTCCTGGGTTTGATTCCCAGCTCGGCGCACTGTCTGTGTGGAGTTTGCACATTCTCCTCATGTCTGCATTTCCTCGAGGTGCTTCAGTTTCCTCCCACAGTCCAAAGATGTGCTGGTTAGGTTGATTGGCCACGCTAAAAAAAATTGCTCCTTGGTGTCCTGGGATGTGTAGGTTAGAGAGATTAGCGGGTAAAAGAATGCAGATAGGGCTTGGGTGAGGTTGTGGTTGGTGCAGACTCAATGGGCTGAAGGGCCTGTTTCTGCACTGTAGGGTTCTATTGAGTTAAGTGGATGAGGAGCTGTGCATGATAGATGAGTGGGCCGGGGTGTCACGGAGGGAATGGTTTCTGTGAAATACTGATGTGAGTGGTGAGGGAAAGATCTGCTTCATGGTGGCATCAGGCTCGAGTAGGCACAAATGGCAGAAAATGATCTTTTGAATGCAGAGGCTGGTGGGTGGAAAGTGAGGACAAGAAAAATCCTGTCATTGTTCCAACATCCACAGTATTTTGCTAATTTGAGAGTTTGTCAGAACCGGATGCTGGTAATAAATAAATAACAGCATTCTTGTGTAATAAAGGCAGCCAGTGATATGATTAATGAACTGTAAACAGTTCTGTGTTTTGCAAATACAGCCCTTTGACTTTCAAACGTCTGATGGTCAGTGTAACTCTTTCATTGGCCGTCTGTACTTACCCCTCACCCTGCACCTGGACAGAAGATGGCATTGAGAGTGGCACTTCATGGAGACTGGAATTGGCACTTCACCAACAGGACAAGAGTGGAATTGGAGGGTTCAAAGCAGGATTAGCATTTTCAGGAATGTGGAGAGCAGCTAGTCATGTGATAATTGGGTAATGTCACAGAGAGAACAACAGCAAAGGGCAACGAGGGATGGGCAATAAGTGCTGGCCAGCTGGTGATGCCCAGGTCTCATGAATAAATTTTTAAAAAAGGGAAGTGATTTGGATAGTCCCACAGCACTGAATGTTCTTTTTTTAATTCATCTGTGGGAGTGGGTATTGCTGGCTGGCCAGCATTTATTGCCTATCCCTAGTTGCCCTTGAGAATGTGATGATGAGCTGCCTTCTTGAATCGCTGCAGTCCACGTGCTGTGGATTGACCGACAATGCCATTAGGGAAAGAATTCCAGGATTTTAATCCAGTGACTGTGAAGGAACGGTGATATATTTCCAAGTCAGAATGATGAGTGGTTTGGAGGGGAACTTGCAGGTGGTTGTGTTCCCATGTATCTACTGCCCTTGTCATTTTGGATGGAAATGGTTGTGAATTTGGAAGGTGATGTCTAAGGATCTTTGGTGAATTGCTCCGGTGCATCTTGTAGAAAGTACACATTACTGCTACTGGGCGTCGGTGGTGGAGGGAGTGGATGTGTGTAGACATCAGTAGATTCTATTTTTAGATAGTGCAGAGTGGGAGTGAAATCTTCAGTATGAATATTGGATTAAAAATAAATTAATATCATTTTTGCTCAGTTTGGACTCACTGTTTTCCTGTCGGGGATGATTGAAATGATGGAACCAGTAAGGGAAACAGGTAGATTAGGATCGGAGGCCAGTTACTGAGGTTATTTCAGGTATTGGGTGAACAGAGCTATTTGTTGCCAGTGGCTCCAGAAATACTTTGGTGATAGTTTTTCCGGAAGTCAGAAGGAGCCGGAAGCTGTCTCGAGGGCAAATTGTAAAATTGGTGCGCCCATCCCAAAGTTTTTCTGTCCATTGTAGCAACAGACAGGTGATTGGGGGCAGGGATACAAAATTCCACAATGTGTTCTCCCAGTGCAGGGCAGAAATATCAAAACAGAAATTCCTCCTGAGGTCTTCTATGTGGGCACTGAAAGAGGGATTTTGCCTTTTGGGTCGGGAAGGTGCAGATCCCAACTTGATACTTGTGTTGGCTCTAGTCACCCGATGGTGACGTTGGCAGAATTGACCAGTTAGAGGACCGAAGATGCACTCCCCATCCAAATTAAGGACAACAAGCAATCTCTGGAAGCTGCAGAAGACCAACAGAAACCCTGCCCTACCCCCACCAAGTATGGGAGAAACTGCGACCTCCATCTTGAGGTGTCCTCCCTCAGCAACTTTTGAAATGTTGAAAATGGATAAACTGCTGGGCCAGCACTGTGGACCTCTCTGGCCTCAACTGTAACCAGATTGGCTGGGGAAGGATAGGGGGAGGGGCTTGTAGATGGTCAGGTGGCGAAGGGTTTTACATCAATTCCCACAATGTAGATCAAGGTAATTTGGCCCATCAAGTCTGCACCAACTTCCCGACACAGCATCTTACCCAGATTCTCTCCCCCAACCATATCTCTGTAGCCCCACACTTTTACCATGGCCCATTCCTCTAATCTACACATTTTTGTACTGTGGAGGAAACCGGAGCACCCGGAGGAAACCCACGCAGAGACGGGGAAAACGTGCAAATTCCACACAGACAATGGCCCGAGGCCAGGATTGAACACAGGTCCCTGGTGCTGAGAGTTAAGGACAGCCTGGAAAGCTGGCCTGCAAGTCTGTCACCAGGAGGATGCCCTGAGGATGCATCCGGCCTCCTGACAGTGGCTGTGCCTGCAGGCTGACTGGAAAATTCCAGTCCATGTCTGACAATTGGCTTCAATTTGCCTTTAATTCAGATCAGTGTGTACCCTGACCCCAGCGTTTAGTGGGTGCCCAATCCATCCCTCAGCCAGTCTTTGGGACAGTGTCTGAGGTGTCAGTTGGTGCTGGCAGCGAGTGGGTGGAACAGTCACCCAGCCAAACAATGACCTTGTAAATCCTCCACCTTATCCAACTTTCACATCAGATTCTTGGAAATGGGGAGGCAATAATCCAGCGATAAGTGGCATCATCGCGAGACTATTAATCCAGAGACTGAGCTGGGGACCTGGGTTCGAATCCCACCACGACAGATGATGGAATTTGCACTCAATAAAAAATATCTGGAATTAAGAATTGACTGATGACCATGAAACCATTGTCAATTGTCGGGAAAACTCATCTGGTTCACTAATGTCCTTTAGGGAAGAAAATCTGCTGTCCTTACTCAGTCTGGCCTACATGTGACTCCGGAGCCACAGCAATATGCTTGACTCTCAACTGCTCTCTGAAATGGTCTAGCAAGCCTCTCAATTTGGGCAACTAGAGATGGGCAATAAATACAACCAGCCATGTTTCATAAATGAATAAAAAAATGATGTGGAGATGCTGGCATTGGGCTGGAGTGGGCACAGTAAAAAGTCCCACAACACCTGGCTAACATCAACAGGTTTATTTGAAATCACAAGCTTTCGGAGCACTGTTCCTTCATCAGGTGAGTGGAGAGATAGGTTTCACAAACACAGCATATATAGACAGAGACACAATTGCAAGATAGTGATTGGAACGCGAGTCTTTTCAGGTAATCAAGTCTTTACCTGAAAAAACTCTCTGCTCTCCTGATGAAGAGGCTGCACTCCAAAAGCTTGTGATTGCCAATAAACCAGTCGAACTTTAATCTGGTGTTGTGAGCCTTCTTATTGAAAACAAGATGGATAATTTTGGATGTAAAGATGGAATATTTTTCTGCACTGTGCAAATAACTTTCCTTTTTCCACCTTTAGACATAAGAAATCAAAGTTTAATGATCCTGTTGTGAGCAACCTAACCTACAGCAATCCATCATATCGTACATCAACACAGGAAGTGAAAATTGAAACTGTTCAGAAGCCAGCAATATACAACCAGCTTCGCTATAAGAAGGAGGTAAACTGTAGAAACAAGAGCATTGCTGGAATTACTGTCTCATCATCCAGTTTTTAAAAATCTATGTTGAAAATCACAGTTGTTGGGAAGAGCAAAAATGGAATGTGGATGAGGAAATAGTGATCAGCGGGGAGCCCGAATTGCTGTGGAAACAGGCACTTTTCCGTGTAGTCCGGAGCTGTGGATGGTGATGGTAGAGGCTTCAACATTCTCTCCATAGCTGACCAAGAATCTCTCCTGCATTGGTTTACGATGGATGGATGTTTGCAGGTTGATAATCAACCTGTTTGGCCACATTGTGAGCACACCTTCCATGGCCGTCAAATCCTTGGGTAGGGCTCGATACTGACCTCCCGCTCCTGAGGCAGGGCCACGACCCACTGTGCCACCAGATCTCTGAAAATAGTGACTTGTGTGATGATAAAATGTCAACCAACTGGAAGGCTGCTGTAATTAAAGGGGATGTGTTCCCTGCCAACTCCTCAAGAGGTGGGGCAGGAAATAATTGGTAATTCCAACCCCAGCCACATCAGTGTTTTAGGATTCAATTCAATAATGCGTTGAAGGTGGATGAGACTCATTAGGACGGCACGAAAGCACAGTTGTTAGCACTGCCACCTTGCAGCGCCAGGTACCCAGGTTCAATCCCAGCCATGGGTCACTGTCTGTGTGGAGTCTGCACGTTCTTCCCGTGACTGCTTGAGTTTCCTCCAAGTGCTCTGGTTTTCTCCCACAATCCAAAGATGTGAGGGTTAGGCGAACTGGCCTTGATAGATTGCCTCTTAGTGCCTGGAGATTAGCAGGGTTAATACGTGGGGGCTATGGGAATAGGGTCTGGGTGGGGATTGGGGTCGGTGTAGTCTCAATGGGCTGAATGGCCTCCTTCTGTACAGTAGGGATTCTATGATTCAATATTATTAACAATTATGAGTGTGATATGTCAGCAATAGCAAATGTATTTTAAGCTGTGGCATGGCATCATTTGTCCCCTTTCTAACACATATTCCTGTCTGAATGTTTAATATCCGTGCTGAATTTGCAATGCAGATTGGTGTTCTGCTGATGCTCTCATACTTGCTAACCAAGCAAACAACATCTTAGCAACTGTTTCCAAACGGCGAATACTGCCTCCAAAAACCAGACAATCCCCCACCCACCCAGATCATAAATCAATGGCTTATCAACACAAGTAGTTAGAATGGATTTTAGCTTCTAAGTAATAAGTGTATCCAGTGTTTCTTCTTTTGCATTAGAAAGAAATCAATGAGTGCAAAAGACTGGGAGAAAAACATGCAAATATCAAAGACACAAAACTAGCAGCTTATTTTTAGCTGGTCCAGAATGTACTTGGCTGGGAGATTCTCGTGAATAACAAAGAGCTCTGACTAATTGTCAGCACTTTCATATTTCATAATTGGTCATTTTTTAAAATGTCAAATAAAAAAAGGGAAAATAACCGGATATTTGACAATAAGTTTGGAAGATTCCGGATCATGGGGTTATTCAACGGCCATAACCCAGCAGCCCAGTTCAAACAAACCACTCCGCACCCATTTCCAGCCACTTTGTTTCTGTCCCCAGCTTTTACAGTTCATTCCAGCACAATGCACACACTTTCACTTCAGTTCAGTTTTACTTCCCCCCCCCCCCCCCCCCCACCTCCCCGCGCAGCCCACTTCCAGTTGTTTGTCTTCTTTACCCTGTCAGTAAAACCCATCCAGCTGACTCTGGTCACCTTCTCCTCCCTCCGCCCCCCCCAATACTCCCACCCCCACTCTGCACTTTACTGTACCCTCTCCTGTTTATACAGGCTCTTACCCTTCTCCCCTCAGTTAATCTGACACTCATTCTTCATTCCGACTCCCAATTTAACGCTGGAACTAAGCTTTCCTACCCCAAAGTGTTAGCTTCCTACCCCTTTCCCACAAAACATTTGCCTCTTATCCCCGTTGCTATCCATTATCCCTTTTCCACGCATTCCTCTTTCCATCCATTTGCCCCCATGTACCCATTTGCTCCCTGGAACCCATTCCCCCTCCACGCTCCACTGTTTAGTGTCACTCCTACTTTAGTGCAGTCTGATTCAGAGCATGCTGTGGGAATTCCTGTTTTTATTGGAATTCCGGTCTAGTTGTGCAGTGATCGGGACTTCTTCCATTTGGAACAGTATGTGGGTTAAGATTAGGGTTATTTCCAGGGGAAAGTGTCCTTATTGTGCTCCCAGAATACTGAGTGTTATCACAATTGCTGATGTGTGTCCTCACAGAGTTGGAGTAGTTCCTAGTTAATATAAAGGCGATTTGATTCACTGAGCACTTTGTGTGGAGTGAGCCTGTGTGAATGCATTGTTCAATGTGATCTTGGGTTTGTTACAGAGGACAGACTATTATAGGAATAAGTGGTACAGAATGACATAAGGAATATGAGAATAAAGATTAGGACAACAGAAGAAAAATGTAACTGTCTCTCTGCTGTCTGATAGCAATATGTTGACATGACTCCTTGTTACAATTGACTATTTGTAAACATCCATTATTGGCTGAAAATATACCCAATAGGATAGAGCATTGGCAGGAAGAGATGTCCAAAGAATAAGGTTGGTGAGTTAAAGAGGAGGAGAATAAAAATCTTAATAAAATAATAATATAACAAGAAGAATAATCTTGTAAACCTCTATCAGGTCCTCCTCATCTTCTGATGCTCCAATGAAAACAATCCAAGTTGGTTCAACCTTTCTTCATAGCCCACATCACACTGAGATATCCATGTGTTAGTATACTCCGAGGAATGATGTGTACCATAGTTAGTGCTGGGGTATCTGTGTGTGTTAGTACACACTGGGGAGTGATGTGTATCACAGTCAGTGCTGGGATATCTGTGTTAGTGTATACTGGGGACTGATGTGTATCACAATCAGTGCTGGGATATCTGTGTTAGTGTACACTGGGGATTGATGTGTATCACAATCAGTGCTGGGGTTAGCTGTGTGTGTTGAGAATATTGTTCAGAGAGTCACCTTTGGTGATAATCAGATCCAGTTGGTCCCAAACGCTGATTTTGGATGTCTCCAGGCCACTTTGTGGCATGGTTTGTCCTGAAAGGAAAGTTAGTCACACAAGATTGTGATCGAAGCAAAGCCCCAGTAGTTGCTGTGCAATCTCTTTTATTTTTCCCAAGGCCATGATGTCCAAGGTCATGCTTCACAGTCCACATCTAGTCCCGTGTTACAATCCCTGTAAAGGGTAGGTAAAGTTTTCTGGCTTAGAGATTCAGCTGTGGTATGTGTTGGGAAAAGTTTATTAATTTTAAAATAGTGTGTCTTTTGTATAAAAACGTTATCCTGTTTTGTTTGTTTATAGAGGTGGCGTAGTGGCACAGTGGTCAGCATTGCTGCCTCATAGTGTCAGGTTCGATTTTAGCCTTGGGTCACAGTCTGTGTGGAGTCAGCACATTCTCCCCATGTCTGCATGCGTTTCCTCCCACAGTCTAAAAGATATGCTGATTAGGAGCACTGGTCATGCCACATTTTCCCTCAGTGTACCCAAATAGACACTGGAGTTGGCGACTAGGGGATTTTCACATTAACTTCATTGCAGCGTTAATGCAAGCCCACCTGTGACTAATAAATAGCAATAAATAAATATATCATATATATGTGTGTATATATTTATAATAACGTAATGTTTAATAGAAAACACAATACTACAGGGAAGATTCAAATCACTGATGTGTTGTATTTTGGAAATCTTTTTCCCCTGCTGCAGCTTTCTGGTCCATCTGATAGTCTTTCACCTTTCATTTTCTGACTTCTACTTCAAACTTCACCTCAGGTACACGTCAGCATGAGTGTGTGACCCCCGTAACCCAGCACCTTTCATCCTTTTGACATGGGCTGGCACAATGCATTATGGTGTTTTGCAAATCTGGAAAAGGATCACTATATTTTTGGTGACAATAGCTGTATTTTCTTAGAAAATAGACTAATTGGAAAAAAAGCGAATCTTAGGAAATATTTATATTAAAGGCGAATGTAAACTTGGCATCGTGCTGTTGAGTAGAGAATTTTAAATTTATTCAAATATTGTGGTGCATGCTTCCTGAGATTAATTCTGTTGTCAAATCTTACACGCTTCTCCAAAATGAAATGTAACCTGCTATTAAATATTACCCTGTATACAGCAAGAGAAATGTTAGGTAAAACTATGTTTGTTCCAGTAACAATGTACATGTCTTCTCTGTTTTGCTAAAGACATACCATAACATTTGACAGTGTTTAACATCAGCACAATTTTAGAAGTTTCAGATCACTGCAATGCAGCAACACCCAGAATATCTCCGATAATTTTTTGTTCAGCCTTTTTACAGTTTGCAAAATGCAAATGCTTCCATTACAAAACGATTTGAAACTCCGCGGCATTTTAAGTCTGCTTTTCATCTTTTTTACTAACTGGATAAGTGCTTGTTGCAGCATGAAAACCAAGCAAATTGTGCATGCAGCTTTATACAACTGCCGTTTTTTTATCTCCTACTCTCCTTCCAGTCAGCCACAGAATAGAATCATGATTACAAAACACTTTCAGTTTTATATACAGTAAACAGGTAACGTTAGTAACTCTTTTTTATTATCCCCAGAAGTAATTATTCCTTAGTAATATTACTTTTGTTTTTCAATAAAGTAGGGGGTATTTTCATCTTTATCCCCTCAGCCTTATTACTTGAGTGCAATGCAGAAAGGACAACCTGTTGCAAATCATCTAACATAATTACACTAAATACCTGATTGTTCTTCAGCTGAAACTTAAGTAAAATTAAGGGGTTGTATGAAGGAGGCATATGTGAGTCCATCCTTCCAAAGTTTTCTATCTGTGCTCCATCAAAATGATGGTTAACACCCTGCCAATAAAGGTGACAATCTCTGTCAATATTTTGATAGAATGCTCGCTGGCTGACCTTGTTTTACTAGTAAACTACATTAAGATTTAAGTAGCAAACTTTTTTTTTAAAGAAGTTGGCTTGAATATATGTTTAGTTTTATTTCTTTTTGCATTTCCAATTGAATGCTCTGAAGCTTAATTTATGAGGTTCCATGAGAGAAACTTGTGGGTTCATATAAAATGTCAGATACAGATGCAGAAAATATTCAAGAAGGCTAATGGAATGCTGTACTTTATATCAAGAGGACTGGAATATAGGGGTGCAGATGTTATGCTGCAGCTGTACCAAACCTTGTTTAGACCCCACTTGGAGTCACTGTGAGCAAATCTGGGCACTACATCTTAGGAAGGATATATTGGTCATGGAGGAGAGTGCAGCAAAGGAATACAAGAATGATACCAAGGCTTCAGTTTTGAGGAGAGATTCTACAAATTAGACCTGTTTTCTCTATAATTTAGAAGATTAAGGGGTGATCAGATCAAAGTCTTCGAGATATTAACAGGAAAAGACAGAATAGATAAGGATAAATTATTTCCACAGGTTGGAGATTCTAGAACAAGGGGGCCAGATTATTTAGGGAATATTAGGAAGAACTTCTACAGACAAATGGTAATCGGAATTTGGAACTCTTGTCCACTAACATCAGTTGATGCTAGATCAGTTGCTAATTTAAAATTTGAGGTAGATTATTTTTGTTAAACAAAATTATTGAGGGATATGGGCCAAAAGCAGGTACAAGGAGTTAGGCCACAGATCAGCCATGATCTCACTGAATGACAGAACAGGCTCGAGGGGCTGAATGGCCTACTAAGTGTTCCTATGTTCCTATCTCTGATGAGAATAGACTAAAGAAATTAGGCTTGTTCTCAATAGAAAAAAGATGACTTGAAATAATGTCACATAAATTAATAAACTGTTGTTGATTCTTGATTTGAGTGGGAATTTAAGATGGAGGATTTTGTACAGATGCACTGTTCATTGTTCCCAATGAAGAACTTGTGTGGAGAAGATTGTAATAGGTTGGGAAGGAGGAACAGAATGTGCAGAATGCACATGAATGATAAGATATAGGCAGATAACAAAAAGGTATACATCATAAAAATCATAGAAATCAAAGAAACCCTACAGTATAGAAATAGGCCATTCGGCCCATCGAGTCTGCACCGAACACAATCCCACCTAGGGCCTAATCCCATATCCCTACATATTTTACCCACAAATCCCTCTAACCTACACATCTCAGGGCACTAAAGGGCAATTTAGCATGGCCAATCAACCTAACCCGCACATCTTTGGACTGTGAGAGAAAACCAGAGCACCCAAAGGAAACCCACATTCTTTGCAGCCTAATATTAGCGAAAAATCCACATAACCGCTGTTAAAATTGATTATTGTTAATTCATAATTGGAGAAACATGCATTCAGTGAAAAAGGTGAGAAGGAAAAGCACAAATAGTGAGAAAGTGATAGCACAGCATAATATTAGATGGCGGTATGGTGGCACAGTGGTTAACACTGCTGCCAGGAGTCAATTCCGACTTGGGTCACTGTCTATGCGGAGTTTGCACGTTCTCCATGTGTCTTCATGCGTTTCTTCTGGGTCCGGATTCCTCCCACAGTCCAAGAATATGTCAGTTAGGTTGATCGGCCATGCTAAATTAACCCTACTATCAGGGTATTTAACAGGATAAATATGAGAGGTTATGGGAATAGAGCCTTAGTGGGGTTATGGTCGACGCAGATTCAATGGGCCGAATGGCCTCCTACTGCACTGTTGGAATTCTCAGATGTTAAGATCAGGGACATTCTGACTTAGCACAAGACGTGGATCATTAAAGGGAAATATATATTTTTGATTGCTACAATAATTATTGGAAATACTGATCATGTGTTTTTGGAGGGAAAGGACAAAAGCTGAAAGATAGGAGGGGTGCGATTGGATACTTAACCTGCTGTTACCATTGAGGTGATGTTCAGACACACATACACACACAGATACACACACACACAGACACAGACATACACACACACACACACACACACCTATCCAAGAATGACAAGAGCTCATTACAGGTCACCATAATGGCAGACCTGTACTGCATTTCAGAATTCTCAGTATAGGAAGCGGATTTTTCCAGTGATTTAAACAGGCTGAGGCATTCAAGTCAGGCGACACTAAACTAAAAAAGAAAGCCATATACGATATCAGGAGATCCATCAAAGATGCCAAAAGACACTGGCAGATCAAGCTAAAGTCCCAGGCCAGCCACACCAACCCCCGCTGACTGTGGTAAGGTCTGTAAGACATATCAGGCTACAGGATGAGTTCAATGCATTCTTCACCAGTTTTGAGCAAAAAATCAGCGAGAGCACGCTCTCTACCTTGGAAGCTCTGGATGAACTTGTATCTGGGGTCACCACTGCAGATGTCAACGCATTTTCTCAAAGGTCAACCCATGGAAAGTGACTGGCCCAGATGGGGTACCTAAGTGAGCACTCTGATCCTACATGGATCACTTGGCAAGAGTATTCACAGACATCTTCAACCTCTCTTTATGACAATCTGAGGTCCCTAACTGCTTCATCCTGGAACCTTAGAAAAACTAAGTAGCATAGCTTAATGACTATCGACCGGTGGCTCTAACATCCATCATTATGAAGTGCTTCAAAAGGCTAGTCATGGCACAAATCAGTTCCAGCCTCCTGGACTACCTGGATCCACTACAGTTTGCTTACCACCGCAACACATTACAGCAGACATCATCTCCATGGCCCTGCACTCAACCCTGGAATACTTAGATAATAAAGATACCATTGTCAGACTCCTATTTATTGACTACAGCTCAGCCTTCAACACCATTATTCTCATGAAACTTATCTCCAGATTCTGAAGCCTGGGCCTCGGACCTCCCTTTGCAACTGGATCCTGAACTTCCTAATGCACAGACCATAATCAGTAAGGATAGGCAACAACACCTCCTCGACAATCATCCTCAACACCAATGCCCCACAAGGCTATGTTCTCAGCCCCCTCCTGTACTCCTTATACACCCATGACTGTGTGGCCAAATTCCCCTTCAATTCGATTTTCAAGTTTGCTGATGACAGCACCGTAGTGGGTCGGATCTCAAACAATGATGAGACAGAGTACAGGAATGAGATAGAGAATCTGGTGAACTGGTCACAACAATAATCTCCCTCTCAATGTCAACAAAACGAAAGAGATTGTCATTGACTTTAGGAAGTGTAAATAAAGGAGAACATGCCCCTGTCTGCATCAACGGGAATGAAGTAGAAAGAGTCAAGAGTTTCAAGTTTTTAGGTGTCCACATCACCAACAACTTTTCCTGGTTTCCCCCCCAAGCCAAAGCTATAGTTAAAAAAGCCCCTCAACACCTCTACTTTGTCAGAAAATGAAGGAAATTTGGTATGTCACCTACAACTCTCACCAATTTTTACTGATACGCTGTTTCGGTACGAGGGTAAAAGATTTTGCAGGACTCGAGAGAGAGAGAAATGACTCAGACCGCAATAAGATTAGGTTCTTATCTTTCGTACCTTTATTCCTACTAACTACACTAATAATGCAATTTACACGGCATTGATTAATCAGAAGCAGCTGCATATATTTACACTCAGGACTGTGCCTTCGCCTTTCCAACGACTGGGGAGCCCGTTTCAGTCTCGGTGAAGGACCAACACGTTTGTCTGGAGAAAATACCGGGCGATGCGCGCATATCCCACGGTTGAGCGTCCACCGAGACACTGGGAAATCCCCTTCTTAAAGGCTGAGAAAGTGAGTTGATCAGGCTCCTTTCCCTGCCCTGTTTTTGGTAATAGCCAATCTTCGACAGTCCTGAGAGTGTTCACGCGCCTCTCTCATGTTATTTACGCAGTTATACTAGTTGTTTTTGAATACATGTTGTTACTTATGTAAGTTAAAACAACGAATGATGTTTCGTGCCTTGCTTCGCTGATCAAGGGCCGAATGTAAGAAATCAAAATTATGATTGCTTTATGATCCGCATGAGTCATTTATGGCATTTTGCCCAAGGACATGTTTTTTCATACACACTTAATAACAAGGCATTGCTTCGCGGATCATAAAGCAATCATAATTTTGATTTCTTACATTCGGCCCTTGATCAGCGAAGCAAGGCACGAAACATCATTCGTTGTTTTAACTTACGTAACAACAGATATAGATATTACTAATGGTTAAAATGATTATTAGTATCAATAATACAATAATAGGGTGCAATAATACATTCCACATACGTTGTGCTTCTGGTGACCACCCTTCGAATAAAGACCACCATGAGTGAGCAGATTCACCTTCTATAATTTTACCAATGTGTTTTAATCGTTGCTCCGCGATTGCCGTCTATATAATCAATTTAGTAACATTATGGTAGTGTGTCTTCGCCATATGTTCCAATTGTTTGGACGCATTGAGAATCAGTTGTTGCCGTTCTAAAGAGATAGTATAACCAGACTGAAGTACTTCCCATTGCACGGTTGTCATTGTGTCTGCCGTGGAATGGTTAGTTAAATAATAGGTCTGGTTATGCCATGGCCAGACATAAACCCCCTTTAGACAACCAGAATAAGGGTTATAGGGCAATCGGGGATGTGGATTCATGGTGGCTACACATAACTTATGTGGTCCAACTTCGAATAACATATCATTAGGGGCCTGATGTGATCTTCATGATCTCGCACTCCTGATCACTTGGACAGGTAAAGTCGTCTTGTTTGCGGACTGTATCATCTGCCTTCCAGTTAAAAAAACCAGTCCGGCCATTCTTTGGTTTTCTCCCCCGGGGTCCATGGGTAACTGCTGGGACACAGCGCCAGCAGTCCCAGTAAAGGTAGCAAATGGTTCATAGTTCTGGAAGACAATAAGGCAAATCTGTGTTTGATTAGTTACGATTCTTGTAAATAACATTTGTTTGCAGGGACATTTGTCCACCTCTCCTCTCCTGGTTTCATTATAGCTACTGTATTGTCAGGTCCTTGCGCTATCACTTCGGCAGGGACTGGAGGTCCCTTGGGTTGTTCTACCCATTGACTGCTTTTTCCATCTCCTATAGATTCTAGTACCTGATTCAAGGTAGGGTTGTAAGCTACCACCTTCCATTTTCGCTTTCCATTCACATATTTGGCGGAGCCATCAGTAAACCAGGCGCATTGTTTTTCAGTGTCTGTCAGTTCACTGTACAATCTTCCCCAATTTACCGGGGATTCTTCAATTGGAACAGTTTCTACCATTTCCTCCCCTCTCTCCGGGGCCTCAGCAACTTGTTCATGCAAGGAGGACACTCCAGTGGGGCCTGCCTTAGCCCTGTCGGATACATACCACTTCCATTTCAATATACTGGCTTCTTGCACCCCTCCTATCCTGTGTGTGCGGGGATTACTCTGTATCCAAGTCATAATGGGTATTTTAGGTCTGAGCAACACCTCTCGCCCGAGTGTCAACTGTTCTGTCTCCATTAATGCCCAATAACATGCTAGGAGCTGTCGTTCAAAAGGGGTATATCGTGAACCGGGGTCAGGGAGTTTCCTGGACCAAACCCCCAATGGTCGTCGTTTCCCTTTATTTTTCTGCCACAGACTCCAATTGGCATAAGTATCGGTTGCCGATACCTGTAATTCTACTGGGCCCTCTACCATCGGTGCTAAAGACACAGCTTGTTGAATTGCCTCTTTAGCCAATTCGAATGCCACTTGCTGTTCTTGCCCCCAAACAAAGTCATGCTTTTTCCTGGTCACCTTGTAGAGACGGCTCAATATCTGGGACAGATGAGGAACATGCTGTCTCCAATACCCAAACATTCCAATGAATTTCTGAACATCAGTTTTATTCTGAGGAGTGGCAAATCCTAGTATCTTTGCTCGGGCCTTCGGTACTATTTCCCGTTCTCCCTTGTTCCAATGTATGCCCAAAAATTTTACTGTCTGGGCCGGCCCTTGCACTTTAGCTAGATTTATTTCCCACCCCTTTCCTTTCATATGGCTTATCAGGGAACTCAATTGCTGTTTTACTTCGGCTTCATTATGTCCTTGAATCATTATGTCATCAATGTAATGGAGCAGCTGCATGTCTGGGGGAAGTTGTATCTTATCTAAGTGTTCAGCCACATGCGATGGCAAATTGTGGGACTGTGCAGATATCCTTGAGGCAGTCTGGTAAAGGTATACTGTCTCCCGTCCCAGGTAAATGCAAACTGTTCCTGTCGGTCTTCAGGTATGGGGATAGTGAAAAAGGCGTTAGCCAGGTCAATAATGGCATACCACTCTCCCCCATGTGTCTGGATGCGCTCTATAATAGATATCATATCTGGCACAGCAGCCATCAGTGGGGGCGTGTGTTTATTCAAAGTCCGGTAATCTACTGTCATCCGCCATGACCCGTCCGACTTCCGTACCGGCCAGATAGGATTATTCCACTGCGTGGTTATCCCACGCAAGACTCCTGTAGCTACATAATCTTTAATTGTCTCAGTTATTTCAGCATGTCCTCCTGGGATGCGATACTGTTTCATTTGTACCACCTTCGTAGCTAAAGGAATAGGAAAGGGCGGCATCTTTACCCTACCTACCTGTATTGGTCGGGCTTGTATACCTCCCCCAAACTTATAACATCCGTCTAACAGATGTAATGTCATTCCTCGTAAAATGTCCATTCCTATAATCCATTCCTGGATCGGCGTAATCAAAACAGTATATTCCCTAGTGGGGAGATGACCTATTCCTATTTTAACTCGAGCACTTACTGCCTTGATGGGTTGTCCCCCAATCCCTGTTACCGTCATGGGGGTTCCTTTAAATTTATCTACATTTCCATAAATCAGGGTGGCCTCCGCCCCTGTGTCTACTAAAGCTCTAACCGTTTGTACGTTTTTCGAAGCCCAATGTATACGCACCAACACATATGGTCTAATATCATCCCAAGACCACGCAGTGGTGGAGTATACCACAGGGGCTCGGCCAATATTCTAGTGATAATTTTCCTCCAAAAATTGGAGTTCGCGCATTGGGTATAGGTGTCCTTTTCCTTTCTTGTTTTTCCCTTTCTTTCTCTTTTTGTCCTCTCGTTTGTTCCTCTTCCTAACCTCTTTAACTTCCACCTCCTCTTCCGCCTCCAATTCCTCAGAAGAGGTCGGGTCAACTTCCTTTCTCCTACTCGAACCCTCCTGACACTTACTCTGACACAGACTAGGGAATTTTGGCACATCCCCTGAAAATGATACACATGTCATCCGTCGCGGCGGATCGCCTTTTATCAATCCCTTTTTCCGGGCCAACTGCAACAATTCCGCTGTTGGTCGGCCATCTATGGTAGATGCATCCATGCCCGCCTGCCGCAGGGCTGTCCATAATTGCTGTCTACTGATACCCTCTGTCACTACTGGTTTTCCCGCTCCCCTTTCACGCTGCAATGGTGTTTGTTCCCGTGTCTCCCATTCGCCCATATCGCCGAGCTCCCGTAATCTCGCTGCTCCTTCCCCAATCGAAATTCCCTCTGCTCCCAACAATACTGCCATGATCGCACCTTTATATTGGGGAGGGGCAGTCTTAATAACCGCCTTCCGTTGGGAAGCCGTAAAGGGAGTGTTATCTAATTCGTCTGCGTGCCCCGACTCCACGGCGCTCCGCATTCCCAACTCCCGTAACTGATTAACTGCCTCAGCTAATGTGTGCCACGAACCCTCTTTCTGAGGCCACGACCCAGGGTCAGGATATCGCAGCATGACTGCCGCAGCCATCACAGCTAACAAAGTAGTATCTCGCTCATTCAGCAGATCCAGTTCCGGTTTTATCGCTCCCCGAACAATGGGGTCTGTGCATAAATCAATAAAAAGTCACCCATCTACCCCATCGACCGCTATCTGTCCTGCCCCCTGATCATATAGTCTCACTAGCCATTGGTCAAGGGGCTCACCCGCTTTCTGTCTCATATGTTCTCTAATATCGGATAATTCTTGGTGAGTATAGTCCTCATATACATCAGCCCGATTCAGTCCATTAGCTGTCTGATGTATGCGCCGCCGTACGACGGGCTTAGCCTGGACAGGGGTAGGGCTCTCTAAATCGCTATCCCCCCCCCGATTCCCAAATGTCCCCGTCCCAAGCGGACGGGTCCCACTGCTCAGCTGAAGCAGTGGCCACGAAGGCTCGTACCTTCTTTACACATAGTGTTCGCTTTTTCCTAGCATTTAGCCTGGCAACTTGTAGTGCGGCTTTCTCAGCTACACCCGTCACCTGACCTAATCGTTGTCGTAACCATTCTACTTGAGTATGTGCCATGGAGACCTGCCCCTTGGCATCCGTTAATTCCTTTCTAACTTTTCCCAATTCTTCCCGTAGTTGGTCAGCCCGCTCATGCTGCCTTCTGTAGGCAGCTAACACGATCCAGAGGCGGTTCTGTAACCCCCTCCAAGGATCCTTTTCAATAACGGGAACCTTTTGCAAACATTCTTCCAAGGAAGAAAGATCGGCTTCCCGCAGAGCTACTGACCAATACTGCGGTGGTCCTCCGCCCGCCCGTATGAGCCGCGCTACCATTTGGTAGGCGGTATCATCCCATTCAGGTAAAACGTCGGGCACAGACTCTTTCCCCTTCTTCTTAAACATTATTGCCACTGAATCAAATACACTCTCTCAACTGCAAAAGCAAAGTACCCTGCTCGCAGCGCCAAAATGTTTCGGTACGAGGGTAAAAGATTTTGCAGCACTCGAGAGAGAGAGAAATGACTCAGACCGCAATAAGATTAGGTTCTTATCTTTCGTACCTTTATTCCTACTAACTACACTAATAATGCAATTTACACGGCATTGATTAAAATGAAGCAGCTGCGTATATTTACACTCCGGACTGTGCCCTCGCCCTTCCAACGACTGGGGAGCCCGTTTCAGTCTTGGTGAAGGACCAACACATTTGTCCGGAGAAAATACCGGGCGACGCGCGCGCATCCCACGGTTGAGCGTCCACCGAGACACTGGGAGATCCCCTTCTTAAAGGCTGAGAAAGTGAGTTGATCAGGCTCCTTTCCCTGCCCTGTTTTTGGTAATAGCCAATCTTCAACAGTCCTGAGAGTGTTCACGCGCCTCTCTCATGTTATTTACGCAGTTATACTAGTTGTTTTTGAATACATGAGTCATTTATGGCATTTTGCCCAAGGACATGTTTTTTCATACACACTTAATAACAAGGCATTGCTTCACGGATCATAAAGCAATCATAATTTTGATTTCTTACATACGCCATAGATTCTTTTTGATTGTATCATAGCTTAGTATAGTTCCTGCTCTGTCCAAAACTGCAAGGAACTACAAAAGGTTATGAATGTAGCCCAAATCATCAGGCAAACCAGCCTCCTACCCATTGACACTGTCCACACTTCCCTCTGTCTCAAAACAGCCAGCATAATTAAGGACCCCACACATTCCAGACATTCTCTCTTCCACCTTCTTCTGTAGGGAAAGATACAAAAGTTTAATTCACCTATTCAAGGACAGCTTGTTCCCTGCTGCTGTCAGATTTTTGAACGGACCTATCTTGCATTAAGTTGATCTTTCTCTACATCTTAGCTATGACTATAACACTACATTCTCCATTCTCTCCTTTCCTATGAATGGTTTGCTTTGTCTGTATAGCATGTAAGAAACAATCCTTTTCACTGTACGTTAATACATGTGATAGTTAGAAATCAAATCAAATCAAATCAAAACATGTCCAGGTACTGACGGTGTTGGCTAGCATAAGAACCCAGAGAAATTTTGGGATTCTGCTTCAGTTTAAATCAATTTATTCAGGAGGAAGTTGGAATGAGCATTTTGAAATGGCTGTTATAATTTCCATTGCTTCTTATCAGCATTAACAGGGAGCTGGTTACTTTGAGTGATGTTTTTGGCTGTGACAGAGTTACAAATTAAAGAGACAGGATTGGGAAATAAATGATACAACTGATGAAACAGAAAAAATAAAACATTTCATTTAAATTCATGGGATGTGGGCATCGCTGATTAACATTTATCATCTACTCCTAATCACCCTCAAACTAAGTGACTTTCATGGGTCTGGAGTCACGTGTAGGGCAGACCAGGTGAGGACAGCAGATTTCCTTCCCCAAAAAGGGCCGTCTGTGCGTCTTTACAACAATGCTTTTGTGGTCATCATTAGACTTTTGAAATTATTCAATGCCTACAGTACAGAAGGAGGCCATTTGACCTATCTGACAGAGAGAATCTGGCCCAGGCCCTTACCTCCATCCTATGTCCATAATTCCACACATTTACTATGGCTAATCTCCCTAACTTTCACATCCTGTGACACTATGGGGCAATATAACATGGCTAGTGTGGCTAACCAATACATTTGTGGACTGTGGGAGGAAAATGGAGCACCCGGAAGAAACCCAGACAGAGAATGTGCAAAGTCCACACAGATAGTGACCTGAGGCCAGAATCGAACCCAGGTCCTTGGTACTGTGAGATTGCCTGCTGCCCTTAATTTTGGATGTTTCTATTGAATTCATGCTGGGATTTGAACACTGAATAACTGGTCTAGTGACAATTCCACTACACCAACCCCTCCCCAGAAATCTGTGAAGTCATTTACAATTCACAAAGTAAAAGAGACAGAGAGGAGCCAGTCAGTGCGGCTATTGGAAATGGTAATTAGGTACATTATTAAAACTGTTATCACAGTCTCAGCACTAGGATGCAAACAACAGGGTGGAGCAAAAAAAATCACAGCATCAGGCCTAAGATTAAAATTGAATGGAAGCATCCAGACTTCAATGTTACTACACAGACATCAAAACCAACCAATGTTCCAGAAGCTGGAAAAATGGGTCATTTATGACAGCTGTTGACACTTCCCAAATAACTGTACTCTTTATTGTCTTCTGGCCAAGGTGATGAGGGTAAGCAAGTTAATATATAGAGCGACAAAGCGTCTGATAGGACGCACATTCATTTGGTAACTGGAGACTTGCTGAATAATTACTAATCTTGTCGGTGCAGAAGTTTTCATATTGGCTTTTTTATGCTTCTGTATTCCATATTCTTGTACTGCTCAGCTATAATTAGTAATGCATAGCTCTAAAATGAAAAGTTACCAAGGCTACGTTTAATTGCGTGCCTTTCTCAGTCTGTAATTAATCCAATTAGATTTGCCCTGTGAATTCAGTGTTTATCTTTCTTTACATCTTGGATATGAGGTTCAATTTTCTTCGTTTCCATTAAAGGAATATTCCCAAATGAAATCATAGAATCATAGAAACCTATAGTGCAGAAGGAGGCTATTCGGTCCATCGAGTTGACACCGACCACAATCTCACCCAGGCCCAATCCCCATAACCCCATATATTTCCCTAGCTAGTGCCCTTGACACTAAAGGGCAATTTAGCATGGCCAATCCACCGAACCCACACATCCTTGGACTGTGAGAGGAAACAGGAGCACCCAGAGGAAACCCACACAGACTCGGGGAGAATCTACAAACTCCACATTGACAGTGACCTGAAGTTGGAATTGAACCCAAGTCCCTGGAGCTGTGAGACAACAGTGCTAACCACTGTGCCACCGTGCACCCCCACTGTGCCACCACACTGCCTATGGGGTGATGTCAATAGGAAATCCCATTGACAGTGGCGGCCCATTATAGAACCATCATAGAATCATAGCTTTTATAGCACAGAAAGAGGCCCTTTGGCCCATCGTGTCTGCCCTGGCTATCAAGCATCTATCTATTCTGATCCCATTGTTTTGTATGCTGTGGTGTTTCAATGCTCACTTAAATGCTTCTTGCCATCCTTTCAGACAGTGAGTTGCAGATTCCCACCACCCTCTGGATGGAAAGGTTTTTCCTCAAGTCACCTGTACTTTACCTGAAACCTACGCTCCCTTGTTATTGACCCCTTGGGCTAAGAAGAAAAGTTCCCTGATATTTACCCTATCCACGTCCCTCATTATTTTGTACACCTCAATCGTATCCTTCTTCAGCCTTCTCTGCTCTAAGGAAAACAACCCCAGCCTAACCAGCCTCTCTTAGAACGTAGAACATAGAACATTACAGCGCAGAACAGGCCCTTCGGCCTTCGATGTTGCGCCGACCAATTATGAAAAAAAAAGCAATGACCCTCCAAACTAAACCATTCCCTTCTCTTCCATATACTTATCAACTAACCTCTTAAACGCCACCAAACTTGCGCATCTACAACTGCAGCAGGCAGGGAATTCCACTCCCGAACCACCCTTTGGGTAAAGAACCTACCTCTGATATCCGTCCTATAACTATTACCCCTTAATTTAAAGCTGTGTCCCCTCGTGCTAGCTTTCTCCATCCTAGGAAAAAGGCTATCACTGTCCACCCTATCCAAACCTCTAATTATCTTATATGCTTCAATAAGATCCCCCCTTAGCCGCCTCCTTTCTAACGAAAAACACCTCAAATCCTTCAACCTCTCTTCATAGGACCTGCCCTCCATACCAGGCAACATCCTAGTAAACCTCCTCTGTACCCTCTCCAATGCCTCCACAGCTTTCTTATAATGTGGCGACCAGAACTGCACACAATACTCCAAGTGCGGCCGCACTAGAGTTTTGTACAGTTGCAACATGATGCTGCGGCTCCTAAATTCAATCCCCCTACAATAAAAGCTAAGACTCCATATGCCTTCTTAACAACTTTATCCACTTGACTGCCTACTTTCAGGGATCTATTGACACATACACCAAGATCCTTCTGTTCCTCAACACTATTAAGAGCCCTACCATTAGCCCTATACTCTACACATTTATTGTTCCTGCCAAAGTGACTTACCTCACACTTTTCCACATTAAACTCCATTTGCCACCTCTCGGCCCAGCTCTGCAACTTGTCCAAGTCTCTCTGCAAACTAGAACACCCCCTTCACTATCTACCACTCCACCGACTTTGGTGTCATCCGCAAATTTACTAATCCATCCTTCAATATCGTCATTCAGATCGTTTATAAAAATTACAAACAGCAGAGGCCCCAAAACAAACCCCTGAGGTACACCACTTGTAACCGAACTCCACGATGAATATCTCCCATCAACCACCACCCTCTGGCTTCTATCCGCTAGCCAATTCCTAATCCAATTAGCTAAATCACCCTCTATCCCATACATCTGCATTTTCTGCACAAGCTTTCCATGGGCCACCTTATCGAACGCCTTACTAAAGTCCATATATACCACATCAACTGCCTTACCGCCATCCACCTCTTTGGTCACTTTTTCAAAAAACTCAATAAGGTTAGTAAGGCACGACCTACCCTTCACAAAACCATGCTGACTATCACCAATCAATTCATTTCTCTCTAAATAACTATAAATCCTATCCCTAATAATTCTCTCCAATACTTTGCCCCCAACAGAAGTAAGACTCACTGGCCTATAATTCCCTGGAAATCTCTCTTCCCCTTCTTGAACAATGGGACCACATTCGCTATCCTCCAGTCTTCCAGAACTATACCCGTAACCAACGACGACCTGAAGATCAGAGCCAGAGGCTCTGCAATCGCCTCTCTTGCCTCCCAGAGAATCCTAGGGTAAATACCGACCGGCCCAGGGGACTTATCTAACTTCAAACCTTCAAGAATATCTAGCACATCCTCCCTATCTACTTCAATACTTTCCAGTTTGCAACCCTGTACCTCAGTGTTCTCCACAACTACATTTACATCTCCCTGCGTGAATACCGAAGAGAAATATTTATTCAGTGCATCTCCAATCTCTTCAGGCTCCACGCACAACTTCCCACTGCTGTCTATGACTGGCCCTAATCTTGCCCTAACCAATCTTCTATTCTTAACATAACTAAAGAAAGCTTTAGGATTCTCCTTGATCCTATCAGCCAAAGTCTTCTCGTGTCCCCTCTTAGCTCTCCTCAATTCACTCTTTAGCTCCCTCCTTGCTAATCTATAGCTATCCATTGCACTAACTGAGCCTTCAAGCCTCATCCTGACATAAGCCTCCTTTTTCCTTTTAACCAGCGAATTAACTTTTTTAGTACACCATGGTTCCCTTACTCGACCATTTCCTTCTTGCCTGACAGGGACATACTTATCAAGGACTCGCAGTAGCTGCTCCTTGAATAAGCTCCACATTTCAGATGTTCCCAGTCCCTGTAGTTTCCTAGTCCAACCTATGCACCCTAATTCCCTCCTTATGGCCTCATAATTACCATTCCCCCAGCGATAACTACTGCCCCCAGCTTCATGCCTATCCCTATCCATCACTAAGGTGAACGTAACCAAATTGTGGTCACTATCACCAAAATGTTCATCAACTTCCAAGCCTAACACCTGGTCTGGCTCATTGCCCAGCACCAAATCCAATGTAGCCTCACCTCTGTAGGGGGCTATACTGGATCTGGTTCTGGGGAATGAGCCAGGGCAGGTGGTTGATGTTGTAGTAGGAGAGCATGTGTCTAATACCGACCACAACTCTGTCTGCTTTAGGGTATTAATGGAAAAAGATGAAGCCTGCCCTAAGGGGAGGGTGTTAAACTGGGGGAGGGCTATTTATTTGTTTCCACAGGCTATTCAGTCCACCTTGTTGACCAACAAGGCGCATGCATTCGGCAGGTCGTGCGAGGGCTGCTCTTGGATGTTACTTCAGGAGTGGCCTAGTGCTCCATGTTGTTAGTGTATGCTTAAACTGGACCATCCGATGGGCAACATGACAGCTCAGAGACTATCGCTGTTGCTGTGCGGACACATGGCTTTGGGCCTGTGTTTGCGCGTTCTCCCTGTGGTTGCGTGGGTTTTCTCCGGGTGCTCCGGTTTCCTCCCACATCCCAAAAATGTGTTCTTAGGCTGATTGGGTAACACATTGTCCCTATATTGGTCTCTATGTGTCATTGAGACGTTAGGACGGCGGCGCGGGCTTGTTGGGCCGAAGGGCCTGTTTCCCGTGCTGTGTTGTTCTTTGTTCTAGTTGGCCTATCTACATACTGCGTCAAAAAACCTTCCTGCACACTTTGTACAAAAACTGACCCCTCTACCGTACTAGGGCTATAGCTATTCCAATCAATATTAGTACAGTTAAAGTCCCCCATAGCAATTGCCCTATTACTTTCACTCCTGTCCAGGATCGACTTTGCAATCCAGTTCATAGTACTCTTCATAGTTGAAATGCTCCAGCCCAGGCAATATGCTGGTGAATCTCTTTTGCACTCTCTCCAGTGCAATCATACCCTTCCTATAGTGTGATAACTGCACACAGTACTCTAGCCTAACAAGCGTTTTATACAGCGCCATCATAACCTCCCTATTCTTATATTTTATGCCTTGACTAATCAAGACAAGTTCAGCCTATGTCTTCTTTAACAACCTTATCCACCTGTTTACTGCCTTCAGTAGTATATGGACATGCACCCCACAGTCCCTCTGATTTTCTGTCTTAGCATTCTACCATTCATTGTGTATTCAGTTGCCTTGTTTGTCCTCTCAAAATGCATCACTTCATACTTTGCATGGCTAAAT
Organism: Sphyrna mokarran; assembly: GCA_024679065.1. Taxonomy (NCBI): domain Eukaryota; kingdom Metazoa; phylum Chordata; class Chondrichthyes; order Carcharhiniformes; family Carcharhinidae; genus Sphyrna; species Sphyrna mokarran. The sequence goes on along the minus strand of JAGIQG010000008.1, from coordinate 118,740,131 downwards.
TTTGCTTGCCACTGTTCTGCCCATCTGATCAGCCCGACTATATCATCCTGTAATCTAAGGAATTTGACCAAAGTGAAACAACAAAATAAAATGTGCAACAGTGAGAAAGCAAAGCAACAGGGAGACATTTAAAACAGTGTTTAATAGAGTCCAAAATGGGATACATGTCATTAATGAGAACAAACAAGAGTGGACGCCATGGATAAATAAGGAGATAAGAAAAAAGATTTTGTATTTCATATAGTGGCTCTCCTCATGTTGGGACATCCTAAAATTCTTTACAGTTAAAGAAATGCTTTTGAAATGTTGTTATGTATAAACGTAGCAGCCAATCTCTGCACAGCAGGCCCCTACAAACTCCCAAAATTAAGGGAGTCTAAAACTAGACAGCATAGGTTTAAGATGAGAGGGTCCAGAGGGGCAATTTTTTCACACAGAGGATGGTGAGTGTCTGGAACAAGCTGCCAGAGGTAGTAATAGAGGTGGGTACAATTTTATCTTACAAAAAGCATTTAGACAGTTACATGGGTAAGATGGATAGAGAGGAACATGGCCAAAGGCAGGCAATTGGGACTAGCTTAGGTGTTTAAAAAAAAGGGTGGCATGGACAAGTTGGACTGAAGGGCATGTTTCCATGCTGTAAACCTCTATGACTCTATGCAATCAGCTAGATGACAATAAGTAAACAAAGGCTGGAATTCTCCGGCCGTTCACACCAACGGGATTCTTTGGTCCCGCCAGCAGTGCAACCCCACTCGTTTGTTTCCTGGCAGCATGGGGTAACATCAATGGGAAATCCCATTGACAGTGGCAGCTCAGATAATCCCACTGCCAGCAAACAGCACGCCGCCTTCCACCGCCAGGAAACACGCAGCTGGGAGGCCGCAGCATCCCGGCAATCTGTTTTAGTGATGTCAGTTCGGAGGTAAGTCTTGGCCAGGACAGAAATCTGGAGTTTAATCCCCTGCTTCCTCAAGATCCTGATATGGAATCTTGTTGCATTGCCCATTTCCTGAATGAAACCAGTGTTTCATTTGAGATGGATCTGAGAGGATTAAAAGATGGATTTCAGCTCAGTGAAGCCATAACAAAAGCAAACAAAGCACTAGGATTTATTTCCAGAGGGAGAAGACTGAAAATTAGAGAAGCTATGCCAAACTATGTACAGTTCTGGTTGTCATATTATTTATGCGGAAGCAATGGGCTAGTGGCATTATCGCTAAACTATTAATCAGAAACTCAGCTAATGTTCTGGGACCATGGCAGATGATGGAATTTAAACTCGATAAAAAAAATCTGGAATTAAGAATCTACTGATCACCATGAACCCATTGTCAATTATTGGAAAAACCCATCTGTTTCACTAATATCCATGATGTGGAGATGTCGGCGTTGGACTGGGGTAAACACAGTAAGAGGTCTCACAACACCAGGTTAAAGTCCAACAGGTTTATTTGATAGCACAAGCCACTAGTTTTCTGAGCCTTGCCCTTTCATCAGATAAGTGGGAGTTCTGTTCACAAATAGGGCATATAAAGACACAATCTCAATTTACAAAATAATGGTTGGATTGTGCATTCCATTCCAACTCACATTCCAAACATTATTTTGCAAATTGAGTTTGTGTTTTTATATGCCCTGTTTGTGAACAGAATTCTCACTTACCTAATGAAGCGGCAGTGCTCAGAAAGCTAGTGGCTTGTACTACCAAATAAACCTTTGGATTTTAACCTGGTGTTACTCGATCTGGCCTATGTGTGACTCCAGAGCCACAGCAATGTGGTTGACTCTCAACTGCCCTTAAAGAGAATTAGAGGTGGGCAATAAATACTGGCCAGCCTGCGATGCCCATGTCCCACCAATGAATTTTAAATAAGATACAAAATGATTGGAGAGGGTTAAAAAAAATGATTCACAAGGAGGTGGCAGAAATTCAAATAGTTATCAAGAAATAATTTCCTGAAAAACTAAGGCTGAGGGGTGACCAGAAGTCTTTCAAAACTATAAAACACTTTGACAGAGTAGAAATGCAGTATTTCCTCTTGTGGAAAATAGCAAAGTGCCATTGAGACAATAGTCACCATGAAATCCAGTGGAGCATTCCAAAGCAACGTCTTTACCCAGAGAGTGATGAGAATGTGGAACTTGTTACCACAGGCAAATTGTATAGATCAGTGTTTCCCAAACTTTTCCTAGGATGGGATTTTCCAGCTCCGTTCATCCGCAGGATCAAGGGACTACTGGTTGGCCTGCCGAATTCGCAATAGTGGGTCCCACCATGGTGGTACAGGAAGATCCTGGCTTCAATGTGGCCTCACTTAAATGCCTTAGTGGGACCCCAGAGACTTTGCAGGACGGGGGAGGAGGCGGTGCCTAGGTAACTTAAAACTGCAGCATAGTAACCATCATTATTTAATTATTTAAATGCTAACACAGATAGACACTGTTTAGTGTCAGCCTCAGAGGTAAACTTTGCAATGTGGAGATGTGAGTCATAGTTCACCTTTAACCAATTGCTCTGACAAAATATAATTTTCTTCACAAATGCTGAACTGATTATTCAGTTATAGAATATTTGCCACCTTGCATTTTTTAAGTCCTAAATATATCTGTGACATTTGCAAAAAAGGCACATCATGTTTTGATCAGAGAGGAAACCAATAAATTGCTTTTTTTGGCAGTCGATTGCAAATGCAAAGTTGTTGATCCCACTGTTCCAAACAGCTTTATAAACATCCTTCCTCATGACAGCTAGTGGACACCAGTGTGAAGCAGCAATGACTCATATCAGGCCCCATATCTGCATATGGCTTTGCAAACAGACGTGCACAAAATTATGCAGGATAACACGGTTCATAATTCACGCAAACTCCTTAGGTAGCACCTTCTAAACCCCCAACTTCTAGAAGGATAAGGGCAACAAATACCTGGGAACACCACAACCGAAACAATCCCTTCCAAGTCACTCACCATTACTGACTTTATTTTTTTGTTTAATTAATGGGACATGGGTATGGCTGGCTGATGATGTGGAGATGCCAGCGTTGGACTGGGTAAACACAGTAAGAAGTCTGACAACACCAGGTTTAAGTCCAACCGATTTATTGAGGTGCTCCTCATTCATCTGATGAAGAGGACAGCCTTGAAAGCTTGTGAGTTTACTATCAAATAAATCGGTTGGACTTAAACCTGGTGTTGTCAGACTTCTTACCATGGCTGGCTGGCCAGCAGTTATTGCCCATCAAAGCGGTGGATGGGGGTAAGGCGGTTGATGTGGTATATATGGACTTTAGTAAGGCGTTCGATAAGGGTGTCCCATGGAAGGCTTCTGCAGAAAATGCAGATGTATGGGATAGAGGGTGATTTAGCTAATTGGATTAGGAATTGGCTAGCAGATAGAAGACAGAGGGTGGTGGTTGATGGGAGATATTCATCATGGAGTTCGGTGACAAGTGGTGTACCTCAGGGGTCTGTTTTGGGGCCCCTGCTGTTTGTAATTTTTATAAATGATCTGGATGAGGGTATTGAAGGATGGATTAGTAAATTTGCAGATGACACTAAAGTCGGTGGAGTGGTAGATAGTGAAGAGGGGTGTTATAGTTTGCAGAGAGACTTGGACAAGTTGCAGAGCTGGGCCGAGAGGTGGCAAATGGAGTTTAATGTGGAAAAGTGTGAGGTAATGCACTTTGGCAGGAACAATAAATGTGTAGAGTATAGGGCTAATGGTAGGGCTCTTAATAGTGTTGAGGAACAGAAGGATCTTGGTGTATGTGTCAATAGATCCCTGAAAGTAGGCAGTCAAGTGGATAAAGTTGTTAAGAAGGCATATGGAGTCTTAGCTTTTATTGGTAGGGGGATTGAATTTAGGAGCCGCAGCATCATGTTGCAACTGTACAAAACTCTAGTGCGGCCGCACTTGGAGTATTGTGTGCAGTTCTGGTCCCCACATTATAAGAAAGATGTGGAGGCATTGGAGAGGGTACAGAGGAGGTTTACCAGGATGTTGCCTGGTATGGAGGGCAGGTCTTATGAAGAGAGGCTGAGGGATTTGAGGTTGTTTTCGTTAGAAAGGAGGCGGCTAAGAGGAGACCTAATCGAAACATATAAGATGATTAGAGGTTTAGATAGGGTGGACAGTGATAGCCTTTTTCCTAGGATGGAGAAAGCTAGCACGAGGGGACACAGCTTTAAATTAAGGGGTAATAGTTATAGGACGGATATCAGAGGTAGGTTCTTTACCCAGAGGGTGGTTAGGGAGTGGAATGCCCTGCCTGCGGCAGTTGTAGATGCGCCAAGTTTGGTGGCGTGTAAGAGGTTAGTTGATAAGTTTATGGAAGAGAAGGGAATGGTTTAGTTTGGAGGGTCATTGCTTTTTTTTTCATAATTGGTCGGCGCAACATCGAAGGCCGAAGGGCCTGTTCTGCGCTGTAATGTTCTATGTTCTATCTCCAGTTGTCCTTGGAGGGCAGTTGAGAATCAACCACATTGCTGTGGCTCTGGAGTCATATGTAGGCCAGACCGGGTAAGACAGCAAACTTTCTTCTCTAAAGGACATTAATGAACCAGTTGGGATTTTCTAACAATCAACAATGGTTTCATGGTCACCAGTAGATTTTTAATTCCAGGTTTTTTTATTGAATTCAAATTCCACATCCGGAAATATATTGCTGTTCCTTCGCTGTTGCTGGGTCCAAATCCTGGAACTCCTTTCCTAACAGTGCTGTGGGTGTAACTACACCACACAGATTGCAGCAGGTTCAAGAAGGCAGCTGACCACCCCCTTCTCAAGGGCGATTAGGCATAAGCAATAAACACTGACCTTGCCAGCAATGCCCACACGCCTTGACTGAATAAAAAGATAGTTGGTGGGAGCTGATGCAATACGTCAGCTGGCTCAGTGCTGAGTTATTTGGTTGTGAGCTGCTCTGTGAATCCTGCAGCCAGTCATTATAGCAGATGGAGCAAATCTCAGCACTAAGGCACACAGGCCTCACTCACAGCCTGCCACAGCTGCAGTACCATTGGTACAAAAGCCAACCAGCCAACCTCAGAGAATATTTATTCTTCTGTGCAGCCACACTGAATACTGCCTGTGCCTGGTCCATGTACAGGAAACGGGAGGATAAAACAGATGGTGTTAAGGAATACTGTTTTCTTGCGTGTATCACAGAGAAGCCAATCTGCGTGCTTCGCGCCTCTCAGCATTCACGTCAATTTGAATAGAAAAAGCAGGTGTACATTTCTGCTGTTGCACCAGCACTGAATCCTGCTCAGCTGCCATTGGGTGAATTCTGTTGCGTTATTTGTGGGGGTCCCCGTAACAAGTCTCTTTGCCTGTTCCTCTCCAAACATTATTTCAGCCATTTAGATTGCAACAGGTGAAATCAAAGTTTCTGCAACTGTTTGAAATTTCCTTACTTGTGCACTCTGAGCACTTGCCTTGCTAGGGCGGCACAGTGGTTAGCACTGCTGCCTCACAGCACCAGGGACGTGGGTTTGATTCCCGGCTTGGGTTGCTGTCTGTGTGGAGTTTGCACATTCTACCCATGTCTGCGTCGGTTTCCTTCAGGTGCTCCTGTTTCCTCCCACAGGAAAATTCTCTCCCTCTCCCACAGGAAAACTCTCTCCCTCTCGCTGCTTCACTGTCTGATCATCCTCTTCAATACCCCGTGATTTCAAGGAGAAATTAGATATAGCTGTTGGAGCAAAAAGGATCAAGGGATATGGGGAGAAGAGGGAAATCAGGATATTGAAATTGATGATCAGCCATGATCATAATGAATGGCAGAGCAGGCTTTGAAGGGCCAAATGGCATACCGCTGCTTCCAGTTTCTATGTTTCCATGCCAATACAATGTTGGCAGCAAACACAGCCATTTTTGTCTGTTAGAAATATAGTGTTGTTGTGCACACATCATGTTTTTCAAAATATAGACAGAAGCAATTAAAAACATGTTAAGTGAGGACATGATGTACATACGTACATGCACAATAACAAAATCTAAAGATGTGGAATCTGAAATAAAATAGAAAGTGCCGGAGATACTCAACAGGTCAGGCAATAACTGTGGGAACAAAGTTATTTTTGATGTCATTGATTTTTCATTAGAATCAGGAAATATTGCACCAATACCTGGTAGAAATGGTTAATGAGCAAGTACAGAATCAAGAGAGCTAGGAGGGGGAGCAAAGAACACAATGGAAGGTCAATGATTGGTTGTAAGGCATTGATAAATGATGAAAGGGGAGAATGGTGATGAGCAGCAGGGAGTGGCAATGGGTCTAGTGAAATGGAAATGGGAAGGTGATGACCCAGTGGTATTATCACCAGACTATTAATCCAGAAACTCAGCCAATGTTCCAGGGACCTGGGTTTGAATCTAACCATGGCAGGTATTAGAATTTGAATTCAATAAAAAATATCTGGAATTAAGAATCTACAGATGACCATTAAACCATTGTCAATTGTTGGAAAAACCCATCTGGTCCACTACTGTCCTTTAGGAAAGGAAATTTGCTGTCCTTAACTGGTCTGGCCTATATGTGACTCCAGAGCCACAACAATGTGGTTGACTTTCAACTGCCCTCAGTCAACTAGGCATGGGCAATAAATGCTGGCTAGCCAGTGACACCCAAGTCCCACAAATAAAAAAAAAATCAGAACCAGTAACCCATTACCTGAAAATGTGAAAGCAACAGTAACTACCCAGAGTTATTGAAATCAGAGTTGAGTCACATAGGTTGTAAAATGGCCAATCTCAAAGTGTGGTGCTGTTCCTCAGGATTATATTGAGTTTCAATGGAATCATGTATAAGGCTGAAGGTAAAATTGTCAGAGAGACAGAGAATTAAAATATCAGGAGACTGGAAACATAACTAGTGCGTATAGTGTAAAATATGTAGATCATCAAAAAAAATCCCATCACATCCATGCAGATGTCTTGTGGCCAGCTTGTGATGCATTCTTTGGATAAAAGGTTATTGAGTAGAGATTCAAACTGATTGCCTTTTCTTTTACAGACAGTTACAGATAATAATTACACGAAAGGAAAGATAAAAATTGTCGAAGGCATTTGCTTGCTGTCGAATGATGATATGTACTGGGATGACTTGAAACAGATTAAGATCATGCGAGGAGGAATCCTTCGAGATCACACTTGCATGAAGGCAGAGACTCTGTCTATCCAAGGCAGCACAGACTCACTCGGTGACACAGAGACAGAGCAGCTACTACAGGATGAGCCAGCGTCCGAGTGCAGCAGTGTGAATGCAAGCACACAGGAGAGAAGTGGCCTCCCCTTGCCCGACACTGGCTGGAAGCACAATCGCAAACCCTCAACCGAAAGTGAGGTCTGATTGGAAATAGCTTTTTTTTCCCTCTTTCTCATATGTTCTATTTAAAATATGTGTGTATGGCAACCTCAGACAGTGACTGGGCATGCTCCGGACAGTGTGGGGGTTCGGATTCTGATATATATATAAAAAAACACACTCAACATCTCAACTGAGAACTGAATGGTACTGCTGGCTTTCGCCAGCTACAACACAGTGCTTAACAAGACTGGATAGAAGCCAAGGGATCACACTCTCTCAAAATGTCTGATGCACAATGTTAACAGTTTTTGTTCTCAGATTTACATTAAGTATGTGTCTGGTTAAAGCATGAATGTACAGATGGTTATCTGTAGCATGTGTCAGCCCACTTTTCTAATCTAGAGGGTTTTGCTGTCAAAATGGATGTAATTCTGTACGTGGAGCAAAGTCATCTTTCTGGAAAAGACTTTTGCGCTGTCCGCCGGCCTCTCTGAGCTCGCTCTCTCGAGGAACCATGTGAAAATCCTTGTAGTCTCAGGTAAGACTTCTGAACAGAAGGGAGAATCTCGAAAGGACGGACTTTCATTCACCCTTTCAACCTCACTTTGACATTCGGACACAGCTGAAGTTGTAAATGTGACCTGTATTGTCCTGTTGCTTTGAATGGAGGATAAAGAAATTGACAAACTATTGTACAGAACAAGCTACATTTGCTCTCTGACTATCTGTCTAAGCACTGATTGACAACTAAGATTTGAATTTTGTACTTTGTTTAAGTTGCTGCCCTCAGTGATTATTAACAAGACTAATTCAGCTACCAAGCCTTAGCCTGCTTGTAACCACTATGCACGTTAGATGAAGTGTATAAATGTTAGGCCTGAGCAAAATTATTACATTTATTAGTTTCTAAACACTGTACAGACCATCTATTATACAGGCAAATGTGTTGGTTGCAATTGTGGGTCAGAATTCAACATTTCAATATTGGACCTCCTGAAGTATGGCAGTGTTATTTCATTATTTTGAGTGGCAAAGCAGATGTGGCAAATGGGAGTGAAATTATCAATGGGGAGTATTCCACAATGCGATAAGTGGGATATCGTTAATTTGAATTGATGTTGACTTTGAATGGCAGGAACTCTGGTCAGTATACTGGGAAAGAAAATTAAAATCAAATCACCTTTTAAAAATTCAAGTATCGAACAAAAACAACTCTATTAGACACATTCAGTTCTTATCACAGGTGAGATTTCTCTACCTATCTCTACTATATTTAATATTGATACTCCATGACTTGAATTTCGACTTTTAAAGGAATAAGGATTGGTAAGTGGAGTACTGCAAGGACAAAGTAGTTCCCATAAAAGTTCGTTAATTTAATAATTAAATGAATCTCATAGAAGTTATAACGAATTTTCCCAAGCTCTTAACTTATGGCTCTTTCAATGATGTGTGTCAGAAAAGTAATCTTTTAAGTCTGTCTCAAATATCCACTCACTTTCGTGGAAGTTAGTCATTCCAATGGTTTCACAATCAGTTTGATCCCCTGAATGTACAAGATGTAAATCGAGGCTTCAGAGGGAGTGAAATAGTACACCAGATCAAAGCTATTCCACAAGTTAGGAGGCAGGTCTACATTTGCTTTGTTCACAAAGCAGTGACATATGTTTCACTGGAAGAGTTCCTTGTCACCTTTGCCTCCTTTAAGTGTAGGAATGCTGTTAATCGCGGTGAAGTGAGATTGTCTCAGGAACTTCAGCACAGTACACAGATGATCACTTGTATAGCATAGCAGAAAATAAGTAAGTGAAATTTCACAGGTAGCAGTGGAATTGACAATGGGATGTTAGAATTGCCTAATTGCCATTGCTGCTGTCCAATTGCCTGCTGTGTTTTGATCCGTTACAAATTATTGTTACTTTGAATAAGAGAGGAGAAAAAGTGTTTCTTCCTTAAATCTCCAGCAAGAACTGTTGAGTGACATTTCCCCATCTAACTGTACATGTCAAACATCAAATTGATCATCCAAACTGAAGTACTTTTTTCAATGCAAAGATTGTAATTTAATGGCCATTTTATGATGCTGCCAATATCATCTGGATAATAATGGCTTACTTATCAGTATAAATCCTGGCTTCATAGGAAATGGACAAGTTACTCGATTTGCTTCAAATTCCATTGATACCTCAGCATTTCAGCTATTAATTATCCTCTCTCTAATTCCTGTACATGTTGCAGAGCACCACATCCAACTACTATTTACTATTCCAAAACATTTTCATCTCGATTCCACTAACATTCTTACATAGTCTTTGGAACAAACTTTGAAAGGTCAGCTGCTTCATTAGTATGCTATTTGCATGCTTCTTTTTGATTGCTGCGTTTACAGTGTTGCTTACCATTAAACAAGGAAGGAAAATTATAGCATGGTCAATTGGAGTAATTTAAGCTGATGGAGAATTACTGCCTGATTTACCATTTCCACCAGGTATTGGAACAATGTGCTATTGACAAAAGTCCTGCTTGTTCTCTTTCCTTCCTCATCAGTTTTCGCCAACAAGTGGTCAATGCTGGAAATAGAACCACGACTTGAGGGTGTTTTGTTTGCAAATCACGTATCTTGGTTTATTTGTTAGAAATGCATTTCTTTGACCAAATGCCTAATGTTTTAACCTTTTGAGTGCCTGTCGCTTCAACCTCAATGTCTGAAATGGTGCTATTTTATCCAGACCACAAGTTTGGGCCACTCTTCATGATTGTCTACGCATTTAAACTTGCATTTTTTAAAATAAAAATATAATAACTGGATTATTAACAGAACAAAGCAACTTTCTATGATATAATTATGACAAAAGATTTTAAATATGTAAATATGTGATAAAGTTCTGGAATTGTAAAAAAAGACATAAATTGTGATGCACCTGAAAATGGTTTAGAATTTATTCCTTATTAAATAAAGAACAACTCAAAAGCTCATCATATTCTTTTATCATTACCAGTGACCAGAGTATCAGTAATAATGAATACAGTTAACTTTATGAGGAAGTACTGCACCAAGCCTTTTAATCCTTTGAGTGCAATGTTATCATTTTATAGTGTTTCAATAAGGGAAGTTTTTTAATAAGAAAAATATTTTAAGATTTATTTGATTATTTTTTATGCTGTATGCCACCATCCTCTTTTGTAGTATTAAACTTTTTAACTTTGTGGACTCCAGATTGTTAAACAATGACACAAAAGGGTTTTGTCGCATGGTGTGCGGTTTACTCTTAATCCAGAGTTATTTAATGCAAATTACCTGCTTCTGTTTTTTTTGGTATTGCTGTGTTACTTACATTGCTTAACTCAAGTCATTTTCACCATTTGTTTAAGGCAAAGTGACTTCAAATTATCAGGGGGAGACTATGTTGGAGTGGGGATGGGGGAAGTTTTGGTACTCAGTGGGTTAAAATACTCAGGTAGTAAGCTAACTGTGGGAATAGTCAGGCGAATTGGTCAGTTTAAGATAATAAATGGCACAATCCTAGGTAATTAACTGATTATCATGTACAGATTTTTTATTTTAACTACCAGCTTTATGGTCCATATTACCTAGCATTTTAACAAAGCACATCATTATTTTCTTTGTGGAGGAAACTAGGTACTTTTGTTGCACTCACTGGAACATCTTGTATTCTACTTTTCAACTTAGAAAATACTATAAAAAGCATAAAGGATTTTAAATGGTTTTGAATATTATTTTACAGCGAATAGAAGGGAAAGCAGAGTAAATAGACTGAAACGTACATGTTGCATTTTGGGTATCAGTCATGCATTTGTCTTCCAGTTGTGTTATAATATATTACTGTTGAGAAGCTGCATAACTAATCTGGGTCTTTGTAATTATCCCAAATTAAAATCTGTAATATTTAAGACAGTCTTGAAACTGCTAACTTTGCTCAGATAGAAAGTGTTTACAGAACAATTGTTTAGTGTGAACTATATATCTGTGTGTATATAAAATGAATTGATTATTAAAATTGAATGTTTTCTACATTTTGCCTCATTTGTGTAATGTTTGAAACTATGAACTTTTGTGGAATTATGCACTGATTATTCCTTTCAGTGTATCTGTCACGATTCTAGTTTCTCCTAACGTTTACTAAATCCGTATAGAGTATAGGGCTAATGGTAGGACTCTTAATAGTGTTGATGAACAGAGGGACCTCGGTGTATATGTGCATAGATCCCTGAAAGTTGGCAATCAAGTCGATAAGGTTGTTAAGAAGGCATACGGAGTCTTGGCTTTTATTGGTAGGGGGATTGAATTTCGGAGCCGCAACATCATATTGCAACTGTACAAAACTCTGGTGCGGCCGTCGTGTACAGTTCTGGTCGCCACATTATAAGAAAGATGTGGAGGCATTGGAGAGGGTGCAGAGGAGGTTTACCAGGATGTTGCCGGGTATGGAGGGAAGGTTTTATGAGGAGAGGCTGAGGGATTTGAGATTGTTTTCATTAGAGAGAAGGCGGCTAAGAGGTGACCTTATTGAGGCATATAAGATGATCAGAGGATTAGACAGAGTGGACAATGATAGCCTTTTTCCTCAGATGGAGAAAGCTAGCACGAGCTGACATAGCTTTAAATTAAGGGGTGGTAGTTATAGGACGGATGTCAGAGGTAGGTTCTTTACCCAGTGGGTGGTAAGGGTAAGGAATGCCCTGCCTGCAGCAATTGTAGATGCGCCAAGTTTGGGGGCGTTTAAGTGGTCAGTGGATAGGTTTATGGATGAAAAGGGAATGGTTTAGGTTAGAGGGTCATTGCTTTTTCTCAATTGGTCGGTGCAACATCGGGGGCCGAAGATCCTGTTCTGCACTGTCATGTTCTAAGGTGACCTTGTGGCACAATGGGTAATAGGGATATTACTGGACCAGAAGCTCTAGGTTCAGATCCAATACTAAGGATGGTGATCCACTGACAGGCCGGTAAGATCGCGCAAGAGGCAAGAAATCAAGTTTGCACATGATTTCTCACCTCTCGCGATCTTGCCGGCACCAGCTATCCGGTGAGATCAGCTCTGTGCCCATTTCTGGCCTACTAGAGGGGAGAGGCCAGCTGGCAGTGGATAGGGTGGGGAGGAGAACCGCTGCGCACTCTGCAGTTATGATTGTTATAGAGGGCATGGAGGAACTGCTGCCACTCTGTGATGGGAAAGGAGGGACGATCAGGGTTGATCTGAAATCCTCCTGTATTAATGTACAGATCCAATTCCTTTTTTTAATCAGTGTAACGCCACTACATTTTCCTTCTTACCTGCCCTTTCAAAATGTTGAATATCTTTGAACATTCAGTTCCCAGTTATAGTCACCCTGTAGCCATGTTTCCATAATGGCAATTAGATCATCGTCAATTAAGTCCATATATGCCTTTAAAACCATCTACTTTGATTTGATTTGATTTACTATTGTCACATGTATTCGCATACAGTGAAAAGTATTGATCTTTGTGTGTATACAGACAAAGCATACCATTCATAGAGAAGGGAACAAGAATCTGATGGCAGCAGCGAAGAAGTTGTTCTTGAATCGATTGGTACATGACCTCAGGCTTTTGTATCTTTCCTAATGGAAGAAGGTGGATAAGAGAATGTCTGGGATGCATGGAGTCCTTAAATATGCTGGCTGCTTTTCCGAGGCAGCGGGAAGTGTAGACAGAGTCAATGGATGGGAGGCTGGTTTGCATGATGGATTGGAGTAGATTCAAGACCTTTTATAGTTTTTTGCAGTCTTGGTCAGAGCAGGAGCCACACCAAGCTGTGATACAACCAGAAAGAGTGCTTTCTGTGGTGTATCTGTAAAAGTTGATGAGAGTCATAGCTGACATGCCAAATTTCTTTAGTCTTCTGAGAATGTAGAGGCATTGGTGGGCATTATTAACTATAGTGTCAGCATCAGGGGGACAGATTGTTGTTAACTGCACATGATATTTGTAGAGCACTCTTAACTTTGTCTTTTTGACATTATTCCACTTTCTAATTCTAGTTGATACTCACATTGGTTCTCCTGTCTTCTAGCTTTGCTTACATCTTTTCTATTTCACGTTACTAGCTTCACCTCCTTCTGTTTGAGCTACAGCTTGAGTTTCCATCCACCAGACAAGCTAATTCCGAAAAGCATGATCAAATTTCCCTGCTAAGGATATCAGTGGTTCTGTTAAGGTGTATTCCATCCATCTTGTAGAGGCCCTCCCTGCCTCAGACTCAGTCCCAACGCCTTGGAAATCTGATGTCCTCCCTCTACACCAATGCTCCAATCACCTATTCATTCGGTCAATCCTCCTATCGCAATGTTCATTAATATGTGGCACTGGACATAATTCTGAAATTATTGCTCTTGAGGGTCTTTAATTTTCTTCCAAACTCCCTAACAACTGCTTTCTGGAACTCTTTCCTCTTCTCACTCTGCTATTGTTACCAATGTGCACCATGACCTCTTACAGTTCACTCTTCTGCAGGAGGATATACTACAGCAGCACTCCAAAGATGTGCAGGTTAGACATGCTAAATTGCCCTTTAGTATCCTGAGTTGCGTAGGTTAGAGGGATTAGTGGGTAAAATATGTAGATATGGGGTTAGGGCCTGAGTCGGATTGTGATTGGTGCAGAATCGATGGGCCGAATGGTCTCTTTGTATTCTGTAGTGTTTCTTTGTTTCTAGCTCCATAATATCGTTGACCCTGGCACCAGGGAGGCAACACACCATCCTGGAGTCAAGCTTGCTGCCTCAGGAACAGTCATCTGATCCCGTCATTATAAAATACCCTGTCACTATTGCTTTTCCATGTTACCTATGGTTCCATGGACTTGGCTCTGGCTGCTTGTGGAATCATCACCCTCACCAGTATTTGAAATGGAAAGCCGAATAGCGAGCAAGATAGACCAAGGGGACTCCTGCATTCCCTGTCTTACATTCTCAAACTGCCTCCTGGTCACCCATTCCCTCTGTGCCTGTAAGCTCCTAAGCTGACCACCTCCCTAAACATACTATTCACGTAATTCATAGCCTCATGGATGCGCAACTTAGTTGGAACAGCATGGTAGCACAGTGGTTAGCACTGCACCAGGGACCCGGGTTTGCTTCCCAGCTTGGTCACTGTGCGGAATTTGCACGTTCTCCCTGTGTCTGCATTGTTTCCTCCGGGTGGTGATTAGGAGATTTTCACAGTAACTTCATTGTAGTGTTAATGTAAGCCTGTGACACTAATAAATAAACTTTAAACTTTAGATCCCATCCACTGTTTGAGTTCTGAAACCTGAAGTTCACGTTTCTTCAGCTGTTGACTGCTCCAGGAGGTGTATTCGTCTGGAACACATCCATGATTTCCCACATACCACAGGATATACACTCCACTGGATCCAGTTAACCTACCATACCATAATTTACCAATTGCTCATCAATCAGCATCTCTCAGCTTCTGCATCAAAGTAAGAGCCAGCTCCTAGAGGATTAAGAAAGGTATTAAAAGAAAGCAGCATCTCCTTTCCCTCTATACTGACTGAATCACTTCATGTAAAGTAAGTAAAGACGTATTTATTAGTCACGAGTAAGGCTTACATTAACACTGCAATGAAGTTACTGTGAAATTCCCCTCGTCGCTGCACTTTGATGCTTGTTGGGTCAATGCATCTAACCACCACGTCTTTCAGAATGAGGGAGGAAACTGGAGCACCTGGAAGAAACCCACGCAGATATGGGGAGAACATGCAGACGCCACTCAGACAGTGACCCATATTGGGAATTGAACCCAAATCCCTGGTGCTATCAGGCAGCAGTGCTAACCACTACGCCACCTAGGCCTCACACTTTACACACTGTGCGTTCCAGGTAGCACTCAGTGCAGACACTGAGGAAGTCGTTTTATGCTCTCTGGAAAACAATTAATTCAAGCTTTTTAAAAACAGTTTCAGCTAGTTACCTAGTTAACAAGCTGTAGGTGCTCGCTTATACACTTGATTTAAGGGTACCACTTACTGAGAAGTTGGTGCATGGGAATATCAACACCTCAAAGTAAACCCCCAAAATCACACACCATCCAGTATGTCATTTAGTCATCATCATTGGATCAATATGCTGGAACCTCATGTTAAACAGCCTGGTGAGAGTATTTCCACCATGCAGACAGCTATGAGTCAGAACATTATGTGGAGATGCCAGTGTTGGACTGGGGTAAACACAGTAAGAAGTCTCACAACACCAGTTTAAAGTCCAACAGGTTTATTTGGTAACAAACACCACTAGCTTTCAGAGCGCTGCTCCTTCGTCAGGTGAGTTGGACAAAGTAGCGGCACTCCAAAAGCTAATGCATATTGTTACCAAATAAACCTGTTGGACTTTAACCTAGTGCTGTCAGAGCAACATTGACATTCTCTACTATCCCATCCAGGGAAGCAGGAATAGTCTCTTCAACAACACCCACATCCTGTCAATGAATAAATGGGAAAAATGGCATCAATCGCCTGATTACTGATTCTAACCATGCACTGCAAATTAAAATTGCTGATAACCTTTGTGGCACTTTGCAAAGAGCTGGAGCTATAGATGTTGTGGCCAGTCGTGACCTTGGCTGTAATGACATCTCCTCAGGATATTATCAGTATGTTAGACGAAGCCTATACATTCAATGCTAAGATTAAAGCTTTACTCTATTTGGCCTCCCTGCTTTCATCTTTTGGCTGTTTCTGATCCTCCATTTCATCAATACCATAAGGATTCCAATGAGGAACAAAAAAGACGTGCTAAAAGTGTTTTAAGAGTTCAGAATATTGTCTCTATGAACTAGTATTTAAACAGTCAGAATCTGACATAAATAAATATGCTGGAATTTTACCACCTCACTCGCCCGAGGTCCATAAGATCCTGCCTAAAGCCAATAGAGAATGCCATTCTGTGAGCCACACCCGTCCCGAAGCAGGGGCGGACGGCCGGTAAAATTTCAGCCATAATCTCTCCAAATCTTTGCAGCTTTTTAGCTCAAAGAAGATGAATTTTTTTAATAATAGCACTGAAATTGGCCAGCTCCCAATTAGTCGCATCCATCCTTTGTGAAAATGTTGAAGAAATCATGAAAGCAACGCAGAGACAGATTGAAATGGCATCTTAAATATGCTCTTGATTTACATTGCATCTATTAATGAGGGCCCTTGACATTCAATGGCATTACTATTGTGAATCCCCTCATTATTAACATCCCCAGGGTTACTACTAACCAGAAACTGAACTGTACTAGTCATATAAACACTACAAGTGTTTATAAACATTACAAGAACAGGTCAGAGGTGACGAATTGCATGGTGAGTAGTTCAACTCCTGATTCACCAAAGCCTGGCCACCATCTACAAGGCACAAATTATAGAATCATAGAATCCCTACAGTGCCAAAGGAGACCATTCAGCTCATCAAGTCTGCATCAACCACACTTCTATTCAGTTCCTATGCCCATGTATTTAACCTGCTTGTCCTCCTGACACTAAGGGGCAATTTAGCATTACCAATCCACTTAACTCCGACACCTTTGGATTGTGGAGGAAACCAGAGCATCTGGAGGAAATCCACACAGACATGTGGAGAATGCGCAAACTCCACAAAGTCGGTGACCCAAGCTGGGAATCAAATATGGGTCCCTGGAGCTGCGAGGAAGCAGTGCTAAATACTGTGCCACCATGCTACCCCAGCCAGGAGAGTGATGGAATGCACTCCACTTGCCTGGATGAGTGCAGCTCTACCAACACACAAGAAGCTCAACACCAGCCAGGACAAAGCTGCTTGATTGGTACCCTGTTCACAAATATTCACTCCCCCCCATCATAGTGACAGTTGTGTGTCCAATCTACAAGATATACTGAAGATACCACCAAGAGTCATTAGATAGCTCTCTCCAAATTCATGACTACTATCATCTAGAAGACAAGGGAGCAGACAAATGGAAACACCGTCATCTGGAGGTTCCTCACCGAGTTACTCACCATCCTGAATTGGAAACATATTAGCCATTCCTTCACTGTCGCTGGTCAAAATCCTGGAATTTCCTAACAACACTGTGGGTATACCTACATCATAGGGACTGTGGTGGTCTGAGAAGACAGCTTATCACCACTTTTCCAAGAGTAATTAGGGATGGGCAGTCAATGTTGGGCTAGCCAGCAATACCCAGATGGTATGAACAAACAAGAACCTGTCTCTCTTAGGATTGTGCTTGGAGAAATTCAAATTCTAACAAAGAATGGGAATACCAGAATAACAGCACTAGGCCAATAAGTAGATTTAGCCCCTTTTCGTTGGGCAGAAAACTGCTGTTGGTGGATTGGTTGCCCATCAAGTAGTCGATCTGATTTCTCTCTCCATCGAAGTCAGTTGTGGTCCCATCCCTATTTGTTTTAAGTAGAAATGGCACTCGCAGGATGATCCCAGGCAGTCAAGATCATGTGTAGTTTTCGTGAGAGGGACAGTTTGATAATTGGACTGGGTGTATGCCAAATGTAATTCACTTCCCATTTAAATGTACACATTTTAATCTTCATGCTTGTTTATTTCATCTTACACTATTAGTTACAGTCAATAATAAAGTCTAAACAATCAAAATATCTACGCAATCTTTGCAATGTTTTTAGCTGAGAGCAGTGGCGATAGTGACCAGAATTCGGTGTCTTTCATTATTGCAATGGAGAGGGATAGGGTCACACGGCAGGGCAAGGTTTATAATTGGGGGAGGGGTAATTATGATGCAATTAGGCAAGAATTAGGGAGCATAAGATGGGATCAGAAACAGTCAAGGAAAGGCACAAATGAAAAGTGGCGTTTGTTTAAGAACAAATACTGTGCGTCCTTGATAAGTATGCCCCTGTCAGGCAGGGAGAAAATGGCTGAGTGAGGGAACCATGGTTCACAAAAAAGTTTGAATGTCTTGTCAAGAAGAAAAAGGAAGCAAATGTAAGGATGAGAAAACAAGGTTCAGGTGGGTCACTTGAGGGTTACAAGATAGCAAGGAATGAGCCAGGAGGGGACGTGAGATGTCCTTGGCGAGTCAGATCAAGGAAAACCTGCTTACTGTTATGTGAGAAATGAAATAATGACCAGAGTGAGGTTGGAGCTGGTCAAGGATATTCGTGGGAACTTGTGCGTAGAGTCAAAAGCGATAGGAGAAGGGCCATGTTTTTGAGGATGAAAGTGTGATACAGGCTAATAGGCTGGAGGAGGTAGATGTCCTGAGGATAGATGTATTAGCAATTTTGAAAAACCTGAGGGTCAAGAAGTCCCCTGGGCCAGATGGAATATATCCTAGGATTCTTTCAGAGGCAAGGGAGGAAATTGCAGAGCTTTTGACTTTGATCTTTGGATCCTCACTGTCCACAGGGATAGTGCCAAAGGTCTGGAGAATGGCAAACGCTGTTCCTTTGTTCAAGAAAGGAAATAGGAATGACCCTGGTAATTATAGGCCAATCATCTTACTTCGGTGGTCGGTAAGTTAATGGAAATCCTGAGGCATAGGATTTATGACCATTTGGAAAGATCCAGCTTAATCCGAGATAGTCAACATGAATTTGTGAAGGATAAGTCTTGCCTCACAAATTTGATTGAATTCTTTTGAGGAAGTAACTAAGTGTGTTGAAGGTAGCGCAGTTGATGTTGTACACATGGATTTTGGTAAGGCGTTTCATACTGTTTCCAATGGTCAACTCATGAAGCAAGTAAGGAAGTGTGAGATAGAGGGAAATTTGGCTGGTTGCATAAGTAACTGGCTGTTTCATAGAAGACAAAGAATGGTGGTGGATGGAAGATTTTCAGACTAGAAAACAGTTACCAGTGGTGTACCACAGGGATCAGTGCTGGGTCCTCTGCTATTTGTGACTTTTATCAATGGCTTGGAGGAGGGAGCTGAAGAGTAGGTCAGTAAACTCGCTGATGACACCAAGATTGGTGAAGTAGTGGATGAGGTGGAGGGCTGTTGTAGACTGTAAAGGGACACTGATAGGATGCAGAGCTGGGCCGAAAAATGGCAGATGGAGTTTAATCCCGGTAAGTGTGAGGTGATTCATTTTGGTAGGACAAATTTGAATGCAATTACAGGTTCAATGGCAAGGTTCTGAGAAATGTGGAGGAACAGACAGATCTTGGGGTTCATATCGACAGATCTCTGAAGATTGCCAGTCATGTGGATAAAGCTGTGAAGACCTATACTGTGTTAGCGTTTATTAACAGAGGGCTTGAGTTTAAGAGCCGTGGGGATATGCTGCAATTATACAGGACCTTGATGAGGCCACATTTGGAATATTGTGTGCAGTTCTGGTCACCTCACTATAAGAAGGATATGGAAGCATTGGAGAGAGTGAAGAGGAGATTTACCAG
The DNA here is from genome assembly GCA_024679065.1 of Sphyrna mokarran. Taxonomy (NCBI): domain Eukaryota; kingdom Metazoa; phylum Chordata; class Chondrichthyes; order Carcharhiniformes; family Carcharhinidae; genus Sphyrna; species Sphyrna mokarran. Next base: position 118,720,438 of record JAGIQG010000008.1, on the reverse strand, counting down.
GATGCTGCCTGGTTTGGAGGGTAGGTCTTATGAGGAAAGGTTGAGTGATCTAGGGCTTTTCTCTTTAGAGTGGAGGAGGATGAGAGGCGACTTAATAGAGGTTTATAAGACAATGAGGGGGATAGATAAAGTGGACGTTCAGAGATATTTCCTTAGATGGATGCAACTGTTACTAGGGGGCATAATTATAAAGTTCATGGTGGGAGTTATAGAAGGGATGTCCAAGGTAGATTCTTTGCTCAGAGAGTGGTTGCCTACTGTGATAGTGGAGTCAGACATTTTAGGAACTTTCAAGAGGTTATTGAATAGGTACATGGAGCACACCAGAACGATAAGGAGTGGGATAACTTGATCTTGGCTTCGGACAAAGCTTGGCACAACATTAAGGCCGGAAGGGTTTGTACTGTGCTGTACTTTTCTATGTTTCTATGGTTCAGCTGAAGCTGGCCTCCTATAATACAGGGGATTTATTTGATCAGTACTTTTGGATTATTCAGGCATTACTACATCTCATGCAGAAAATCTATTGTCTTCAAAAGAGTTCCTGTGTGGGTTAGCTCAAAGCCTTTGCGTTTCTACACTGGCAAATTCCAACAATGACATAATAGATCACACTGCCTACTGTGGAAATATCAGAATCAATTGATGACTACAGCAAAGTGTTCTACAGCTATCCACATTTTTGCACATTAAACTTCAATGGATTTTTTGCAATCATAATTGTCTTTTTAGAAAAAATACATAATAACAAAATAGGCTGGCAGTTCGGCCTCTTTTTGGAATAATTTAGTAGCCAGCACTACTGTCCACAGTGCAAGGGTCACAGGTTCAATTTCCATTCTCATTGCCTATGGATTTTTGTGCACTGATTGGAGATTTCCCCACCAAAAGCAGTGGTATCAGGAACAGCTCTTTTCAAACTCCAAGCACACAAAATTCAAATTAGACTGTAAAGTTGACAAGCAATGAACAAAGGAGTGGTGCAAGGGTTAGTGCTGGGACTTCAGCTATTTATACGTTAATGACTTAGATGCAGAGACAGGGAGTGAGTATCTAAGTTTGCAGATTACACCAAAACAGGTGGAAAGGTAAGCTGCGAGGAGGACACAGAAATGCTGCACAGAGAGATAAACAGGTTAGATGAGTAGGCAACAAATTGACAAGTTGAGTATAATGTAGGGAAATATGAAATTATTCACCATGGTTGTAAGATGAAACAAACAAAAGGGTAGAACTTTTAAATTTTTACACAGAGTGCTAGCTGAGTTGAGAAACCCAACATGTAGATCGCTGGCTGCAAGCTGACTTTCTCACCAGATAATCAAGCACTTGACATGAAAATATCTGTAGACAGGTCTGATGTCATCACAATGTGGGGATGGGGGCCAGAAGAAGTTGGAAACGCTGGGAATCCCAAGTGAAATGGTGCCATGATCACCGATAATAAAAATAACTAACCACACATGTGCATGGGGACCCCTACAATCCCTACAGTGCAGAAGAAGGCCATTCAACCCATCGAGTCTGCAATGACAACAATCCCACCCCGCAACCGTTCACACAGTTACCCTACTAAACTCTCAAACTTACACGTCCTGGGACACTATGGCAATTTAACATGGCCAATCAACCTAATCTACATATCTTTGGACTGTGAAAGAAAACTGGGATACCCGGAGGAAACCCATACAGACACAGCAACAATATGCAAACTCCACACAATTGTAAACCTCATCAACGTAACTTCTAAAGTGGAGGATGAAATTGCAACAAAGCTACTAATTATATTTAAATTATGGAAATTAAGTTCCCAACCTTCCGGGACTCATTACGTTACGAGCGAAAGACGGGAAAAAATCAGAAAACAAGATTTTGCTGGCGAACCTCAGCTTAAATCCCAGCCAGGATATTTTTTAAATGGTGAGAAACGTGTAGGCGCTGATGTTCAAAGAGGTTTGGGTATGCTTGTACAAGAAAAATGGAAAGTTGGCATGTCGGTGCAGCAAGCAATTAGGAAGGTAAATTGTGTATTGGCCTTTATTGCAAGGAGATCTAAAACATGGGGGCACAGTCCCAGGATAAGGAGCCAATTATTTGGACTGAAATGATGAGAAGTTTCTTGTTGGGTTGAAGGGTTATGAGTGTTTGGAATTTTCTGCTCCAGAGGGTTCTGGATCATCCATCATTGAATACTTTTAAGGCAAGAATAGCTTAAAGTTTATTTATTAATGTTACAAGTAGCCTTACATTAATACTGCAGTGAAGTTACTGTGAAAACCCCCTAGTTGCCACACTCCAGCACCTGTTCAGATACATTGAAGGAGAATTTAGCACGGTCAATGCATCTAGTTTGCATGTCATTTGGACTGTGGGAAGAAACTGGAGGAAACCCACATAAACACAAGGAGAACGTGCAGACTCTGCACAGAAAGTGACCCAAGCTGAGAATCGAACACAGGTCCCTAGCGCTGTGAGGCAGCTGTGCTAACCACTGTGTCACTGTGTTGCCTTTAGCAGTACTGGCTAGCTCTAAGTGGAACTTGGCATTCACAATATTGATTGTCTGCTGAACCATCTAACCAAATAATAGTGATTCATCCTGACTGAATGTTGAAACAATTCAACAATATGGTTCCCAATATGGTAACTGGCTTGGAAGGAAACCTTCTAGTAGTTGAGGGGCGGAAATCTTATTGAAACTGAAGGATACTGTGAGACCTGGATAGAGTGGACGTGAAGAGGATGTTTCCACTAGTAGGAAAATCTAGAACCAGAGGGCACAATCTCAGGTTAAAGCGACAGTCCTTTAAAACAGAGATGAGGAGGAATTTCAGCCAGGGATTGGTAAATCTATGGAACTCCTTGCCAAAGAAAGCTGTGAAGGCCAGGTCATTGAGTGTATTTAAGACAAAGATAGATAGGTTCTTGATTGATAAGGATACCAGAGGTTATGAGGAAAAGGCAGGAGAATGGAGATCAGAAAAAATATTAGCCATGATTGATTGGTGGAGCAGACTCGATGGGCCAAGTGGCCTAATTCTGCTCCTACATCTTATGGTCTTAAGGTGGCATTCCCATGTGTCTGCTATTCTTAATCTTCTAGATGATAGCGTTTATGGATTTAGAAGGCGCTGTCCATTGGTGAGTTCTTGCAGTGCTTCTCGAAGATGGTAAGCATAGTTGCCACTAGGATTGGCGGTGGAGGAAGAGAATGTTTGTAGATATAATGCCAATAAAGTGGGCTGCTTTGTCCTGGATGGTGTCAATTTTGTTGAGTGTTGTTGGAATGGCATTCATCCAGGCAAGTGGAGAATTTTCCATCACATTCCTGACTTGTGTCTGTCCACAGTGGGCTGGCTTTGGGGAAGTCAGGAACTGAGTTACGCACCACAGGATTCCCAGTCTCTGACCTGCTCTGGTAGCTACTGTGTTTATATGACTGGTCCAGATCTGTTTCTAGTTATTGGTAACCCCCAGGATGTTGATAGTGGGGATTCAGCAATAGTAACGCCATTGAATGTTAAGGGGCAATGGTTAGATTCTCCCTTGCTGGAGATTATCATTGCCTAGCACATGCAAATGTTACTTTAACATTTGTGTCACCATATCGGCGTTACATTCTTATGGGCCTTAGCAAACGGTTATTGAAATTAGGAATGACTCACTAATGCTGCATGGGAGGTCTTGATGGCCCAGCAAAGTGCATTCATCATGCAGCCAAACAGACAGTGTATCACCTGCAAAAATCTTTCCAGTGCAGCCAATGGCTGGCAGTAAGAGTGGGAAAGAATCCTGGTTAGCCATACTTAATGCAGAAACATAGAAATAGGAGCTGGGGGAGGCTATTCAGCCCTCTGGACGTGTTTCACCATTCATAATGATCATAGCTAATCATCCAACTCAATGGCCTGATTCCACCATTGCTCCATATCCTTTGATATCCTTCACTTCAAGTGCTTTATCTTGAAAATAGACAATGTTTTGTTCTCAGCTAGGGTGAAGAAATGGTTTACCCCGTATCCTCACACAGTGACCTCCCCAGTTCTGGCCACATCCACCATCAGGAACATCCTTCCTGCATTTGTTTAGTCTGTTAGAATTATATAGATTTCTCTGAGATCCCCCCTCATTCTCCTGAACTTCAGTGAAACTGACTCAATGTCTCCTCTTACATTAGCCTTGTCATTCCAGGAATCAGTCTGGTGAACTTTCTCTGCATTCTCTCTGCAGCAAGAACATCCTTCCTCAGATATGGAGTCAGAAACAGCACATAATATTCCAAATTGCATCAAGATATCCCTGCTCCTGTACTCGAATCTTTTCACTATGAAGGCCAACCTACGTTTCCCTTTTTTACTGCCAGTTGTACCTGCATGCTTTCTTTCAAAGACTGGTATACAAGGCTATCCAGATCTCATTGCACATTCCCCTCTCCTAATTTATGTCTATTTAGTTAATAATAATCTGCCTTCCCATTTTTGCACCAAAGCTGGTAACCTGACATTTATCCACATTATACTGTATCTGACAATCATTTGTTCACTCGCTCAGCTTGTCTGAGTCACAATGCATCTTCCTCTCAGCTCACTTTCCCACATAACTTTGTATCATCTGCAAATTTGGAGGTGTTACATTTTAGTTCCCTAATCTAAATCAATTCCCTAAACCTAAATCTAAATATGTATATATACATATATACATATATATATATAAATATATTGAATAACTGGGGTCCAGCACTCTTCCTCATAGTACCCCAGTAGTCATTACCTACCGTTTGGAAAAAGACCCATTTATTCCTACTCTTTGTCTCCTGTCTGCCAACCAGTTTTCTATCCAATACAATACACTACCCCCATGTGCTTTAACTTTACAAGCTAATCTCTTATGTTAAAAACTATCTGAAAGTCCAAATAAACTACATCCACTGGCTCCTCCTCATCAACTCTAGTGGCACCTCACAAGCTTTAAGCCTCTGATGACAGAGTAGTGACCTGTTCCAAGACAAACTGCGCTATGGGGACAGAGGCAGGAAGAGAAACAATGATAACCTTTTCATAGTAAAATTATGCAGTTAGCCACAGTAAACAATTTAGCAAGCCACAGCTCAATTTCTAGTCTGCACTCTCAGTAATGCCCACTATCATGTGTATCATAATGACAACTATCCTTAGGCATTCAAAAATGTCTCTGCAGTACAAGGAGCATTGAATGCAAGTGTCCATTTGTAATTCATAACTTTCTTTTTATTTTTACTTTTCCTTCGTACCCCAGCTTCCTCGAGCAATACAAAACTTGTTGTTGAAAGAGTGTGAAGTTGACCTGCTGATGTCCTCCCATGAGTGTTGTTCTGCAGCTTTTAGCAGTATGAAAGAATGGCAATGAAGACACCATACAATCTCTCCCACTATGTAGCACTTGACATTCACGTTGAAAAGCTTCCAAGGTTTCAAACTCAAATGTGTGGGCTTGGTGCTTCTGGCATGATGCTGCTAGATATTGCTGCCACTACTCTGCAGCATTCAAAGCTATTTCATACAACTACCTCTGTATTTCAAACTGGGCTAGCCTTCCAATGTTATACAATGTAAAATGTTATGCTATTCAACAGATAAGATACTCTAATGCATCCAGAGATGTGCAGGTTAGGTGGATTAGCCATGCTAAATTAGTGTCCCAAAATGTGTAGGTTAGGGGAATTAGCAGGGTAAACGCATGGGGTTAAGGATATGGGATGGGTGGTATGCCTGGGTAAGATGCTCTGTTAGAGAGTTGGTGCAGACATGATAGGCAGAATGGTCTCCTTCTTATATGATGCCATGAAGACTTTTTCATTTTTATAGTATTGTTCTTTCCTTTGACAGCTTGCTACTTATCAGAAGTAAGAAACTGGCAACTACATTATTTAACAGTCACTGACCTTTTCAAATCATAGCACTGTCATTTAGCACTTACTTTAGTAAAAATATATACAACTTAGGCTGTAGCATTTTATAACGTACAAAGCAGGTAACAACTTTTGCACTTATCTTTCATACAGTTCCTTAGAACCATACAAACATTATGGTGCAGAAAATGGACATTCAGCCCATCATGTGAGTACCGGTGTTTGAGTTGCTTTTGCCAGTATTGGTGGTATAGTTGCTAATATTTGAGTTGTTTATGTTTGAATTGTTGTAATTGTTGGTGTTTGAGTTATTGGTGTTTGAGTTGTTGTTGGTGGTGATGTTAGTGTAAGTTGCTGTTTGAGTTGTTCATTTTTAAGTTGTTGCTGGTCGTGATGTTGATGTAGTTGTTGGTGTCTGAGTTGTTGTTGGTGATGGTGTTGGTGTAGTTGACTAGTTCTCCCTGGATCTTGTGTGATCTAATCTTACTGCCTAGTCTACCATGCTGTACCTTGTCGAAGGCCTTGTTAAAGTCCATATAGACAATATCTACTGCTCTGCCTTCATCTATTTTTCTTGGTCACCCCTTTCTTTCAAAGAACTCTATCAATTGTGTAAGACACAATTTCCCACAAACAAAAGCGTGCAGTCTATCCCTAATCAGTCCTTGCCTGTATGCATGTAGATCCTTTCTGTCAGAATCCCCTCTAAAAATGGCAGCATTGTGGCACAGTGGTTAGCGCTGCTGCTTCATAGTGCCAAGAACCCAGGTTTGACTCCTGGCTTAGTTTCCTGAAAGATATGATCTGAACGTTGACCCAAACAGGCGCCCAACTGTGGAATTTCATAGTAACTTCACTGCAGTGTTAATATAAGCCTTGCTTGTGACTAATAAAGAAGCGTTAAAAAAAGAATTACCTACCACTGACATTAGACTCACTGGTGTGTAGCTTTTCCCTGCTGCTTTTCTTAAATAACAGTACAACATTTCTATCCCTCCAGTTTTCCAGTACCTGACCTGTGGCTGCCGTGATTCAAATATCTCCACTTCTTCTAGGGAAGTTAGGGAAGAAATTGAAGATTTCTTCCCTAACTTCTCACAATGTTTTGAGATACACTGGATCCAGTCCCAGAGAGTTATGTACCTTTATGCATTTTAAGACATCTAGCACCTCCTCTTCTATAATGTGGACACTTCTGAAGACATCACTATTTATTTTCCTGAGTTCCCTTGCTTCCATTTCTTTCCCCACTGCAAATATCAATGAGAAATATATGTTTAAGATCTCATGTATCTCTTACGGCTCCACAGGTACAGAATTGTCCGAATCTTTATTCTCTTTCTAATCACTCTTCTGATAAAGAGATGCTAGTGTTAGACTGGGATGGGCACAGTAAAAAGTTTCACAACATCAGGTTAAAACAACAGGTTTATTTGGTAGCACAAGCTTTTGGAGTGCTGCTTCTTCATCAGGTTACTCTTTTGCCCTTAATATACCTGTAGAATCTTTTTGGATTCTCCTTTATCTTCTGTGCCAAAGCTATCTCGTGTCGCCTTTTTTCTCTCCTGATTTCCCTTTTAAGTGTATTCCTATACTCCCTATACTTCCCAAGGGATTCACTTGACTCCAGCTGCCTATATCTCATATACCTGCCTCCCATCCATTGACTTTGTTTACACTCACTGCTGCCTCAGAAAAGCAGCTAGCATAATTAAGGACCACATGCACCCCAAACATTCTCTCTTCCACCTCATTCCTTCAGGAAAAAGATACAAAAGTCTGAGATCACATACCAACTGACTCAAGAACAACTTCTTCCCTGCTGCTGTTAGACTTTTGAATGGACCTACCTTGCATTAAGTTGATTTTTCTCTACACCCTAGTTATGATAAAAGATATTCTTTGTCTGTACAGCACACAAGAAACAATACTTTTCACTGTATAATACATGCAACAATAATAAATCAAATTACTTTTTTTTAGTCATTCATGGACACAGGTTTCGCTGGCTGTCCAGCATTTATTGCCCATCCCTAATTGTCCTTGAAGGGCATTTGAGAGGAGCCACATTGCTGTGGGTCTGGAGTCCCATGTAGGCCAGACCAGGTAAGGATGGCAAATTTCCTTCCCTAAAGGACATCAGTGAACTAGATGGGTTTTTCCCAACAACTAACAATGGTTTCACAGTCATCAATAGATTTTTAATTCCATTTACCTTTTATTGAATTCACCATTTACTGTGGCTGGATTCAAATCCAGGTTTTCAGTTCCCCCATATAGCCTGACTAGATGATCCCTCAGATGCATCCTCTCAGCACTGCCCTGAGATTGTCCCTCATTTGAGTTGTTGTTGGTGGTGAGGTTGGTCAAACTAGCTCCCGCCCCGGCCCCTGAGCTGATTGGTGTAGTCTCGCATTCTGATTGGCTAACTGAGCTGTCAGTCTATGCTGAGGCCTCGTTCCTCAGTTTGATTGGTTAACTGGACTGTCAATCGGGACCGAAGCCACCCTCCAGCGGATGGATTGGCTTATCGTGTTGTCAATCTGCGTTGAAACCCCTCCCACAGATTGATTGGCTAATAGGACTATCAATCTGAGCTGAAACCGCCCTTTTGCTGTCTGATTGGCTGACCGAGCTGCCAGCCTGAGACCGGGCACCGCCTCCTCACTCTCCAGGCGGTTAGCTGGCGGATTTGAATCGGGCCAATGAGAGAGGCGGTTAGTTTCGGGACTGCGGGCCAATGGGGTGGGTTGTTGCTCAGCGGTGGGCGAAGATTTCAAACCGCCGCCTCACTAACGGTTCCGTTTAACTGCGCCTGCCGCCTCACACCCGGAGCGACTGCCAGCGGTGGGAGGGGGGGGGGGGAAAAGCAGTGATCGCTGCCGAACTGAGATCCCGGCCACACAATCCGGATCGGTAAGGCGGGGGAATGGAGCGGAGGGAGTGGAGCCTGGATTCTCTCTTATATAAAATAAAGCGTCATGGAGAAAGGTGAAGGAGCTCCATTTTCCCTCCGAGCGGACACAATGAAGTCCCGGGGGGGGGAGGCGGCACCTACCCTCACCCTCACCATCTCACACCCCTTCCTCCTCCTTGTTGGAGGAGGGGGGCTGGCAGATGCCTGGCCTGTTCCCGCTACCAGCGGCCCGGCAGAGCCTGCGTCCGCAGCCTGGTTGATAGCGGAGCCGGGGGCGTCGCTGCATGGCTGAAGGGGGCTGAGGTAAGGTAGGGGGCTTACTGGCTGAGTGAGGGGGCTGACTGTGTGTTCGGGTGGGGTGGGAACCTCGCTCTGCATCCGCTAGCGATACTGAGACACGGTTCATCTTTGTACCGCTCCCCCCCCCCCCCCCCCCCATGAGAATGATGTTGGGGTGGGAGACAGGAGATGGGGATATTATTTGGAGAGGGTGTAATGCTAGGCCCCCGGTACCATCCCCCCCCCCATATAAATGCCCACATCTGGGCAGTGTCCCGCTACTTTCCCAGGACCGGCTCCCTCCCCATTTCAGTGCCCCTTCCATTGGGGAGGGAAGCAGGATGGGGTGCGGGGGAAGACAGCTCCCCTTCTATCTCTCTCTTCTCCCTCCTATTGATATCCCAGTCTGGGCGGTTTCCACTCCCCACCCCCCGCCTTCTCATCTCATCTCCCCTCCTCTCCCCTTTCTCGAGGCGGCCTATTGTTTAAGTGGTGGATATTTGTTTTCAGCGTTCCCTAGGCCGCACCCCCCCCTTTCCCTCTCCCTCCCGGGGCAGTCAGGTGGTTTAAACATGGCTTAAAAATAAAACATGATTTATTCGCACATAGTTTTTAAAATAATGTTTACATCGTAGCCAGGTGTCTTTTGCCGCACCTGTGAGCGACGCTGCCTTGTCCCCTTCCCTCCCTCTATCTCTTACCCACTCTCCTGTCATACAGGGAGGCGAGAGAACGTGATTGGAGGGGATGCAGTTTAAATGTCTACGCAAAGGGGTGAAACCAGAGCTTCTCGGCCTTTTGGCTCAGATCGAGCTCAAGATCAGGTGCAATGCCTTTCCTTGTCAGCTTGGATCGTGCATACCTCTCTGGGGATCATGAGTTGAATTCAATTTGAATTGGTTTGTGGAAACGCGGGGGATTTGGATCTACTCTGCGCGTTGGCTTTGCAACTTTTAAGAATGAAGTACAAGTTTAAAAAAACACGCATCAGCTTTGTATCTTATTTGCATTTAGTTGTGAATTTGTTTTGGTTTGGACCATTTTGCTTTTCTGATCTTTGTTTTGAAGGATATTTGCACATGACTTGTCAGGACTGAGTGAGCATTTCTATGGCAATCTTATGGGGTAATTCCTCAATTATCTTGATTTCATTGGATAAGTATTGTCACGTTAAAGTCCAAGGATCTCTGAAATGAAAATACAACCTTGAGACTTAAGTACTGTACTTAACTGCCTGGAGTTTCTAAAGCACTTTCATTAATGGGTCTAATCTTGTTCT